>JAUMJL010000058.1:0-468713 GCA_033558185.1 Dromococcyx pavoninus | reverse complement strand
GGGAGAGGGAGGGGAGAGGGAGGGGAGAGGAGGGGAGAGGAGAGGAGAGGAGAGGAGAGGGAGGAGAGGAGAGGAGAGGAGAGGAGAGGAGAGGAGAGGAGAGGAGAGGAGAGGAGAGGAGAGGAGAGGAGAGGAGAGGAGAGGAGAGGAGAGGAGAGGAGAGGAGAGGAGAGGAGAGGAGAGGAGAGGAGAGGAGAGGAGAGGAGAGGAGAGGAGAGGAGAGGAGAGGAGAGGAGAGGAGAGGAGAGGAGAGGAGAGGAGAGGAGAGGAGAGGAGAGGAGAGGAGAGGAGAGGAGAGGAGAGGAGAGGAGAGGAGAGGAGAGGAGAGGAGAGGAGAGGAGAGGAGAGGAGAGGAGAGGAGAGGAGAGGAGAGGAGAGGAGAGGAGAGGAGAGGAGAGGAGAGGAGAGGAGAGGAGAGGAGAGGAGAGGAGAGGAGAGAGGACCCATGCTGGGACAGGACCTTGCTTAGACCTAGAAGAACAATTATGGAAGCCTACAGCAGAACCACATTACTTGCACGTCCTGCTGACCTGAAGGCATCAGATTGTCCTTTGTCACCTGGTGACCACAGGGCTGCCCATGCAGCTGCTCAGACCATAAGCAACAAACTGCTTCGTCCAAACAAATCTTTTCAACGTCCTTGAGATATTTTTGTTTCATTCAGTTCATTTCCTTTTGTCCTCTCATGAGCAATTCTTCTTCTCTTCCTCTTCCATGACTCATTTTTCAAAGTTTCCAACAACAACAAGAGGAAATCAGTTATCCACATCTCAAGAAGCTCTCATTATTCCTCAAAAAACCTTTTAACTTCCGAACGCCGAGCACGAGACGAGCAACAGAGAAGCAGAGCTCCCAGGCTTGCTGCAACACCTCACAACCTCAGCCACCCATTGGGGGTGATTCCTGCTTGGTTCCCACACAAGGTATCGTTCAAGTCACTCCAGGGCACGTGTCCAAGAGTCTCACAGCGATGGCAGAGCCCCTTGAGCCATGGGGCAGGAGATGCATGGGATGGTACAAGAGAGCATGGGGATGGCTCTGCACCGCTGTCCATCACCAATCCCCTGCAGGACACGATGAGAGATCACAGAATCATGGAATGTCCTGAGCTGGAAGGGACCCACCAGGCCCATCCAGTCCAACTCCTGGCCCTGCACAGGACAACCCCAACAGTCACCCCGTGGGGCTGAGGGCCTTGGCCAAACCCTGCTGGAATATTGTCAGGCTGGGACTGCCTTCCCTGGGAGCTGTTCCAGGGCTCCACCACCCTCTGCTCTGCTCTGCTCTGCTCTGGGGGAAGAACCTTCTCCTGGTGTCCAAGCCAACCCTGCCCTGGCCCATCCTCCTGCCATTCCCTTGGTCACCAGAGAGCTCAGTGCCTGCTCCTCCTCCTCCCCTGCTGAGGAAGCAGTGGACAGTGATGAGGTCCCACCTTAGTCCTCTTCCTTGCCCTCTTCTTGATGACTCCTGCCTTGGTCTGGTGCTGCAGAGAATGCTGTGGACTCAGTGCCCACAGGATAGGTTGGCTCGAGCTGTAGAGACCATGGAGATGCTTTGCAGCATCTGGTGGGACATCACTATCAGGTACTCAGCAGAGCAAGGGAGCCCTGGGATCCCTGCTTGGTGGATCACTAAAATAAGGCAAGTCCTGGCCAAGTCATCCCATTTCTTAGGGAAGGAAGAATCAATCTCCTTTCTCCAAACGAGGACCTGGTCAAGGTCTTTAGATGTCTCACAACCAGATCACAGCAGTCTGTTGGGCCCAAAGGAAGGCCAAAAATGATTAAACAAGTCATGAACACTGATTTCAGCAATCAGATGTGAGGAAACCTGAGGAAAGGGTAACCAGGTATTGGAAGAGGCTGCCCAGGGAGGGTCATCCCTGGAGGTGTTTAAAAAGGAGGTGGATGAGTTTCTTAGGGAGTGGACAGGTACGGTTGGGCTTGATGATCTCAGGTCTTTCCAGATGATTCTATGACTCCATGAAGGTTCTAGAGGTGCCTCCCCACAGAAAAGCAGGAGGAAAGCATCAGTGGTTTGAGAGGTGGAGTGGGATCATTTACAGGTGATAATAAAGCAGAGCAGGGCCAAAGCCTCAACTCATTGACCACGAGACTTCTTCTCCATCTCTGTTCTTCTAGTGCTGGGAATAACACGGGAGCAGCACCCTAAGAGGAGGGAGGTCTTTGTCACCCCTTTGCTCAGGATCACCATGGGCACAGGGAGCCTGAGGGGAAGTTTGAACTTGGAAGTTACCTACCAAGTGATTAACAGCTCTGAGAACCCCTAAACACTGCAAGAGTCACCTACCTGCAGGACCACAGGGATCATGGAATGGGTTTGGGTTGGAAGGGACCTCCAGTCCCACCCCCCTGCCATGGGCAGGGACACCTCCCACTGGATCAGGGGGCTCCAAGCCCCTTCCAACCTGGCCTTGAACACCTCCAGGGATGGGGCAGCCACAGCTTCCCTGGGCAACCTGGGCCAGGGCCTCCCCACCCTCACAGGAAAACATTTCCTCCTAAGATCTCACCTCAATCTCCCCTCTTCCAGCTTCAAACCCTTCCCCCTCATCCTGTCCCTGCACTCCCTGATCCAGAGCCCCTCCCCAGCTTTCCTGGAGCCCCTTTCAGTCCTGGGAGGCTGCTCTAAGGTCCCCCCAGAGCCTTCTCCTCTCCAGGCTGAACAACCCCAACTCTCCCAGCCTGTCCTCACAGCAGAGGTTCTCCAGCCCTTGGATCATCTCCGTGGCCTCCTCTGGACCCTCTCCAACAGCTCCATCTCCTTCTGCTGTTGGGGATTCCAGAGCTGGACCCAGGGCTCCAGGTGGGGTCTCCCCAGAGCAGAGCAGAGGGGCAGAACCCCCTCCCTCCCCTCTGCTCCCACTCTTTGGACACGGGGGGTTTCTGGGCTGGGAGCACACACTGTCCCCCTCACGTCAAACACCCCACCCACCAAACAGCCCAGACTGAACTCTCCATGAGCAGCCTCTCCTAAAAACTTCTGGATGGAGTAAGAAAGGTCCAGAGGAAACAAAGTGATTCAGCAGCAAACAGAAGCAACAAACCCTTCCACTGACAAAACGTGTCCTCGCTGTGCAGGACCAGCTTTAGTCATGAGCCAAACAATCCCCTCTCTCCAGCACAACCCTGAGCTGCTACGAGGATAATTCAACCACATCACCACCCCCAACAGAAATTCCATGTCTTTCCCACGGAGGGTTGGCTTCGATTCTGCAGCAGGGAAAGCCAGCAGAGAGGAAAACCTCCCATTGGATGAACGTGGTAACAGTTGCTTGAGCACAACTCCTAACCACGAAGTGCAAAGAAATCAGACTCCAAACCCACCACCTTCACAGCTTTCCTCCTTTGCTCCTTAGAATCATCTGGTTGGAAAAGACTTTTGAGATCAGTGAGTCCAACCATCCCTGACCCGCTACTAAACCAGATCCATGAGAAACTCATCCACCCTTCAGGGACGGGGACTCCACCACCTCCCTGGGAGCCTCTGCCAGGGCCTGAAAACCCTTTTGGTGAAGGAATCCTCCCTGATGTCCAAGCTGACCCTGCCCTGGGGCAACTTGAGGCCATTCCCTCTTGACCTTTCCACCTGGGAGGAGATCAACCCCCACCTCACCACAACCTCCTTCCAGGGAGCTGGAGGTTCAGTCCTCCTTGTGCCTCCTCTCGGAATCATTTCTCCTTGGGACCTTGTGATTTCAGTGCTGGTTCCTACTGGATCTCCCTTTGCTTGGGGCACTCACATCTCATCTCATTTCATCTCTCATTCTCAGCAGGAAGCAGATCAAGGACAGACTCTCCTCTGCTGGAAGCCTTTAGCAATCTCACAAAGGAAACAGTCGTATTGATTATTGCCCTTGGTCACCAGATCAGCCACCAGGACGCTCCCAGGACACAAGTCAGGACAGGCACCATAACTTTCACCCTGCTCCTGGAAGCAAACCAACTCCTGAAAAGCCCCAGGGAAATCCATCACACAACACAAGGCTCAGAACATCTCTCACTCCAACAAACCCAGGACACGAGGTCCTTGCTTAACATCAGTGCTCAGCAGAACCTTTGCAGGAATCCGTTTGCTTTCAACACTCCGAACGAGGTGAACGTTCAAGGATCCTCAGCTTTCTCCCAGGACTCCACACCAACAGGCAGCATTTACCTCTCAGAATCATGGAAGGGTTGGAAAAGGCCTTCAAGATCATCAATTCCAACCGTAAACCCAACACTGCCAACCCCAGCACTAAACCAGGACTGTGAGCACCACGTCCACACAGCTTTTAGATCCCTCCAGGGATGGAGACTCCACCACTGCCCTGGGCAGCCTCTGCCAGTGCCTGACAACCCTTTCCATGGTGGAATTTGTCCCAATATCCAATCTAAACCTCCCCTGGAGCAACCTGGGTCCGTTTCCTCTCATCCTACCCCTTGTTCCTTTGGAGCAGAACCTGAACCCTGCCTGGCTCCAACCTCCTTTTGAGGAGCTGCAGAGAGCGATGAGGTCTCCCCTCAGCCTCTTCTTCTCCAGACCGAACAGTCCCAGGGCCCTCAGTTGCTCACAGAACCCCTGGGCTCCAAACCCTTCCCCTTGTCTGGACATGCTCAAGCCCCTCAAAGTCTTCCTTGGAGTGAGGGACCCAAAACTGAACCCAGGATTAGAGGTGAGGCCTCACCAGGGCGATGATCCCTTCCCTGCTCCTGCTGCCACACCATGGCTGATCCAAGCCAGGATGCTGGTGGCCTTCTTGGCCATAACAGAGTCAAGCTTCAAAGAGGGCCATGCAGGAGCCCTCGGAGGTTTTGCCACTGTCCTTCCTGGCAGTAAATGTTTGCAGCCCCAGCCACCTGAAATCACTGAGTTTCACTGCAGGTTCAGCTGCCAAGACCCCTCACTAAAATACACCTGAGGGTGAGACACCAACCCTATCAGAGCTTTCACACCAATCCCCATCCCTGGTGGGGTTTAAAAGATGGGCAGATGAAGTGCTCAGGGATCTGGTTAAGTAGAGTCATAGAACCATAGAACCACAGAATGAACTGAGTTGGAAGGGACCCACCAGGCCCATCCAGTCCAACTCCTGGCCCTGCACAGGACAACCCCAACAGTCACCCCGTGGGGCTGAGGGCCTTGGCCAAACCCTGCTGGAATATTGTCAGGCTGGGACTGCTTCCCTGGGGAGCTGTTCCAGGGCTCCACCACCCTCTGCTCTGCTCTGCTCTGGGGGAAGAACCTTCTCCTGGTGTCCAAGCCAACCCTGCCCTGGCCCATCTTCCTGCCCTTCCCTGGGCTCCTGTCCTTGCTCACCAGAGAGAAGAGCTCAGCGCCTGCTCCTCCTCCTCCCCTGCTGAGGAAGCAGCTCTGAGGTCCCCCCTCAGTCTCCTCTTCTCCAGATGAACAGACCCAGTGCCTTCAGCCTCTCCTCATGGGATTTCTCCTCCAGACCCTTCCCCAGCTTTGGGGCCTCCTCTGGACACTCTCCAGGGCTTTGATGTCCTTTGGATCCTGGGGTGCCCCAAACTGCCCCCAATCCTCGAGGTGGGGCCTCCCCAGAGCAGAGCAGAGCGGGACAATCCCCTCCCTGGCCCGGCTGGCAATGCTGGGCTTGATGCCCCCCAGGACACGGTTGCCCTCTTGGCTGCCAGGGCTCGCTGGTGGCTCGTGGTCACCTTGACCAGAACCCCCAGATCCCTCTCCTCAGGGCTGCTCTCCAGCCTCTCCCTCCCTGGTCTGTGTGGACAGCCAGGGTTGCCGTGTCCCAGGTGCAAACCCCACACTCAGCCCTGCCATCTCCAGGTTTCTCCCTCAGCATCACAGCCTCAGAGAGCTTCCTCCAGGCAAGGCTCTCACCCTTGCACATCTCCCCAGCCACAGCTCAGCTCATCAGGCAACTGCCTCCAGCAAGTCTTCGACAACGCTCCCCAAATCTGCTCCCACCCTTCCCCAGGCAGTTCCTCAGCTCATACCCACCACTCTTCAACACTTCCTCCAACTGCCACCTTCTCCTTCCAGGACCCTCCACCCCAACACATCAATTCCTGGGCAGCTCCGTTGCTCCCCACCCAACTGATCCACCCTTTCGGGGCCCTGATGTGAAGACCCCCGGGGCTGACAAAGCTGCCACCCAGTTTGCACCCTCTCAAAAGGCCACACTTGTGGACACCTTGACACCCTTGTTGGCTCACAGCAAACACCCAACACCACCTCAGCCAGAGATCTTCGCTCACACCAGCTCCTATTTCCCAAAGCAGGTTGTGAAAGAGTCCTTCCCACCAACTGAAAATGCAAAAGGAGTCACGACTCCACCAAAGATGACGAAGCAGCGGCCGCAGCTCAGGCTGCTGGGTTGATTTAGCCCCATCACTCGACTCGTCTGCAGCTCCAGGGAGCCCAATCCAACAACTGTCAATATTCCCATCCTTGCAAAAATTAATCAGCATCTCAAAAGCCGTGAAGAACCGAGCGCTGCCGCTCCGGAGAGCTTTCCTAAAGCGAGGCACTGAGGCGATTTCCTTTTAACTCTTGCTGAGTGCCTCCAGCTCTGAGGAACCACCACCATCCCAGTCCACTCTTCCTCCCCACACTGCTCCACACAGCCCAGAGTGCCTCCAGCTCTGAGGAACCATCACCATCCCAGTCCACTCTTCCTCCCCACACTGCTCCACACAGCCCAGAGTGCCTCCAGCTCTGAGGAACCACCACCATCCCAGTCCACTCTTCCTCCCCACACTGCTCCACACAGCCCAGAGTGCCTCCAGCTCTGAGGAACCACCACCATCCCAGTCCACTCTTCCTCCCCACACTGCTCCACACAGCCCAGAGTGCCTCCAGCTCTGAGGAACCATCACCATCCCAGTCCACTCTTCCTCCCCACACTGCTCCACACAGCCCAGAGTGCCTCCAGCTCTGAGGAACCACCACCATCCCAGTCCACTCTTCCTCCCCACACTGCTCCACACAGCCCAGAATGCCTCCAGCTCTGAGGAACCATCACCCACCCCAGTCCACTCTTCCTCCCCACACTGCTCCCCACAACTGGCTTTCCCTCTGGAGATCCCATCAATCAAAGATGCTCTTGCAATCAGGAAGGAACAGCACCAGGACCACCCACTCAACACAAAAGCACGGCGAGACACAGCAAGGTGCGACAGAAAACATCAGGCAAGTGAGTAGAGACAAGAGATGGGAAAAGCTCTCCTGACCCTAAAGCCCTGCCCTGTGGGTTCCTCCTGGAAACACCTCCACCCCACAACGAGCTCCTCACGTGACGCCCCTTATCTCCAAGGATCAGCCAAAGCTCAGGCACTTTACAACCATCTCCTCCTCCACTCCACGGCCAAAACCGCGTGGGTGGGGGAAGCAGCAGGTCTGCCACCTCCAAGGGGAGGACTTCAACATCCGCAGCACGGGTCTTGGAGCAACAACTGGAGCAGGGAACAGCAAGCCCTGGCTCCCACTCCCAAGCTCAGATCCACAACAGGGCTACAAAGCAGTAGTGAAACAGAAAGCAGAGGCAGGAAGATGAAAAGAAGATCCTTCAACTTGTGGTGAAAAACTATGGAATTAGCCCGCTGGCAGAGGAAGCCTTTTCTTCTCCCTGTCTGCTGGAAGCTTGCTCCTGACCTACTGCAGGGTTTACACATCTTTTAAGTCTGCCCAACATAATGGGCAATGCCATCATCCCTCTAAGCTTCTCATCTCCCCATGAGCATCTCCAAGGCTCCTCAGCGCCCGCTGTTGGGTTTGGTTTGGGAAGCGCTTCCTTGCCCACCTCCTCGCAGCACCCAGCCAGAGATGGGCTGGCAACTGGGAGCCTCGCAGATGGCCCACGGCACGGCAGTTCTGAGAGGATAAAATCAACCCCAGCTTGAGGAGAAGGGGGTTCAGAGGGGCACCCACTTCTCCAGGGGGTCCCAGCAGAGCATGGGGACCTCAGGGTGGGACTGATGACCTGGGGTCTGACAGCAGGACCAGAACCCCAGGGCCACAGCGAGGAGCCACAGCCCCATGTGTGGGCCATGCCCAGGCAGCCCCAGGGCCTGACCAGCACCCTATGGCCCCGACCAGTAACGCATGGACCCACATCCCTGGGGCCAGACCAGCACCCCATGGTCCAACCAGCACCCCACTGCCCCGCATCCCTGGGGCCAGACCAGGACCCTGTGGCCCCACAGCCCTGGGGTCAGAGCAGGATCCCCACTCCGAAGTGGGATCCCTGTGCTGGAGCAGGACCCCCAGGCCAAAGCAGGGTCCCGGTGCCAGAGTGGGACCCCTGGGCCAAAAGAGGATCCCTGTGCCAGAGTGGGATCCCCAAGGCCAAAGTGGGATCCCTGTGCTTGACCGGGATCCCCATGCTGAAGTGGGACTCTCGGGCCAAAGTGGGACCCCCATGTGGGAGCAGGAACTTGGGATCAAAGCAGGATCTCTCTGCTGGGAGTGGAATCCCCGGGCCAAAGTGGGATCCCCAGGCCAAAGTGGGACCCCTGTGCTGGAGTGGGAACCCTTTGCCAGAGTGGGATCCCTGTGCTCGAGCAGGACTCCCAGGCTGGAGCCAAACCACCAGGCCAAAGCAGGATCCCTATGCCGGAGCAGGATCCCTGTGCCAGAGAGGAATCCCAGGCCAAAGTGGGACCCTCAGACTGGAAGTAGCCTGGATCCTTGTGCCAGAGCAGGACTCCCATGCCGGAGCAGGACCACTGACTGAGTTGGATGTAGCCTGGATCCCTGTGCTGTAGGGGTCCCCCCATGCTGAAGCAGGATACCCAGGCTGGATGTAGCCTGGATTCCCATGCCAGAGAGGGACCCCCGGGCTGGATGCAGCCTGGATCCTTGTGTTGGAGTAGGACCCCCAGACTGGATGTAGCCTGGATAGCTGTGTCAGAGTGGTACCCCCAGGCTGGATGTAGCCTGGATCCCAGAACCGGAGTGGGACCCCCAGTGCTGGATCAGGATCCCAAGGCTGGATGCAGCCTGGATCCCAGTGCCAGAACAGGACCCCCGGGCTGTTTGTAACCTGAATCCTCATACTGGAGTGGGTCACCTGTGCTGGAGTGGGACCCTCTGTGCTGGACCGGGACCCCCGGGCTGGATGCAGCCCGGATCCCTGTGCCAGAACGGGACCCCCGGGCTGGATGTAGCCAGGATCCCCGTACCAGAGTGGGTCCCCTGTGCTGGAATGGGACCCCCCGTGCTGGACCGGGATCCCAGGGCTGGCCGCAGCCCGGATCCCTGTGCCAGAACGGGACCCCCGGGCTGTTTGTAACCAGGATGCTCACGCCGGAGCGCAATCCCCGCGCTGCAGCATCACCCCGGGTCCCGCACGCCGCCGCCGCCGGGTGCCCCCATCTGCCCCACCTGCCCCGCGCCCCCCCGCCCGCACTCACCCTTGACGGCCTCTCCCCGGTTGAGCTGGATCTCGCCGTCGCCCTGCGGCGCGTAGCTCTTCACCACGATGAACTTGCGGCCGGGCACGGCGCTGTACAGCTTGCGCTTGGGCCCGCGGAGCGGGGCGGGGGCGGCGTGCGGCACGGGCTCGGGGCCGGGGCCGGGGGGGGGCCCCGCGGGGCCGCCGGGGCTGTAAACGAACACGTACGTTACGGTGCTGATGCCCGGGAGCTCGCGGCTCTGCCCGCCGGGCTGCGCCATCGCGGGGTGGGTTTGGGGATGGGGAGATGGGGAAGGGAGGGGGGGTGTTGGGAGGGGGGGGGGGGGGGGGGATGCGCTCCGGTTATCAGCGCAGCCCCCCCGGCGCCGCCGCCGCCCGGGCGCGGGCACCGGCTGCGGCTCCGGGGCCGCCGCCCGCCGCCGGCTCCATGGCCCGGGGCAGCGGCCGCCGCCGGCGGCTCCTCCCCCTGCGGGCGGGGACGCCGCCGGACCAGCCGCCCGCCCCCCCCATACACACACACACACCCCCCCCTCCCTCCCTTACACACCGACACACGCCGCCCCCGCCCCCGCCGCCGCCGCGACGCCGCCGACCCGACCGGAGCCGCCGCCGCCGCCGCCGCTACCGAGGGGCTGCGCGCAGAGGCGCCCCCTGGCGGCTGCGCCGCGCCGAGCTGCCCCGGGGGGGCAATGCTGGGGGGGGGGGGGCAGTGCTGGGGGGGGGGGCAGTGCGGGGGGGGCAGGCAGAGCCAGGTCGGGGGGAGCGGTGCCGGGGAGGAGCAGGTTTTGCGGTTAACGGGGGGGGGGCAGAACGAGGGAGGGTTTTTGGGGGGGGCAGGTTGGGGGAGGAAGAGCGGGTGGGGGGGAGACAGTGCCGGTGCCGGGGGATGGGGGGCAGAGTTGGGGGGGGTGGCTGGGCTGAGGGGGGGGCGGTTTGGGGAGGAAGGGGCAGTGTCCGGGGGTCCATTCGGGGGGGGCTGCAGCAGGTTTTTTTTGGGGGGGGGGGGAAGGTGCAGAGATGCCCGGTTCCCCCTCCCGCGGTGGGGAGCAGTGTCCTAGGGGGGCGGGGAGGGGGGAAGAAAGGAGGCAGGGCTGGGGTCGGGGGGGGGTGTCCCCTCTGCCCCCCCCCCCCCCAAGCACCTCCCGCAGCGCTCCCACACGGAGGGGGGGGCTCGGTGCAGGCCACAGCCGCGCTGGCAGCCCCCCCCTCAGCTCCCTCCTGCAGCCCCCTGCTCCCTCCTGCAGCCCCCAGCTCCCTCCTACAGCCCCCCTGCTCCCTCCTGCAGCCCCCCCAGCTCCATCCTGCAGCTCCCAACTCGGTCCTGCAGCCCCCAGCTCCCCCCTACAGCCCCCCAGCTCCATCCTGCAGCCCCCAACTCGGTCCTGCAGCCCCCCCAGCTCCCTCCTACAGCCCCCCAGCTCCATCCTGCAGCCCCCAACTCGGTCCTGCAGCCCCCCCAGCTCCCTCCTACAGCCCCCCAGCTCCGTCCTGCAGCCCCCCCAGCTCCCTCCTACAGCCCCCCAGCTCCCTCCTGCAGCCCCCCCAGCTCCCTCCTGCAGCCCCCCCTGCTCCCTCCTGCAGCCCCCCCTGCTCCCTCCTGCAGCCCCCAGCTCCCTCCTACAGCCCCCCAGCTCCATCCTACAGCCCCCCCCAGCTCCCTCCTACAAGCCCCCCAGCTCCACAACTGTAGCCCCCAAGCTCCGCACCTACAGCCCCCTCAGCTCCCCCCAACAGCCCCCAGCTCCATCCTGCAGCCCCCAGCTCCCTCCTACAGCCCCCAGCTCCATCCTGCAGCCCCCCCAGCTCCACAGTTGCAGCCCCCCAGCTCCATGTCCTCGGCCCCTCCCCTCCACACCTACAGCCCCCCTGCCCCACAGATGCAGCCCCCCCAGCTCCACAACTGCAGCCCCCAAGCTCTGCACCTACAGCCCCCAGCCCCATGGTTGCAGCCCCCCAACCTGCC
This sequence comes from Dromococcyx pavoninus, assembly GCA_033558185.1. Taxonomy (NCBI): domain Eukaryota; kingdom Metazoa; phylum Chordata; class Aves; order Cuculiformes; family Neomorphidae; genus Dromococcyx; species Dromococcyx pavoninus. The sequence continues at coordinate 457,353 of JAUMJL010000058.1, read as the reverse complement.
CAAGCCTCGTTGGGTCCCTCACCCTGTAGCCCCCAAGGCTCCCAGATTCGTGGGGGCCCCAGGGCTGCCCCTGCTGCTCCACCCCCCGCTGCCCCCCACCCCTCATTGGGCAGGGGCTCAAGGGGTGCAGCAGGGTCTTCTCCTGCTCGCTGCCCTTTGATGGTGCAAGAAGAGGGGGGCAGCCAGGAGGGAGGATGGCACCCTCAGCCTGGGACAGCCAGAGCTTCCCCCAGGAGCACCATCACCACCACCAATGGACCAGTGCTGTCTGCACGGAGAACACCAACCCCAGACCCCAACCAACAGCCTGGCACGAGAGGCTTGGTGTAGAATCATGGAATGGGTTGGGTCGGAAAGGACATCAAAGCCCACCCAGTTCCAACCCCCCTGCCATGGGCAGGGACACCTCCCACTGGATCAGGGGGCTCCAAGCCCCATCCAACCTGGCCTTGAACACCTCCAGGGATGGGGCAGCCACAGCTTCTCTGGGCAACCTGGGCCAGGGCCTTCCCACCCTCATTGTGAAGAATTCCTTCCCAATGTCCAATCTCAATCTCCCTCTTCCAGTTTAAAGCCGTTCCCCCTCATCCTGTCACTTCAGACCCTTGAATAAAAAGCCCCTCCCCAGCTTTCCTGGAGCCCCTTCAGGTTCTGGAAGGTCGCTATGAATTCTGTCTGAGCCTTCTCCAGGCTGAACAACCCCAACTCTCCCAGCCTGTCCTCACAGCAGAGGGGCTCCAGCCCTTGGATCATCTCCGTGGCCTCCTCTGGACCCATTCCAACAGTACAATATTCTTCTTAGGTTGGACATTCCAGAACTGGACACAGGACTCCAGGTGGGGTCTCACCAGAGTGGTGCAGAGGGGCAGAATCCCTTCCCTCACCCTGCTGGTCTCACTGCTTTGGATTGCAGCCCAGGACACACTTGGCCTTCTGGGCATCCCAAAGCTGCTCCCCAGACTTCCCATCCGTGGGCACGAAGCTTCAGTAGAAGGCACTGTCAGGCCATGGATGGGCGTTGGGGAACCTCAGCCCCGCAGCCTTCAGTGCTGCACTCAGAGCCCCTCCAGGGAATAAACACTCTGTAAGAAATAAATAGCTACCCTTTCCTCATAATACTTCTAAATGTCACTCCAGTATCGTTTTTAGTCGGTGCAGAGACATTAAAGACCGGCTCAGATTGCTAAGAGGCCCCTTCATGTGTTTAGAAACCCTTGTTGAGATGCATGCAGAACATGCAGGGGCTGCAGGCAGCTCAGGGAGGCCTCAGCTCGCTGCTGTGAGCTCACCAACACAGCAGCTCTGCACCCAGGCTGGGCTGGGGATGCTCCACCCCAGGACCCCCTCCCCGAGATCACCTTGGACAGGGCTTGGAGAAACCTGATCCAGCGGGCGGTGTCCCTGCCCATGGCAGGGGGTTGGGACTGGATGGAGTTTCAGGGTCCTTCCAACACAAACCATTCTGGAGCCACGTGTTCAGTTTTGGAACACAGGAAAGACGTGGATCTGTTAGACCAAGTCCAGAGGAGGCCACAGAGGTGATCTGAGGGTTGGACATACAAGGACAGGCTGGGAGAGTTGGGGTTGTTCAGCCTGGAGAGGAGAAGGCTCTGGGGGGACTTTAGAGCAGCCTCCCAGGACTGAAAGGGGCTCCAGGAAAGCTGGGGAGGGGCTCTGGATCAGGGAGTGAAAGAACAGGATGAGGGGAGAACATTTTAAGGCTGGAAGAGGGGAGATTGAGATGAGATCTTGGGGAGAAATGTTTTGCTGTGAGGGTGGGGAGGCCCTGGCCCAGGTTGCCCAGAGCAGTGGTGGCTGCCCCAACCCTGGAGGTGTTGAAGGCCAGGTTGGATGGGGCTTGGAGCCCCCTGATCCATCTGGAACTGGATGGGCTTTGAGGTCCCTTCCAACCCAAACCATTGTGCCTGCAATGGGTGACCACCCTGACCAGGGTGACCACCCTGACCAGTCCCAGTTGGGAAGCAGGATCCTACTCCACCCATCTCACTTCTCCAAACTGCTGACACCGATCCCACCCCCATTGACCCCATTACTGTTCTCAAACCAACAACCGCGCTGCCAACACATACTCAGCCACCGAGGAACCCACAGCTCCATCACTGATGCTGCACCTCAGCACCCTCCAGCAGGATTGTGGCCGTTCTAGGCTCTATCTCCCCTGAGTTTTCTCAGCAGCAACTGTCCACCACCTTTCACATGATCTTTGATGGCTGAACCAAGGGCTGGTCCTTGCAGAAGTGACACAAAGCTCACAACAACGGCGTGAAAACCCTTGTAGAATTGTTTGGTTGGAGAAGAGCTTTGAGATCATCGAGTCCATCTGTGCCTGTCCACTACTAAACCATCCCTCAGCACCTCATCTACTCATCTTTGACGTGCCTCCAGGGATGGGGCTCCACCACCTCCCTGGGCAGCCTCTGCCAGTGCTTCCCCACGCTTCCTGATATCCAATCTTACCTCTGTTGGCACAACTCGGGGCCGTTTCCTCTCATCCTATCTCTTGTTACTTGTGAGAAGAGACCAACACCCAACTCACTACAACCTCCTTTCCAGGAGCTGTAGGCAGTGATGAGGTCTCCCCTCAGCCTCCTCTTCTCCTCTCGCTGTTGCACCAGGGAAGCATTAATTCTGTGCCCTGCAATCTCGTTCTGATCTCTTGTATTGATTTTGTAGCACGCTCATATTTTAATCATTAAGGAGTTATTAAGTCCAACTATTTCCGAAGCCTCCATCTATTATATCCGAGGTTCATCCATAACAAGTTTTGTAATCATATCAAAGAACACCACTGGTTTTGTTTGGGCTCTTTTGACAGGCTCAATTCTGATTAAAGGATGTTCACAGAATCATCTGGTTGGAAAAGACCTCTGAGATCATTGAGTCCAACTGTCCCTGTCCACTACTAAACCATGTCCCTGAGAAACATCCACCCTTCTTCTAAACCCCTCCAGGGATGGGGACTCCACCCCCTCCCTGGGAGCCTCTGCCAGGGCCTGAGAACCCTTTCAGTGAAGAAATTTTTCCTGATGTCCAATCTGAACCTCCCATGATGCAACTTGGACCATTTCCTCTCATCCCAAGAAAAGAGATCAACATCCACCTCCCCACAGCCTCCTCTCAGGCAGTTGTGGACAGGGATGAGGTCTCCCCTCAGCCTCCTCTTCTCCAGACCAAACCCTCCCAGGTCCCTCAGCCTTTCCTCACAACCCCTGTTCTCCAGCCCCTTCCCCAGCTCCGTTCCCTTCTCTGGATGCTCTCCAACCCCTCAATGTCCTTCTTGGAGTGAGGGGCCCAAAACTGAACACTGGACTCGAGGTGCAGCTTCACCAGTGCTGTTAATGATGTCAATAATGTTAATGATATTAATGATGTTAATGATATGAATGATGTTAATGATATTGATGATGTTAATGATATTAATGATGTTAATGATATGATGTTAATGATATGAATGATGTTAATGATATTGATGATGTTAATGACATTAATGATGTTAACAAATGTAATCATATTTCACGTAATGCCTGCTTCCTAGAGACCTGTGTCAGTCCTGCAGCTGCTTCAGGTTCTGGCTCTGCTCTGAGAACCTTTCTACCTCCATTCCCACCTGGAAAAACGTGAGAAAAAGCCCGTGCCTGCAGTGGGGTTTATGTTTTCTCTCAGGTGAGAGCGAAGCATCCGCTGGCACGTCTCCGCGCGGATGACAATGTGTTTCTCCACCTCCTTTATCACCCTGTGCCACAAGGCACCTTGAGGCTGGAAGGAGCACCTTCCCTCCTTTGTATCGCCCAGTAAAGCTGGAGAAAATCGCTCCTGGATCCATAACTCCTCTCTGAACGGCAGCCAAGAAGCCTTGTAGATCATGAATAAAACAAACACCGCCACGGAGCTGTTTATTAAGAGGCTTCTTAACGTCCCCAGCTGCGACTTCGCCGCGCGCATCGCCCACCTCCTCCTCCTCCTCCTCTCTGCGCTCGGTTTTGGGCCCCTCGGTACAAGAAGGACATCGAGAGGCTGGAGCACGGCTGGGGAAGGGGAAGGGGCTGGAGCACAGGGGGTCTGGGAGCAGCTGAGGGATCTGGGGGGTCTTCAGGCTGGAGAAGAGGAGGTTGAGGGGAGACCTCAACCTGGAGAGGAGGTTGGAGACTGGCGGGGGGTCGGGCTCTGCTCCCAAGCGATTGGATGAGAGGAAACGGCCTCAAGTTACACCAGGGATTGGATATGAAGAAGAATTCCTTTACTGACAGAGTGGTGAAGCACTGGAAGAGGCTCCCAGGGCAGTGGTGGGGTCTCCCTCCCTGGAGGGGTCCAAAAAACACATAGATGTGGCTCTTCATGGACAGACTCAATTCTGATTAAAGGATGTTCATAGAATCACAGAATCATCTGGTTGGAAAAGACCATGGACAGTGTTCAGTTTTGGGCCTCTCACTCCAAGAAGGACCTTGAGGGGCTGGAGAGCATCCAGAGAAGGGAACGGAGCTGGGGAAGGGGCTGGAGAACAGGGGTTGTGGGAGGGGCTGAGGGCCCTGGGGGGGTTTGGTCTGGAGAAGAGGAGGCTGAGGGGAGACCTCATCGCTGTCCACACAGTTTAGGGATGGTGGGGTTGGGCTGATGGTTGGACTGGATGACCTTAGAGGGCTTTCCCAACCTTAATGATTCCATGTCTTTGTGACTCTGGAGATGTGGGCACACGCTGGACCACTAAGGATGGCAAAGAGTGCTGCAATTACAGCCTCAGCAGGGCTGGAGATGCCAGCCCATCCTCAAAGGTCTCTCTCCTGCTGCAGGACACCTGGGGTTGGCACCAAAGATTGGGCTGAGCTCGTGTTCCACAGTGACTTAAGATTTCCAGCTGGGAAGGCTCCAGAAGGGGACCTCTCCAGAGGTTGGTTTGGGGCCTCTTTGCACGCTGGCAAACAGCAGGGATCAGTGCAGGGGCTCTGAACAAAGAATGTGCTAGAAAAGGCTTTGGTTTTTGCTCTTAGCAACAGGATTATCAGAACCACAACTCTACCAAACCTACGGAACCCAGACTGCATGGACATGGCCAACCTCCTATTGGAGCCTGCAGTCATGGAATCATGGGATGGGTTGGGTTGGAAGAGACCTCAAAGTCCACCCAGTTCCAACCCCCTGCCATGGGCAGGGACACCTCCCACTGGATCAGGGGGCTCCAAGCCCCATCCAACCTGGCCTTGAACACCTCCAGGGATGGGGCAGCCACAGCTTCTCTGGGCAACCTGGGCCAGGGCCTCCCCACCCTCACAGGAGAACATTTCTCCCAAAGGTCTCATCTCAATCTCCCCTCTTTCAGTTGAAAACAATTCCCCCCATCCCATCCCTGCACTCCCTGATCCAGAGCCCCTCCCCAGCTTTCCTGGAGCCCCTTTCAGCACTGGGAGGCTGCTCTAAGGTCTCCCCACAGCCTTCTCCTCTCCAGGCTGAACAACCCCAACTCTCCCACTCTGTCCTCACAGCAGAGGTTCTCCAGTCCTCAGATCATCTCCATGGCCTCCTCTGGACCCACTCCAACTGCTCCAGGACTTTTGTGTGCTGAGGATTCCAGAACTGGACCCAGGACTCCAGGTGGGGTCTCCCCAGGGTGGAGCAGAGGGGCAGAACCCCCTCCCTCCCCTCTGCTCCCACTGCTCTGGGTGCAGCCCAGGACACGTGGCTGTGGCACTTCAGGACACGGTTTAGAAGGCTCGGTGGGGTTGGGCTGACGGTGGGAGTGGATGAGCTTAGAGGGCTTTTCCAACCTGAATCATTCTATGTCTGCAAGACACCTCATGTTCCCTGACTCCTGGAGACAGGCAGAAACGTGGCAAGACAAAGCTGGACTGATTCCCACAGCTCTGGCACGACTCCGTTGTCTTGGATCTGCCACATCCCCTGCTCCTGTTGTCACGGCTCCGGCTGCGGCCGCCAATGCTGCAGCGCTCATAAATCATCACCGTGCCCTCCCCAAACCTGAGTTCCTTCACCTTGCCCCACGGTTGCTCCACTGGGATGGAGGTGGGAAGGAATTCTCCAAAGCAGGGAGGAGGAGGAGGGATGGTTGAACCCCCCAATGGAGAATCCTTCAGCCAGAACTCACCTGATAAAAAGAGCTTCCCATGAAAACACATCAAAATTAAAGCAGCCATCCCTGGCACAACTTCAGGCCGTTTCCTCTCATGGGAGAAGAGCACCCACCTGGCTCCAACCTCCTTTCTGGGAGCTGCAGAGAGCCATGAGATCTCCCCTCGGCTTCTTCTCCAGGCTAAGCTCCTCACAGGATTTGGTCTTCAGGCTCCTCCCCAGCTCTCTTCCCCTTCTCTGGATGCTCTACAGGAACCCAACGTCCTTCTGGTACTGAGCAGCCAAAACTGAACCCAGGATTTGAGGTGTGGCCTCCCCAGCACCAAGGGGGACGATCCCTGCCCTGCTCCTGCTGCCACCCCATGGCTGATCCAACCCAGGATGCTGGTGGCCTTCTTGGGCACCTGGGACACTGCTGCCTCATGTTCAGCTGCTGTCAACCAGGTCCTTTTCCACTGGGCAGTTTTCCAGCCACACTTCCCAGAAGCACTTCCACCATGGAAGCATCTGTTACAGATCCAGGTTTTTTCCCCCCCTTGGGTATTGAATGTCAACATTTTTTTGTTGCTTTTCAACACAGAAAGAGTTTTGCATGGGGGAACCTCCAACTGTTTCAAAATGTTCTATAAACTGAACCCTTCAGGAGTGAAATGGCTTTAAACTGGAAGGGGGAAGATTTAGATTAGACATGAGGAAGAAATTCTTCACCATGAGGGTGGGGAGGCCTTGGCCCAGGTTGCCCAGAGAAGTTGTGGCTGCCCCATCCCTGGAGGTGTTCAAGGCCAGGTTGGATGGGGCTTGGAGCCCCCTGATCCAGTGGGAGGTGTCCCTGCCCATGGCAGGGGGATTGGAACTGGGTGGGCTTGGAGGTCCCTTCCAACTCAACCCATTCCATGGTTCCATAAATTCCATTTGGCAGGTTTCCAGTGAACCTTTTCACCTTTCATGGTAACCATATGACTCTTAAACTGCTCTGGTCCACAAGGTACCAATCCCCAAACCATAAATTATCACTGGTGCTGAAGATTCCTTTCACTTCAGCCACAGAAGAAAGGGTTTGTGAGCCACTTCTCTGGCTCTGCAAATGTTTATGTCCTCTCACACTCACAGCTCTGCACCCAGAGTACCAGGAGATGATTTCTCTGTAGAAACCTTTTGGGAGACACCAGTACCCAAAGCTTGGGAAGAAGCACCCAAAGGCATCCCCGGCCAAGGGTCCTTCAGATTTGTCCAGAAGTGAGAGCTTTGGAAGCTGCACTCTTTAGTCTTCAGGTCAAAGAGATTTGTCACCACACAAAGTCCATCAACTCAGAAGAACCTGGGGGTGTTGGTTGGCAGGGGCTGAAGCTGAGCCAGCAGTGGCCCAGGGGGCCAAGAAGGCCAATGGCATCTTGGGCTGTGTCAGACCCAGCGTGGGCAGCAGGAGCAGGGGGGGATTGTGCCCCTGGACTGGGCACTGGGGAGGCCACACCTCGAGTACTGGGGGCAGTTCTGGGCCCCTCACTCCAAGAAGGACATTGAGGGGTTGGAGAGTGTCCAGAGAAGGGACCGGAGCTGGGGAAGGGGCTGGAGAACAGGGGCTGTGGGAGGGGCTGAGGGACCTGGGGGGGTTTGGTCTGGAGAAGAGGAGGCTGAGGGGAGACCTCATCCCTGTCCACAACTGCCTGAGAGGAGGCTGTGGGGAGGGGGGGGTTGATCTCTTCTCCCAAGGGACAGGAGATGGGATGAGAGGGAATGGCCTCAAGTTGCCCCAGGGCAGGGTCAGATTGGCCATCAGGAAGGATTCCTTCCTGGAAAGGGTTCTCAGGCCCTGGCAGAGGCTCCCAGGGAGGGGGTGGAGTCCCCATCATGGAGGGGTTTAAAAGATGGGCGAATGAGGTGCTCAGGGATCTGGTTCAGTAGTGAACATTGAGTTGGACTCGATGATCTCAAAGGTCTTTTCCAACCAAACAATTTCATGAACCTGATGGTGTTTGAATTTGATTGACAAGCAAGCACAGCTTCTCCATGATGGCCCTTACTACGTGTCCTTTGGAAGGAACACTTCTGCTGCTGTGGAGTTTCAAATTGTTACTACAAGCGTGGCTGACAGATACAGAAATAGACTGGGACGGATGGAAGTGAGAAAATAGCAGCTTCTTCGCTTCAAAACCAGTCCCAGATTCACAGAATCCAACAGCTGAGGCTGGTGGGGACCTCCAGAGGTCATCCCACCCACCCCCCTGCTCAAGCATTGACACATACAGCTGGCTGCCCAGGACCATGACCAGATGACTTCTGAACCTCTCCAAGGATGGAGACTCCACAACCTCCCTGAGGAGCTCAAGCCCGTGCTCAGTCACTTCCACAGTGGAAAAAGCATTTCCCAGTGTCCAGAGGGGTCCTCACGTGTTCCTGTTTGTGCCCAGGACCTCTGGTCCTGGTGCTGGACACCACTGAGAAGAACCCAACTCCATCCTCTTTAAGGTCTTCCTGCAGGTGTTGATCCTCGTGGATGAGATCCCCCTGGAGGGCTAAAGAGTCCCAGCCCTCTCCTCACAGGAGAGACACTCCTGTCCCTTCAGCACCTTGGTGACCCTTCAGCACCTTGGTGACCCTTCAGCACCTTGGTGACCCTTCACTGGGCTCTCTCCAGTCTGCCCACCTCTCTCTTGTACTGGGGAGCCCAGCACTGGACTCAGCACTCCAGCTGTGGCCTCACCAGTGCTGGGCAGGTGATGCATTCCTCACCTTAACCTGCTGGAGATGCTTTGCCCAACGCAGCCCAGGATGCCATTGACCTTCTCTGCAGCGAGGGCACATCACTGACTTGTGTCCAGCTTGGTGTCAGCCAGGACCCCCAGGACCTTCTCTGCAAATCTGGTTTCCACTTGGTTGTCCCTCAACGTGTCTTTGGGGTCAAGTGGAGTCTCCTTTGCCTCTTGATGGGTTTTGGGAGTGATCTTGAATTCAAAAATGGGAGAGATCCTCAGAGACTCTGCCTGGGGCATCTGCAGGTCAGAGTGACTGGATGACCAAAGACTTAGGTTCTGTCCAAAATCATAGAATCATGGAATGGGTTGGGCTGGAAGGGATCTCAAAGCCCATCCAGTTCCAACCCCCCCTGCCATGGGCAGGGACACCTCCCACTGGATCAGGGGGCTCCAAACCTCATCCAAATCCAGGAGGTGGTTTCTGCTTCACCCCTGGGAGCTCCCTCCAGCCACAAAAGCTGAGCAGGATGCAGCCCCTCTCCCCACACACCCCTGAGCTGGGGGCCAAGGTGGTCCCACACTGATATCCTGGGACCAGCTGCTGCTTCTCTTCCACGTGATGATTTTATTCCTTCCAGTTCCTAGAGCAGGACACGTTCACCTTGCTGTTCCCTCTGCTGAGAAACTTCTGGTCTCAGATCACCTCTGCACAACTAAATGACAATGGCACAGTCACCTGCTAATGAGAGCCAATTAGTGGCAGAGTCACACTGCCCAGGAAAAGGGAGAGGAGGAGTCACTCCCCTTGTCCAAACCTCCTCAGAGAGCCACCAGAGCAGTGCTCCAGCTAATTAGCACAGGGCCTGATAAACGATGGGAAGCAGGCATCCCACCTGGAGCACTGGGGGCACTTTGGGGCACCCCAGGATCCAAAGGACATCAAAGCCCTGGAGAGTGTCCAGAGGAGGCCCCAAAGCTGGGGAAGGGTCTGGAGGAGAAATCCCATGAGGAGAGGCTGAAGGCACTGGGTCTGTTCATCTGGAGAAGAGGAGACTGAGGGGGGACCTCAGAGCTGCTTCCTCAGCAGGGGAGGAGGAGGAGCAGGCGCTGAGCTCTTCTCTCTGGTGAGCAAGGACAGGAGCCCAGGGAAGGGCAGGAAGATGGGCCAGGGCAGGGTTGGCTTGGACACCAGGAGAAGGTTCTTCCCCCAGAGCAGAGCAGAGCAGAGGGTGGTGGAGCCCTGGAACAGCTCCCCAGGGAAGCAGTCCCAGCCTGACAATATTCCAGCAGGGTTTGGCCAAGGCCCTCAGCCCCACGGGGTGACTGTTGGGGTTGTGCTGTGCAGGGCCAGGAGTGGGACTGGATGGGCCTGGTGGGTCCCTTGCAGCTCAAGGCATTCTTTGATTCTGTGACTCTGTGATCTCACTGAGCAGCTCCAGCAATCACGACCTAGAAGATGCTTCAGAAACCCAGGGTGGAACCACCTCCAGGGCACTGCTGGGTCCCCATCCCTCGTGGGGTTTAAAAGCCGTGTGGATGTGGTGCTGAGGGACATCATTTAGTGGTGGAGCTGCCAGTGCTGGGTTTACAGTTGGACTCAATGATCCAAAAAGCCTTTTCCAACCAAAACAATTGTGGGATCCTGTGTCTCTGTCCCCTGCAGTATAAATTCCTCCACCTGGCTGGGGCTCCAGCCTTACAAACGCGTCTGGAGAAGACGGAGCGGAACTGGAAACCCCGAGAGAGACAATTAATTAAAAGGTTTTGTCTCCTTTTATATAATCACAGCTATTGATTCACTCTTTCAAGCACTCTGTGTGCATCCCAGCCAGTGAAAGATCCACAGCAGTAGCTGGATTTGTGCCTCTCCACCCTGACAGCTCCAAGTGGTTGATATCACCGGGAAGCCCCATCAGATCTTAAGAGTCCTACTGAAAAGACAAACCATGGTTTTAGAGGTCGACAAAGAGGATAACGGGGCTTTCTGAAAATGATGCCTCTAATCCTGCCTATCCTGTGAGATCACAGTCCTCAGGAATTTGGACAACCTTCCTGATAAGCCTGGCAAGTGCAGGAAGAGGGAACTCCCGTGAATTAACAGGCACCTCGCTCCCTGCCAGATGCTCTTCACAAAGATGAGAAGCACGAGAGAAGTTTAACGTAGAGAGGAACTAAAGGGAGCTGCGAGAGGATTGCCAAAGCACACAGCTCACTGGAGGGCAGAGGGGAAAGTCCAGGTGGATCCTTGAAAGCTCCTGCTGAGTTCAAACTGCCTGGAGGAGAAGGCCCTGGGGGTGTTGGTTGGCAGGGGCTGACCCTGAGCCAGCAGTGGCCCAGGGGGCCAAGAGGGCCAATGGCATCTTGGGCTGTGTCAGACCCAGCGTGGGCAGCAGGAGCAGGGGGTGATTGTGCCCCTGGACTGGGCACTGGGGAGGCCACACCTCGAGTACTGGGGGCAGTTCTGGGCCCCTCACTCAGAGAAGGACATTGAGGGGTTGGAGAGTGTCCAGAGAAGGGACCGGAGCTGGGGAAGGGGCTGGAGAACAGGGGTTGTGGGAGGGGCTGAGGGACCTGGGGGGGGTTGGTCTGAAGAAGAGGAGGCTGAGGGGAGACCTCATCCCTGTCCACAACTGCCTGAGAGGAGGCTGTGGGGAGGGGGGGTTGGTCTCTTCTCCCAAGGGACAGGAGATGGGATGAGAGGAAATGGCCTCAAGTTGTCCCAGGGCAGGGTCAGATTGGCCATCAGGAAGGATTCCTTCCTGGAAAGGGTTCTCAGGCCCTGGCAGAGGCTCCCAGGGAGGTGGTGGAGTCCCCATCCCTGGAGGGGTTTAAAAGACAGGTGGATGAGCTTCTTAGGGACAGGGTTTAGTGAGGGGACAGGGATGGTTGGACTCAATGATCTCAGAGGTCGTTTCCAACCAGACCACCCCATGGCTCTATGATTCTATGATCAAGACAAGCTATTTCAATAACTTGGCTCTAGGACAAAGGAATTGTTTCAGCAGTACCTCCTGGTCAGTGTGGCCCAGCAGTGACAGAAGATGGTCAAGACATTCCTACCACAAACTTTCCAGTCCCAGAATATCTGTGGCTTTGTGGGTCCTCGAGGTGGAAGAACCCATGGCATGCAGAATCACAGAATGGTTGGGCTGGAAGGGACCTCCAAGCCCATCCAGTTCCACCCCCTGCCATGGGCAGGGACACCTCCCACTGGATCAGGGGGCTCCAAGCCCCATCCAACCTGGCCTTCAACATCTCCAGGGATGGGGCAGCCACAGCTTCTCTGGGCAACCTGGGCCAGGGCCTCCCCACCCTCACAGGAGAACATTTCTCCCCAAGATCTCATCTCAATCTCCCCTCTTCCAGCTGAAAACCCTTCGCCCTCATCCCATCCCTGCACTCCTTGATCAAGAGCCCCTCCTCAGCTTTCCTGGAGCCCCTTTCAGTCCTGGGAGGCTGCTCTAAGGTCTCCCCAGAGGCTTCTCCTCTCCAGGCTGAACAACCCCAACTCTCCCAGCCTGTCCTCACAGCAGAGGTTCTCCAGCCCTCGGATCATCTCCATGGCCTCCTCTGGACTCACTCCAGCAGATCCAGGTCTTTCCTGTGCTGAGGACTCCAGATCTGAACACAGGACTCCAGGTGGGGTTTCAAGAAGACAGGAGGTGCTTTGTAAAGGAGAAAATAATGTTCAAAGCTTACAACTACGAAACCTTCAACATTCTGGTTCCCAAGTCCTTAAGTCTGTCTCAGTCAATACCCAGTGTCCCCTCCACAGCCTTCAGCATCTGCACCTGGTTTTGGGGCACATTCTGATCCTCATAAAGCAATGTTTAGCTCAGCACCTCCCTGTTCCTGGCCAGACACCGAGCACACCACTCAAAGGTCTGGAAGAACCCTTCCAGAAGGGCATCCACAGAGCACCCTGGCAAAGGCTGACAGAGATGTGGTTACCCTGGTGCAACTGCTAAACAACTTCTGACTCCACAACCCACAGCTTGGCACCCTCTGCCTTCACTGGGCAAAACTGTTTAGATGGCACCAGCACCTGGAGCAAGAACCAGAGGGAGAATGAGTTTGAGACTTCAACACCATAAGGCTGAAACGTTGCTCCTCAACAGGATTCTTCACCCTAAGGCCCCCTTCTTGCACAGCCTTCAGCCAGAGACAAGGGGGAATGGTTTAAGGTGAAAGAGGGGAGATTGGGATGAGATCTTAGGAGGAAATGTTTTGCTGTGAGGGTGGGGAGGCCCTGGCACAGGTGGTGGCTGCCCCATCCCTGGAGGTGTTCAAAGCCAGGTTGGATAGGGCTTGGAGCCCCCTGATCCAGTGGGAGGTGTCCCTGCCCATGGCAGGAGGGTGGGAATGGATGGGTTTTGATTTCCCTTCCAACCCAACCCATTCTGTGATTCTGTGAAAGCTGATCCTGAAACTGCTCTTGTCCAGCTGAATATCCCATCTCTTCTGACGCCGTTTCAAGAGTCAAAGATCCCAATACTTCCCTTCCAAACACAACCACCATTATCTCAGCTCCATTAAGCTGATGCTGTGCTTTTCCTGGACGAATGCCCACGGACCAGAACCCTCTCCTGTCCTTGCTGTTGGAAACCCAGAGGCTCCCAATGCATCCCCCACCCCCAGAGCCCGTGGACTCAAGCAGCCGTTTTCTGCCTCTGTGCTGGTGCCTGTGAGATCCTTTCCAGCTCCCTCTCAATGATGAATTCCAACAACCTGATCAAATGATAGTCACTCATTCTGCCCACATAGTTCCTTAATCACAGGCTGGGCGACAGCCACGGCTGAGTCCAGAAGTTACTGGAACTTCTTGGAACTATTAAAGGATTAAAATAAGGCCAAAGAATGGGAACTTGCACAGAAGAACATCCCACACGGCCAAACCGTGGTGGAGAATCCCAGAGGGAGGGAAGGGGCTGCTTCTCGGTGCAGTGTGCAAGGTCCAGCCTGAAGCAACTGCACCACCTCCTGACCCAAACACCACAAGAAGCTCTTGTTGTGACATGTGCTCCTGGACTGGGCACTGGGGAGGCCACACCTGGAATCCTGGGGTCACTTTTGGGCCTCTCACTCCAAGAAGGACATTGAAGGGCTGGAGAGCGTCCAGAGAAGGGAACGGAGCTGGGGAAGGGTCTGGAGAACAGGGGTTATGAGGAGCAGCTGAGGGCCCTGGGTGGGTTTGGTCTGGAGAAAAGGAGGCTGAGGGGAGACCTCATCCCTGTCCACAACTGCCTGAGAGGAGGCTGTGGGGAGGTGAGAATTGATCCCTTCTCCCAAGTAACAGGAGATGGGATGAGAGGAAATGGTCCAAGTTGCATCATGGGAGGTTCAGATTGGACATCAGGAAAAATATCTTCACCAAAAGGGTTCTCAGGCCCTGGCAGAGGCTCCCAGGGAGGGGGTGGAGTCGCCATCCCTGGAGGGGTTTAAAGGATGGGTTGATGAGCTTCTTAGGGATGTGGTTTAGCAGTGGACAGGGACGGTTGGACTCGATCTCAGAGGTCATTTCCAAGCAGATGATTCTATGATTCTATGAGATGACACAGGACACACCTCACATCCCCAGAAGACAGCAGCTCTGCACAAATTCCCTCTGTGCTGGCAGAGCATCGCTCCTTGGCTGCTCCATAGCACACGTTCTCCTCTCCGTGGACAGTGGGGAGAGGAGCCAACGCAGAGAGCTGTGGTGACCAGAGCTACATCTCGTTAGTGGGAGCTCACAAATGGTGTCTCCAGGGCTCAGTGCTGGGGCCACTCTTATTCAAGATCTTTCTCCAGGATATGGATAAGGGGATTGAGTGCTGCCTCAGCCAGTTTGCAGATGGCATCAAATCGGGCAGCAGTGTCAGTGCTGGAGGGCAGGAAGGGCCTGCAGAGGGACCTGGAGAACCTGGATCCATGGGCTGGAGGGCAGGAAGGGTGTGCAGAGGGACCTGGAGAACCTGGATCCACGGGCTGGAGGGCAGGAAGGGTGTGCAGAGGGACCTGGAGAACCTGGATCCACGGGCTGGAGGGCAGGAAGGGTGTGCAGAGGGACCTGGAGAACCTGGATCCATGGGCTGGAGGGCAGGAAGGGTGTGCAGAGGGACCTGGAGAACCTGGATCCATGGGCTGGAGGGCAGGAAGGGTGTGCAGAGGGACCTGGAGAACCTGGATCCATGGGCCAAGTCCAATTGTATGCGATTCAACAAGGCTCAGTGGCAGGACCTGCACCTGGATCACAACAACCCCAGAGAATGCTCCAGACCTGGGGAAGAGCAGCTGGAAAGCTGCCTGGCAGAAAAAGGACCTGGGGGTGCTGGCTGACAGGGGCTGGACATGATCTAGCAGTGGCTCTGGTAAGGTCAGCAGCCTCCTGGCTTGGATCAGCCATGGGGTGGCAGCAGGAGCAGGGCAGGGATCATCCCTCTGGAGTCGGTGCTGGGGAGGCCACACCTCGAGTCCTGGGGTCAGTTTTGGGTCCCTCACTCCAAGGAATCCCTTCAGGGGCTGGAGAGTGTCCAGAGAAGGGGAACAAGGCTGGTGAAGGGGCTGGAGAACAGGGGTTCTGCGATTGGCTGAGGGACCTGGGGAAATGGCCTCAGGTTGCACCAGGGGAGGTTTAGATTGGGTATCAGGAAAAACTTCTTTACCAAAAAAAGTGGTGAAGCCCTGGCAGAGGCTGCCCAGGGCAGTGGTGGGGTCACCATTCCTGGAGGGGTCCAAAACACGTGTGGCTGTGGCACTTCAGGACATGGTTTTGTGGCCAAGGTGGGGTTGGGCTGATGGTGGGACTGGATGAGCTTAGAGGGCTTTTCCACCCTTAATGATTCTTCTTCATTCCTGGGCACACAAACACTGATGCCCTCTTGTACACAACACCTGGGACTGCTGTGTCCAAGCACTAACGAAGGAAAGCCATGACCTTGTGGGTGCTTACTTCATGGCATGGGTGCAGGGTGCCAGGTGATGAGGGTCCTTCCCAGGGAGGGGATTGTCCCGCTCTGCTCTGCTCTGGGGAGGCCCCACCTCGAGCACTGGGGGCAGTTTGGGCACCCCAGCATCCAAAGGGCATCAAAGCCCTGGAGAGTGTCCAGAGGAGGCCCCAAAGGTGGGAAAGAGTCTGGAGGAGAAATCCCATGAGGAGAGGCTGAAGGCACTGGGTCTGTTCAGCTGGAGAAGAGGAGACTGAGGGGGGACCTTACCACTGTCTACAACTCCCTGAAGGAAGGTTGAGGCAAGGTTGGTGTTGGTCTCTTCAACCTAGTAACAAGGGATAGGATGAGAAGAAATGACCCCAAGTTGCCCCAGGGCAGGGTCAGATTGAATATCAGGAAAAATTCCTTCAATGAAAGGGTTCTCAGGCCCTGTCAGAGGCTGCCCAGGGTGGGGGTGGAGTCCCCATCCCCGGAGGGGTTTGAAAGATGGATTGGATGAGGCTCAGGGATCTGGTTTAGTGGTGGACAGGGACGGTTGGACCTGATGATCTCAAAGGTCTTTTCCAACCAACCAAATCTCTGGAAGGTGGCTCAGAGCTCAGTCAGATCCACGAGTTGACTGTGCCAACAGGGAAGAGGGACTTGCCATGGGCTGGTGCTCCAGCAGGACACGTGCACAGTTAGGATGAAGACTCCCAGCCACCCAGGCAGTCTGGGGGTGCTGTGTACAACCAGCCAGAGAGCAGTGAGCTCAGGCACCACCAGCAGAACGAGATCCACCAGTCAACTCTGCATGAACTGAGCAAACACCGCGGCGGGGCACAACGGCAAGATTGCATTTTGAGGAAGGGCCAGTGGAGCAGCCAGGCACGGAATCACCAGCAGGAAAATGTGGTCCTGACCTCTCCCTGACCAATGAGCATGCTGCAGCCACTAAGCTCATTAATTAAGAGTCATTATTTAAGGGTGACCCCAAGACAGGCAGGTTCATCATCTCACCGAAGCAATGGAAGCCGATAAATCAGCTGCCATTGTGCTCAGTTTAAAACACAGGGACTTCAAAACTCATGGACAGTAACTTTGGTAATGGGGAACCAAAAGGAACCCTTAGAAGCCCTCCATGGAACCCCTGAGGTTGGTAAAGACCTCCAAGCTCATCCAGTCCAACCATCAGCCAAACCCCACTGAGCCAACCGAACCACGTCCCAAAGTGCCGCGGTCTCACGATTTTTGAACCCCTCCAGGGATGGAGATTCCACCACTTCCCTGAGCAAAAGAAGAGGCTGAGGGACCTCAGCCTGGAGAAGAGGAGGCTGAGAGGACACCTCATCCTGCCCTACAACTCCCTGAAAGGAGGTTGTAGTGAGGTGGGCATTGGTCTCTTCAACCAAGAACCAAGGGATAAGACGAGAGGAACCGGCCTCAAGTTGTGCCAGAGGAGGTTCAGATTGGACATCAGGAAAAATCTATTCACTGAAGGAGTGATGGAGCTCTGGAAGAGGCCAGGACAGTGGTGGAGTCTCCATCCCTGCAGGTGTTCAAAAACCACCTGGCACGTTGGACATGGTTTAGCACACACGCTAAAGGGGGTTGGGGCTGGGCTGAGGGTTGCACTGGATGATCTCAGAGGTCTTTTCCAGCCTCAGTGATTTCATGATTCTAAGAGCACCACGATGGCCATCCCTGTGTCTCCAGCCCCACCAGCAGCCCTCCTCTGCTCTAACTCCTGCTCACCTTTTCCTGAGCACTCGTACCGACGTGCAGAGAGTTTTAAAGCAGGCCTTGGGGGCTGTCACCCCCCTGGGGTAGCTCCTGCCTTCACCTCATCTCCTGATTAACAGTCCCACTCATTCTCCTCTCTTGTTTCTGACAGATAAAGCAACTTGGAACTCAAGAGTAGACATTTTTATCATTATCTTTTAAATGCAGATTGCTTACTCTTTTATCTTATTTCTAGCTTTTCTACCTTTCAAATACTTTCAAATATTCCACCCCTCCTGAGAACCAATTTTATATCATGAGACAGCTCAAGAGGGAGCTTCTCCTGCCAAGGACACTACAGAAGACACTAAAGACCATCCACAAGGCCAACACTTGTTGGTCCTGACCTTCTGCCCCAACACATCTCCTTTCAGCAACCCACATTTAGATCTCTGCTGATTTACTTGACACCTCTGCACTCTGTCAGGAGGATAAACCCTTTAACACAAGGTTTGAGACCAAATGTCCATGGCCACCAAGACAGATGAGATCTACTGTGTTCACCTTTGCTGGAGAAGTGCATGTGTAGCAAGAATAAATCTAAGAGGGCTTGATTTAGAGATGATAAAAAAAGACACACACGCTCCCTGAAACCTGAACCATGGATTGTGGAGATAAAGGGCAAGCCACAATAAATCATTTTATATATATATATAATACATGCAGATATAAATGTGTGTGCATCTTCACAGCACTGCAAAACACTCTGGGGAAAAGGATCTGGGGGTGCTGGGGGATGAGAAGCTCAGCACGAGTCAGCAATGAGCACCCCCAGCCCAGAAACCCCCCGTGTCCTGGGCTGCACCCAGAGCAGTGGGAGCAGAGGGCAGGGAGGGGGTTCTGCCCCTCTGCTCCGCTCTGGGGAGACCCCACCTGGAGTCCTGGGGCCAGCTCTGGAATCCCCAACAGCAGAAGGAGATGGAACTGTTGGAGCGGGTCCAGAGGAGGCCACGGAGATGATCCAAGGGCTGGAGCCCCTCTGCTGTGAGGACAGGCTGGGAGAGTTGGGGTTGTTCAGCCTGGAGAGGAGAAGGCTCTGGGGGGACCTTAGAGCAGCCTCCCAGGACTGAAAGGGGCTCCAGGAAAGCTGGGGAGGGGCTTTTTCCAAGGGTCTGGAGTGACAGGATGAGGGGGAACGGCTTTAAATTGGAAGGGGGAGATTGAGATGGGACACTGGGAAGAAATTGTTCATGATGAGGGTGGGGAGGCCCTGGCCCAGGTTGCCCAGGGAAGCTGTGGCTGCCCCATCCCTGGAGGTGTTCAAGGCCAGGCTGGATGGGGCTTGGAGCCCCCTGATCCAGTGGGAGGTGTCCCTGCCCATGGCAGGGGGTTGGAACTGGATGGTCCCTTCCAACCTAAACCCTTCCACGATTCCACCATTCAGCAGGTCTCAGGTGACCTAGGGGAGCTGCTGTGCCCTGTGGCAGTGCTACCAGGCACTTCAATATCAGAAGCCAAGCAGGACGCTGCATCCAACTGGAAGCACACAGGGAATTCAGATAAGCAGATTATAAATAGACAAACTGGAATTTAAGTGAGGGAAGATAATGCTTATCAGCAGTGGTGATTCCTCAAGTAGATTGTCACCACAGGATCTGTTCCTTGTCTTTGACTAAGCCTGCAGATGTTGATGGTGATAAAACCCTCCTGCAGAAGGCTGTTTCCTTCCCTGAACACCGTGGACTACAAAGACACAAAGGACTTCAGCCCCAGTCATCCTCTGGGTCTTCCTCCTCCACAAGATCCCCCCACAAAGGAGGGCAACGGGGCTGGTGAAGGGTCTGGAGCACAAGTCTTAAGAGGAGGGACTGGGGGAACTGGGATTGTTCAGCCTGGAGAGGAGGAGGCTGAGGGGAGACCTCATCCCTGTCTGCCACTGCCTGAAAGGAGGTTGGAGTGAGGTGAGTGTTGGTCTCTTCAACCAAGGAACAAGTGATAGGACAAGAGGGAATGGCCTCAAGTTGCACCAGGGGGGGATTTAGGTTGGATATCATGAAAAATTTCTTTACTGAAAGAGTGGTGAAGTGCTGGCAGAGGCTGCCCAGGGCAGGGGTGGGGTCTCCATCCCTGGAGGGGTTCAAAACACCTGTAGATGTGGCACTTTGGGACGTGGTTTAACAGGTGTGGTTGGACTGGATGATCTGAGAGGTCTTTTCCAACCTTTACAATTCCATGATTCTATGAAACCTGGAGACCTGGACTGCACCAGCAAAGCTGGAATTACCACAGGTTCCAGGATGTCATCTGCCAGTGCAACCAATACCATCTGAGTTACACCTGAACCTTCACAGACAAATTAACCAGCAGCAAAATAACTGCATTTAAGGATGTCACAAAACCTCCTGAGCTCCAAAGCAGGTCAGACCTTACTGACTGTGGGGATGGAGAATGGAGAGACACGCTGAGCTCTGATCCCTGCAGTCCTCTGAACGTGGCTTTGCAAGAAATGGGAAGGGAACAACATAATTGAATGTATTTCAATAACAAAAATGCCACTGTACAAGATTAGGCACCTGGAAAGGGGATTTGATTGAATTTTAGAAGCAGAATTTTAGAATCACTTCAGGGTGAAGAGAGGAT
Source organism: Dromococcyx pavoninus (assembly GCA_033558185.1). Classification (NCBI taxonomy): domain Eukaryota; kingdom Metazoa; phylum Chordata; class Aves; order Cuculiformes; family Neomorphidae; genus Dromococcyx; species Dromococcyx pavoninus. The sequence continues at coordinate 437,285 of JAUMJL010000058.1, read as the reverse complement.
GGAAAGAGGGGGATTGCAGTCAGCCTGAGAGAGGACCTCGAGAGCACGTCAACACCTTCACTGAAACTCTAGGAGGAAGACAAAGGAGACCTGTGGGGCTTCCATTTCAACACCCTCCTCGTGAAGTAGAGCAAAAAACAAGTCCCAGGTGACCCCAAGGTGCTGAAGGTTCATTTCACCCAGAATCATGGAATGGGTTGGGTTGGAAGGGACCTCAAAGCCCATCCAGTTCCAACCCCTGCCATGGGCAGGGACAGCTCCCACTGGATCAGGGGGCTCCAAGCCCCATCCAACCTGGCCTTGAACACCTCCAGGGATGGGGCAGCCACCACTGCTCTGGGCAACCTGGGCCAGGGCCTCCCCACCCTCACAGGGGAACATTTCCTCCTAAGATCTCATCTCAATCTCCCCTCCTGCAGCTGAAAACAGTTCCTCTTGTCCTGTCCCTGCACTCTCTGATCCAGAGCCCCTCCCCAGCTTTCCTGGAGCCCCTTTCAGTCCTGGGAGGCTGTTCCAAGGTCTCCCCAGAGCCTTCTCCACTCCAGGCTGAACAACCCCAACTCTCAGCCTGTCCTCACACCAGAGGTTCTCCGGCCCTTGGATCATCTCCATGGCCTCCTCTGGACCTGTTCCAACAGCTCCAGGTCCTTCCCGTGCTAAGTGCTTCAGAACTGGACCCAGGACTCCAGGTGGGGTCTCCCCAAAGCAGAGCAGAGGGGCAGAACCCCCTCCCTGGCCCTGCTGGTGCCACTGCTCTGGGTGCAGCCCAGGCCACCTTTGGCTTCCTGGGCTCTGAGCACACATTGCTGGTTCATGTTGAGCTTCTCATCCACCAACCTTGCTGGAGATGTTTCCCCACACTGGTACCTTCTCCACCAGCTCCTTCCTGTAACCAGGACCTGGACTTCAGCAGTATTTACAGAACCCTGATTCACTAAATTGCCATTTATAAATAAACTTACAACTACAAAACCTGATTTTTCTAATCCCTGCTACCATGCAAATTCAGATTTCATTTCCTCTGAAGCTCCAACTGTCACTTCTTTGCTTCAATGCCAACACCCCTGTAAAATATCAGCTTTCTACCACACTGGGCTTTTTTAAAGCATCACATCAACTCAAAGAATACATTGCAATTCCCCTTAGAATCATTGTGGAAAAGACCTTTGAGATCATCGAGTCCAACCTCGCTTCATTTGAAAAAACTTCTGGTCCTTTATAAGTGAAACTGAGCCAGAAGCACTGAAAAAAAAACCCCATGGAAATTTCAGATTGGAAGATATTTGAACAGAAAGATTAAAAGTAGCTACAAAAAATCCTTTGCCAAGTGTGGATGAGCTCAGTAAATGCCACTGGTGAGACTTTTACCCACCACAGAATGACAGAATCATCTGGGTTGGAAGAAGCCTCCAAGGTCATCAAGTCCAACCCTTAATCCAACACTGTCATGATCACTAGATCATGGCACTAAGTGCCACATCCAGTCTTATTTTAAACCCCTCCAGGGATGGTGAATCCACCCCCTCTCTGGGCCATTCCAGTGCCTGATTACTCGCTCTGGGAAGAACTTTTTCCTGATATCCAGCCTAACCCTTCCCTGGCAGAGTCTGAGCTCCTGCCCTCTTGTTCTGTTGCCTGGGAGAAGAGTCCGACCCCCACCTGTCTACAACCTCCTCTCAGACAGTTGTAGAGAGCGATGAGGTCACCCCTGAGCCTCCTCTTCTCCAGGCTGAACAACCCCATCTCCCTCAGCCTCTCTTCATAGCACTTGTGCTCCAGTCCCTTCACCACTTTTGTTGCTCTTCTCTGGACCCTCTCCAGCCCCTCAATATCTTTCTGGAACTGAGGGGCCCAGAACTGAACACAAGACTCAAGGTGTGGCCTCACCAACGCCGAGTACAGGGGAAGGATCACTGCCCTCGTCCTGCTGCCCACACTATTCCTGATACCAGGATGCCATTGGCCTTCTTGGCCCCCTGGGCACACTGCTGGCTCATGTTTAGCCTCCTGCCCATCAGCACCCCCAGGTCCCTTTCCACCTGACTGCTCTCCAGCCACTCTGTCCCCAGCCTGGAGCGCCGCGTGGGGCTGAAGGAATAACTCCAAGCAGTGGAGGTTGGTGCCCAGTGGCAGCAAAGCTGGATCCCAGGCACAGTTGGTGATGCCAAGCCATAAAGCATGGTCTGGTTTGGGGTGGAGATACCACAGCCAGGGAGCTTGGGAAAGCTGTGGTAATAAAGACCAGACCATTGACAAGGGTGGGGAGGATCCATCCGGTCCCTCCTCCTGCACGGGGTCGGCTCTGTCCGGCTCACACCAGGGAGCACCGGGAGGGGATCCTGAAAGCCTCTGGTAGCCTTCCAGGGAGACTTCTGCACTTGGGAAATGAGCCACAAAACCATTAAACTGAGACATCAAAGTGTTAAAATAGCAGATATTTTGGGCTGGAGCCCAGCCCCGTAACCAGGGCAACGCTTCATCACTGCCCTCCATGCTTGATCCGGCTGAACTTCACAGGGAGGCAGCAGGGGATGTCCCAGAGATCCAGGTGCAGCAATGCCAGCACCTTCTTGGGATGGAAAACAGGTGACCACACGTGCCCCGGGGCAGAGGGCACTCCCAGGAATCTCCAGACTGATGAACAGTGGAGCACTTTGATAGGATTTCATAGAACCACAGAACCATGGAATGGGTTGGGTTGGAAGGGACCTCAAAGCCCATCCAGTCCCAACCCCCTGGCATGGGCAGGGACACCTCCCACTGGATCAGGGGGCTCCAAGCCCCATCCAACCTGGCCTTGAACACCTCCAGGGATGGGGCAGCCACAGCTTCTCTGGGCAACCTGGGCCAGGGCCTCCCCACCCTCACAGGAGAACATTTCTCCCCAAGATCTCATCTCAATCTCCCCTCTTGCAGCTCAAAACTGTTCCCCCCATCCCATCCCTGCACTCCCTGATCCAGAGCCCCTCCCCAGCTTTCCTGGAGCCCCTTTCAGTCCTGGGAGGCTGCTCTAAGGTCTCCCCAGAGCCTTCTCCTCTCCAGGCTGAACAACCCCAACTCTCCCAGCCTGTCCTCACAGCAGAGGTTCTCCAGCCCTTGGATCATCTCCATGGCCTCCTCTGGACTCACTCCAACAGTTCCAAGTCCTTTCTGTGCTGAGGGTTTCAGAAATGGATCGAGGACTCCAGGTGGGGTCTCCCCAGAGCTGGGGAGGGGCTCTTGATCAGGGAGTGCAGGGATGGGATGGGGGGGAAGGGTTTCAAGCTGAAAGGGGGGAGATTGAGACGAGATCTTAGGAAGAAATTTACTCCTGTAGGGGTGGTGAGGCCATGGCCCAGGTTGTCTGTGGAGGCCACATCCCTGGAAACATTCAAGGCCAGGTTGGATGGGGACCCTGATCCAGTGGAAGGTTTCCCTGCTTCTGCACGTGGGTTGGACTGGGTGACCTGTAAAGGTCCCTTCTGTGACCTGGCTGCCCTGGTCCTCCTGTACCACCCCGAGGCCAGAACGTGTCCTCTGCTCAAGTGGTGGCAACCAAGGCTGCTCTCCAGGCAGGAAAAAGCATCCCACGGAGCGACAGAACAGCACCATCACCTCATTGACATTCTTTTCCATCTCATTTTCTACAACCTGATGTTCTGTTCTGGGTTGTAATGACTGAGCCCTCAGAAAAAAAGCAGGGATTTTCCATGGTGGGGCTGACAAGGAAACCTCTGGGACTGCAGTCAATTCAAACCCCAGGAAAATGTAGAAGCTGTCTGAATTTCCTCCTTGCAGTTCCCATTGCCTGTATTTATCAAACATCTCCATCAGCCTTTGAAGTCTTGCTTTCCTCTGGTACAAAATAACTGGGGACCAGCAATGCAGAGCGAGGGAGGCACAAAAACCAGAGAGGGAGGGACTCAGAGCTCCAAGTTGGCCTGAATTAGGATTCTGGAAGACAAGGAGAGCTGCTGCCTGGTCACAGGGGTCTGGAGGCAATGCCAAGAGCAGCCTCCAGCTCGTGCCATGGACTTGGCAAGATGTCCTGGAAGGCTGTGAGCCCGGCTTAAACAAGAGCAGGGGGGGTTGTTCTAATTGTCCTTGCAGCAGTCATTCTTAACACAGGTAATTTTTCTCTCTTAGATGAATTTCATGGCATTGCTCTGCATCATCTCCCTCTGCTCCACTCTCATGAGACCCCACCTGGAGTCCTGCGTCCAGCTCTGGAATCCCCAACATCAGAAGGAGGTGGAACTCTTTGAACAGGTCCAGATGAGGGCTACAAAGATGCTCTGAGGGTGGGAGCCCCTCTGATACAGTTGGGGTTGTTCAGTCTGGAGAGGAGAAGGTTCCGGGGAGACCTTAGAGCATCCTCCCAGGACTGAAAGGGGCTCCAGGAAAGCTGGGGAGGGGTTTTTTACAAGAGCTTGGAGGGACAGAATCATAGAATCACTCGAGCTGGAAGGATCCACAAGGATCATCCAGTCCAGCTCCTGGCCCTGCACAGGACAACCCCAACAGTCACCCCGTGGGGCTGAGGGCCTTGGCCAAACCCTGCTGGAATATTGTCAGGCTGGGACTGCTTCCCTGGGGAGCTGTTCCAGGGCTCCACCACCCTCTGCTCTGCTCTGCTCTGGGGGAAGAACCTTCTCCTGGTGTCCAAGCCAACCCTCCCCTGGAACATCTTCCTGCCCTTCCCTCCAGTCCTATCATAGGTTGGAAGAGAGAAGAGCTCAGCACCTGTTTCACAGACAAGGGGGAAATGTTTTAAATTGGAAAGGAGGGAAGAATTAGATTGGACATTGGGAAGAAATTCTTAACAATGAGGGTGAGGAGGCCCTGGCCCAGGTTGCCCAGAGAAGCTGTGGCTGCCCCATCCCTGGAGGTGTTCAAGGCCAGGCTGGATGGGGCTTGGAGCCCCCTGATCCAGTGGGAGGTGTCCCTGCCCATGGCAGAGGTTGGAACTGGATGGGCTTGGAGGTCCCTCCCAACCCAACCCATTCCATGACTCTAGGAAATCCTCTCCAAACGCTCTGCTGTTCACCGGGCTGGTGAGTTCTATTGACTGGAAGAGCTGTGGGCATTGCCCACCCTCTGAACTGCTGTGGATCTTTGAACATCTTTGGTAGGAACACCCAGCTGAAGGCTGGGACTGTCCCCACCAGGGTGGCCCAGCAGGTACCTCCTCCCCAGCAGAGCGCAGCGCGCTGCCGGGCGTCTCCGCTCGATCCGCTCCCGCTTTAATTTCCCCCAATGCAAATAAATATTCCTGAAGCTCTGCTGCTATCCCAGACTGACAGCAAATATTCCTCTGGGATCTTTGAGGCAAACAGAAAAGCTATTACAGAGCCAAACACGCCTGGCAGGGAGGTAATCTCACTTGAATATTGCTCAGACTCCCTTTTGGTTTATCAGAACTTAAAAGGCAGTTGTCCCACTTCCTCCAGGCACATCTCAGAGCACCACAATTCCCACATGTTTGCTGGTGCAGGTGGTTTCTTGCACGTTCTGATCTCTTCTCTCTGGTGACCAGGGATAGGACTCGAGGGAACGGCAAGAGGATGTGCCAGAGGAGGGTTAGGGTGGATATGGGGAAGAGCACCAACAGTTCCACCTCCTTCTTATGTTGGGGATTCCACAACTGGACACAGGACTCCAGGTGGAGTCTCACCAGAGAGGGGCAGAAGGGCAGAACCCCCTCCCTGGTCATGCTGGTCCCACTCTTTGGTTGTAGCCCAGGACACCCTTGGCCTTCTGGGCTGGGAGCGCTCTGGTTGGAAAAGTCCTCTGGGATCATCCAGTCCAACTGTCCCTGTCCCCTTACTAAACCATGTCCCTAAGAAACTCATCCACCCACCTTCTAAACCCCTCCAGGGATGGGGACTCCACCCCCTCCCTGGGCAGCCTCTGCCAGGGCCTGAGAACCCTTTCAGCGAAGAATTTTTTCCTGATGTCCACTCTGAACCTCCCCAATCAGCACCCCAAGTCCTTCTCCTCAGGGCTGCTCTCAACCACATCTCCCCCCATCCTGTATTGACACTGGGGATTGCCCTAATCCAGGTGCAGGACCTTGGTTTGGCCTCGTTGAACCTCATGAGGTCCCCACAGCCCCACCTCTCCAGCCGGTAGCATCACCTCCGCCTTCACATTTGCAGCCACTTCAACCAAAAGCTCTAAAAGACTTTCTATGGCCGTTTTCTGCACCTTCTCAGTAAAAATAAATTGAATAAAGTCCAAGAGCTTGCTGGACAGGCCACATCCTGATCCTTCCCTGGTAGATCTCTGGATAAAAGCAATCCCTTGTTATCCCTCGGTCCCACGAGGCAGCATCAGAGAGGCGTCGCGTAAGGCTCTGCCCTGGATCCGAGTGGATATCTGCCAAGCCATGAATCCTCCCTCATTCCTGCCCCTTCCAGCTGCCTGAAGAGCAGGACACGTGCTGAGGAGACCAGGGCTTACCCTCCCTGCTCTGAAAAACCTCCTCGCTGGGTCCCACCCACAAGCACCCCTGCAAAAGGCAATGGGAATTGCTGCTGGCAGCGGGAAGAGTCGCTCTGCGTGAAAACCACACTGAGCCTGGTGCTCCTCAGCAGCAAAAATACCCACAGAGAGCATCCTTTTCCAGCACCTCCCTTAAAGATTCCTTTGCCATCCTTCTTCTCAAACTGCTAAAACCACAGTTATTGCATCAACCACAGCCTGGGGACTTTATTTCTAATATTCCTGACCTCTCCTTGGGGGGGTTTAATCAAATAAATGCCTTGTCCCAATCTCTTTTTTCCCCCTATTATTGCTTTTAACAATATGAACTGATTCACTATTCCCCAGCCCTTTTTTTTTTTTCCTCAGCAATGTGAATGAGATCTCAGCCCTAAGTACTAAGCCACTGGTTTATTTATTTATTTATTCAAAGCCTTAAATGATTTGTTTTCCATTCCTGCCTTTTGAAAGGGTCAGATCTATTTGATTTGTTCTACCTGCAGCAGGGATTTGAGAAGAAATTACCACAATTTGTTTCATTCTCTACTTTGTTTGCCTTGGTTTTCAGCTCGGCACCAGCTGGTGCTTTGGGTCCCCTCTGTGGCTCAGCTGTGGTTTTGGTCCCCACCCCCTGCAGCAGCTTCTCAAAAGCAAATCCCTGGGGAGGGGGGTGGTGGTGGTGGGGACCCTGCAGGGGGGGAAGGAAGAAGCCACCCCCTGTCTTAGGATGCTGCTGGGTTCACCAGGCTGTGGATGGTCCTTCTGTGCTGTTTGCAGCTCAGCAATGCCCAGCACCAGGAGGAGATGGAACTGTTGGAGGGGATCCAGAGGAGGCCAAGGAGATGATCCAAGGGCTGGAGCCCCTCTGCTGTGAGGACAGGCTGGGAGAGTTGGGGTTGTTCAGCCTGGAGAGGAGAAGGCTCTGAGGGAACCTCATACAGGGTTTCCAGTACCTGAAGGGGCTCCAGGAAAGGTGGGGAAGGACTTTTTCCAAGGGTCTGGAGTGACAGGATGAGGGAGAACGGCTTTAAACTGGAAGGGGGGGAAATATAGATTAGACATTAGGAAGAGGTGGTGATGAGGGTGGGGAGGCCCTGGCCCAGGTTGCCCAGAGAAGCTGTGGCTGCCCCATCCCTGGAGGTGTTCAAGGCCAGGCTGGATGGGGCTTGGAGCCCCCTGATCCAGTGGGAGGTGTCCCATGGCAGGGAGTTAGAACTGGATGATCTTTGAGGTCCTTTCCAACCCAAACTGTCCCATGAGTCTATGTTGGCAAGAATGAAGATGAAATGCAAAGTGCTCAGCACTTCTTAGGAAGAAAGCAAGAAAGACCAGCAAAATAGGAGCAGTGCACTTTGAGGCCACCCTCTACAGGTGCCTGAAAGCTGGAGGCAAGGACTCATGAAAGGTCAGCCCAGGGTGGGACAGACAGACTCCAGGGGTGCTTTTTAACCCAACCTACTTCATGATCCCATGATGGGGAAGGTGAAGGATTAACAGGCTGAGGTGAACTGTATGAGGTTCAACAAGGCTCAGGGTTGGTCCTGCACGTGGGGCACAACAACCCCAGGCAACGCTCCAGGCTTGGGGAAGAGTGGCTGGAAAGCTGCTGGTAGAGAAGGCCCTGGGGGTGTTGGTTGGCAGGGGCTGAACAGGAGCCAGCAGTGGCCCAGGGGGCCAAAAAAGGCCATCAGCATCCTGGCTTGGATCAGCCCTGGGGCAGGACCATTGCTGGTTAAGGTCCTACCTGGAAAGCAGAAGCAGGAATTAATTAAGAACATTGGATGTTCCTGGCTACACATGTGGTGGGAAGTTTAAGAACAGATGGAGGCAATCTAAGAACACCTAAGGTCAACTCTGAAGGCTCATGTGATGTGTCCAAAACAGGGGAAAACATGAAAAGGGCAAAAAGAGGGAAACAGAAAAGCTGAAGGAACACCATCATTTCACTTCCTGGAAAAACCCACTGGAAGAAAACCCAAGCCAAAGTGTTTGTGGTTGTCCAGAAGGAAACAGGGTGGTCACAGGCAGAAGGGATTTGGCAAGGAGTGGAGCAGCAGCTGCAGCCCTTGGCCTTCACTGGGCTTCTCAGTGCCCTCCAGCTGCCCCAGGAGCACTTGGAGCAGGGTGGGACAATGACCCCCAGCTTGGTACCCTGGGGCTGGCCAAGATCAGCACCTCCTGCAAAGCCAACGATGGGTTGGAGAAGACCCTTGCCAAATCCAAAGGGGCTGCAAAATACCTCCAAGGAGAGGATTTAAATGGATAAACTGAATAAATAATAAACTGAAGGTACTAAATATATGGTGGAATCATCGTTTGCTCAAGGATCCGGATTGGGAAACTCTGGGTATGGAGAGGAAAACCCGTGGTGGCCATCACAAGGCTCAATGTGAGTCACACATCAGCATCTCATGGAACACAGCATGATGAGAGATCAAAACCACAGCCTGAAAATCCCACCACACAACTCTGCTGCTCCGCTGGGAAGGAGAGGACAATGGGAGCCTGGAGAGGAGCCACAGCAGGAGCTGCAAGAAAATGGACCTCTGGGAAGGGCAAAAGATGGCAGAGAGGGGACACCAAGGAAAAAAGGGCAAGAAGGGCTTTAGAATCATGGAATGGGTTGGGTTGGAAGGGACCTCCAAGCCCATCCAGTTCCAACCCCCCTGCCATGGGCAGGGACACCTCCCACTGGATCAGGGGGCTCAAAGCCCCATCCAACCTGGCCTTGAACACCTCCAGGGATGGGGTCTGGGGGTTCTGGTTGATAACAAGTTAGAATCATGGAACCATGGAATGCTTTGGGCTGGATGGAACCTCCAAGCCCATCCAGCTCCAACCCCTTGCCATGGGCAGGGACACCTCCCACTGGATCACTGCCATGCACAAGGTTGCCCTGAGGGGGGAACTGAGTGAGGTCTTCACGGTGCCTGTGCAGAGGAAACCCATTACAAACCCAAGGATGGGACATTCAGATCAGACATCAGAAACCTTCCAAGTGGGGAGGACAGAGGGAGGCAGGAGGGAGGAAAACACCAGGGCACCTCTGTCACCAGGGTTTGCAAGGACAAGGAGGATGAGAGCAGTCAGCATGTTGGGGGTCAAACCCTTCCCATCCTGAACCTCCATGATCCACAACACAGGGGGACCTGGCCAGGCTGGATCCATGGGATGAGACCAACGGGATGAGGGTCAACAAGGCCAAGTGCTGAGTCCTGCACTTGGGACACAACAACTCCCTGTAGCTCCAGGCTTGGGGAAGAGCGGCTGGAAAGGCCCTGGAGGACAAGGCCCTGGGGGTGTTGGTTGGCAGGGGCTGAACCTGAGCCAGCAGTGGCCCAGGGGGCCAAGAAGGCCAATGGCATCTTGGGCTGTGTCAGACCCAGCGTGGGCAGCAGGAGCAGGGGGTGATTGTGCCCCTGGACTGGGCACTGGGGAGGCCACACCTCGAGTACTGGGGTCAGTTCTGGGCCCCTCAGGACAAGAAGGACATTGAGGGGTTGGAGAGCGTCCAGAGAAGGGAACGGAGCTGGGGAAGGGGCTGGAGAACAGGGGTTATGAGGAGGGGCTGAGGGACCTGGGAGGGTTTGGTCTGGAGAAGAGGAGGCTGAGGGGAGACCTCATCACTGTCCACAACTGCCTGAGAGGAGGCTGTGGTGAGGGGGGGGGTTGGTCTCTTCTCCCAAATGACAGGGGATGGGATGAGAGGGAATGGCCTCAAGTTGCCCCAGGGCAGGGTCAGATTGGACATCAGGAAGGATTCCTTCCTGGAAAGGGTTCTCAGGCCCTGGCAGAGGCTCCCAGGGAGGTGGTGGAGTCACCACCCCTGGAGGGGTTTAAAGGATGGGCAGATGAGGTGCTCAGGGATCAGGGTTAGCAGGGGACAGGGACGATTAGACTTGATGATCTCAAAGGTCTTTTCCAACCAGATGGTTCTATGATTCCAACACAAGCAGAGTGTTCAGAGCCCACTGTGTTGCCAACAGCCTCCCCAGGGCTCTCTGTGAGGAGCAGGTTCTTAGCCCAGAGGCAGCTGACCACCACGAGCAGTTGGGGTCGCGCCGTGCGTGGGTTGACCTCCAGCATCACCCGGGTCCTTTGCTCCAGGCTCCTCAGAGCCCTGCCCACCCCACTTGGGAGGCTCCCAGCCACATCCACCCCTTGCCACAGGGTCCACCACCCCCTTTCCTGGGGCAGAAATCCATGTTCAACCCCCGTGGAGGTAAGGGAGTCGCAAGGCCTGGGAGCACCCGACCACCAGAACCACTGATGTGGCTCAAGTTGTGTGAGCGATGAGAACAGAGAACAACTCCTGTTTGAGTGCAGCTGCATCAGCTCTGGAAAGAAATGAAATGCTAAAACTGACCCAGCTTTCATTTAAATTCTCTTTGCCATCCCGAATAGATTTGCAAAAACAATCAGAATTTCACTAGGAGTTTTTGCCCTCAAAAGAATTCGGGGGCAACGCTGCAGACACGAGATTTTCTTGATATTTACTCTCATAAAAATCTGACCCAGAATCAGGTTTTCTGCAAGACTTTTCAAGGAAGATGTGAGAGGACTCTGGGTGTTTACAGATGCTTTGTCACTCATGACAAAGTGACAGCTCTTGGAAAAGAAACCATCACTGGGAACTGAGTATTCCGATGGGATGGGGATGAGGGCAACGCTCTTCCCCAACTCCAGAGGAGAGAAAAGCTCTGTCAAACCAGAACTGACCAGGAGAGCAATCACAGAATGGGTTGGGTTGGAAGGGACCTCAAAGCCCATCCATTCCCACCCCCCTGCCATGGGCAGGGACACCTCCCACTGGATCAGGGGGCTCCAAGCCCCATCCAACCTGGCCTTCAACACCTCCAGGGATGGGGCAGCCACAGCTTCTCTGGGCAACCTGGGCCAGGGCCTCCCCACCCTCACAGCAGAACATTTCTTCCCAAGATCTCATCTCAATCTCTCCTCTTTCATCTTAAAACCCTTTCCCTCATCCCATCCCTGCACTCCCTGATCCAGAGCCCCTCCCCAGCTTTCCTGGAGCCCCTTTCAGTCCTGGAAAGCACCTACAAGGTCTCCCCAGAGCCTTCTCTTCTCCAGGCTGAACAACCCCAACTCTCCCAGCCTGTCCTTTTACAGAAGGTTCTCCAGCCCTTGGATCATCTTTGTGGCCTTCTCTGGACCCACTCCAACAGCTCCACATCCTTCATGTGCTGAGAATTCCAGAACTGGACCCAGGGCTCCAGGTGGGGTCTCCCCAGAGCAGAGCAGAGGGGCAGAACCCCCTCCCTCCCCTCTGCTCCCACTCTTTGGGTGCAGCCCAGGGGGTTTCTGGGCTGGGAGCACTCGTTGACAGCTCCTCATGTTGAGCTTGTCATCCCCCAGCACCCCAAGTTCTTCTCCTCAGGGCTGCTCCCAATCCATTCTCCATTCAGCCTGGATCTGTGCTTGGGATGATAAAGCCAAGTAAGTGACAGAAATCCTGGGTCAAACAAAACCCTGTTATTAATGAGCTGCTCAAAGCACTTGGTACCACACAGCTTTGTACTGAACAGCAACAGGGAGTGAACACCTCTCACAGAACCAGAGAATGTCCTGAGTTGGAAGGGACCCACCAGGCCCATCCAGTCCAACTCCTGGCCCTGCACAGGACAACCCCAACAGTCACCCCGTGGGGCTGAGGGCCTTGGCCAAACCCTGCTGGAATATTGTCAGGCTGGGACTGCTTCCCTGGGGAGCTGTTCCAGGGCTCCACCACCCTCTGCTCTGCTCTGCTCTGGGGGAAGAACCTTCTCCTGGTGTCCAAGCCAACCCTGCCCTGGCCCATCCTTCTGCCATTCCCTGAAGTCACCATCTGTGTCATTTAGGAGAATATCAGCCTACATGACTGGGAGAGTGGCACCCACCTGGCACCCACCTGGCACCCCTGGCCACCACGGGGTAGCAACAAGGCAGGGGCAGCTGTGGCAAGGATGGACGTGGTGGAACCGTTGAGGCAACTCTCAGAAAGCCACAGGAAGGGCACATGTGGAAGAGCTGTGGCAGTGATGATGGGGCAGATGTGGGAAGGGCCCACGTGGCAGAGCTGTGCCAGCAGCATTGGGGTCACTTGTGGCAAGCGTGGGGCCAGCAGGTGCCTGGCTTGGAGCTGGTGGCACAGCACCCCAGCAGTGGCTCTGGCAGCAGCCCCAACACCCAACCCCTGCAAGCCCTTCTGACTTCCATGCCCAGCCCTCCTCCTGCTCTCTGCCCACTGGGAACTACTGGACCCAGTAGGTTGCCACCAGGAGGTCCAGGTCATTTTGAGAACCCTTCCCAAAGCTTGTTGATTATAGAAACCCACAGCATTTTATTTTACCCCCAGTTATTCACTTTGGGGCACCCCAGGATCCAAAGGGCATCAAAGCCCTGGAGAGTGTCCAGAGGAGGCCCCAAAGCTGGGGAAGGGTCTGGAGGAGAAATCCCACGAGGAGAGGCTGAAGGCACTGGGTCTGTTCATCTGGAGAAGAGGAGACTGAGGGGGGACCTCAGAGCTGCTTCCTCAGCAGGGGAGGAGGAGGAGCAGGCGCTGAGCTCTTCTCTCTGGTGAGCAAGGACAGGAGCCCAGGGAAGGGCAGGAAGATGGGCCAGGGCAGGGTTGGCTTGGACACCAGGAGAAGGTTCTTCCCCCAGAGCAGAGCAGAGCAGAGCAGAGGGTGGTGGAGCCCTGGAACAGCTCCCCAGGGAAGCAGTCCCAGCCTGACAATATTCCAGCAGGGTTTGGCCAAGGCCCTCAGCCCCACGGGGTGACTGTTGGGGTTGTGCTGTGCAGGGCCAGGAGTTGGACTGGATGGGCCTGGTGGGTCCCTTCCAGCTCAGGACATTCCATGATTCTAATGGTTTTATAACCCCACTGTGCTCCTGGCTTCAGCCACTTCCCAAGTGAATTCCTGAGCTACCTGTAGGGTGGAGAACCCCCCCAATTCCACAGTTCTTTTGAGTGCTCTCACCATTAATTTCACCGCAGGCTCCTTTCCCCATGAGCCAGGGAACAGGCTGAGGTTCCCTCTTTCCCTCTGATAAAGCCACTTGGTATTTTCAATATTTTTAACATATTTCCTCCAATTCCTCTCGTTTCTAAGGTAACAATCCCGCTCTCCTAAATCCCTCTTCAAAGCACAGAGAGGTTGATCTCATTCCTGACCACTCACGCTGCAGCTCCAAAGCCCTCTCCCTCAAGCTGGTCTCTGGGGACTGGCAGTGCCCAGTCTGCTCCGCACCACTCAGAGGTGCCACCCTTGATTTTGACCAGCTCATCTAAAAGACCTGGGGGTGTTGGTTGACAGGGCCTGACCGTGAGCCAGCAGTGGCCCAGGTGGCCCAGAAGGCCATCAGCCTCCTGGCTTGGATCGGCCACGCTGTGGCCAGCAGGAGCAGGGAAGGGATGGTCCCTCTGGATTCGGTGCTGGGGAGGCCACACCTCAAATCCTGGGGTCAGTTTTGGGTCCCTCACTCCTAGGAAGACATTGAGGGGTTGGAGCAAGCCCAGAGAAGGGGAATAAATCTGGGGAAGGGGCTGGAGGACAGGGGTTCTAGAAGCAGCTGAGGGGCCTGGGGTTAGCCTGGAGAAGAGGAGGCTGAGGGAGGAACTCATCCCTCTCTACAACACCCTTGAAAGGAGGTTGTAGCGAGGTGAGTGTTGGTCTCCTCTCCCAAGCAGGAAGGAATAGGACAAGAAGAAATAGCCTCAAGTTGTGCCAGGGCAGGTTTAGATTAGATATTAGGGAAAAATTCCTTTACTGACAGAGTGGTGAAGCCCTGGCAGAGGCTGCCCAGGGCAGGGGTGGAGTCACCATCCCTGGAGGGGTTCAAAACACCTGTAGTTGTGGTGCTTCAGGACACGGTTTAGTAGGCACGGTGGGGTTGGGCTGGATGACTTTAGAGGTATTTCCAGCCTTAATACCTCGATGATTCTGTGTTATGATTCTAAGATCATCACATTTTGCACTGAGGTTGAGCAGAGGCTTCCACTGAGAAGTCTGGAAAACATCCTGCAACTTCCCCTGAGTTAAACTGTTAATTAAGAATCCCAGTAGGTACCTGAGTGGTTCCATTTCTTTCCCCTCCAGCAGCTTCTTTACATTGATTTTCATTCCTTTTTATTCTCTGATGTGTTTCTTTTCCCCCAGTTTTTTCCAGTTGCCTCGAAGGGCCCCAGAGCTGTTTCTGCCATGGACTTTACACAAATAGCTGCCACCTGCAACTGCTGCTTCAAAGCTTGAATGCATCCCTTGGCCACCAGAGACAATCCCAGACCTTGGACCCACGCCTCAAACTCCCACTCTGGCCTCACAGTGTCCAAGCTTCCCGTCGGATTCCCAAGCCTCTCCTGAGCGGTCGCTACGGTCGCTCTCACCTCTCCCCTGAGCAAGGGTTTCAGAAAGCAAAGCCCAACCCTGGTTGTCCCCAAAGGGACCATCAGCCCCGACGGCTCCCGAGCTGTCTGAGGGGACCATCAGCCACCCTCCCTGCTGGGAATGGATGTCCATGCTCAGCTTCCACCTGCAGGCCAGGACCAGCTCTGGTGAGCAGCGTCAGACCTGGCATCAGGTGATGGGCGTCTCCCTTCTCCAGAGATGTTCAAACCCACCTGGATGCTCCAGTGCAACCTGCTGGAGGTGACCCTGCTCTAGAGGGCCCTTCCAACCCCCCTGTTCTGAGCAAGTAACAGGGAGGAGACGAGGACCGCGTCATTCCCACACCTACAGGCAACGAAAGCCCAACGAAGACCTCCCGGAGGTGGCTGAAGGCACCCATCAGCCACTCCTAACCGTGGTGGGTTCAAGACCACGGCCTGGGCCACGGGCAGACCACCAACAGCCACGACACCCACAGGTCAGTGGGCACCCCTTAGGTGTTGGCTCATCTGCCACGCGCAGCCTCCGACTGTTCGTTTTCCAGACGCGCTCATTGTCATAGCAACGACAAACGCGGCACCGACGTCCTCGCCATCTTTCTGAGCCACAAGACTACACCAAGGGCTGGGGAGAAGACCCAGGTGGGAAAAACCTTCGGTGTCTTCTCCAGGCCCCAGCCAGCCCCATTCCCTACGGCGCACGGACGAGACGCGAGGCGACGTCGAGGTCCACCAGCCCTCCCTCTCCCAACCCACTGGCTGAGCCCCCCACCCCCCCCCAGGGGGGTTGTCCTCCTGCAAGAGGTGGGTGTTGAGATGTTGGTCCCTTACCTGGCCTTGCCTCGGCTGCTCCTCCGCAGGGTGGCCGGGTCGGCTTCCTTCTCCTCCTGCACCCTCTGCAGGGACGGGGAGCGGCTGTGGGCGCTGCGGGCGCTGCCGGAGCTCGCCAGGCTGCCGTCCCCCGCCGCCACCTCCTGCATCTGGGCCAACAGCTGGGGAGGAAGGCTGCGGAGCGAGGGCACGGGCGAGTAGGACGCCCGGCTCTCCGCCTTCAGGTTGTTGTCGCTGGCCGAGCGCTGCAGCAGGCGAGGGGTGGAGAGGCCCCCGGCGCCCAGGATCCGTCTCCGCTTGGTGTAGCTGGGAGTTTCTCGGAAAGGCACTGGGAAAGAGCAGGGGAAAGGGGGGGTTAAGCACCGGGGTTGGAGCTCAAAGCCAACGTGGGTCAAATGGACAACTGTAGATACATCTGTTTCATAGAACATTCCGGTTGGAAAAGACCTCTGAGATCATCGAGTCCAACCGTATCCATCCTCTGCTAAATGGTGTCCTTCAAAAAGTTATCACAGCATCACAGGGTTGGAAAAGACCTCTGAGATCATCGAGTCCAACCTGTGACCCAACACCAACACCCACTCCTCGTCTAAACCATGGCACTAAGCTCCTCATCCAATCTGCTTTTAAACATCTCCAGGGATGATGACTCCACCCCCTCCCTGGGCAGCGCATTCCAAGGCCAATCACCCTTCCAGTGAGGAACTGTTTCCTAATATCAAGCCTAAACCTCCCCTGACAACTTGTCTAGACCCTGCCTTTGCCAAGAGAGGTTGTACCAGATGATTCCTGAATCACAGAATCATTAAGGTTGGAAAAGACCTTGGAGATCATCAAGTCCAACCATCAACACAACACCAACGCACCTCCTAAACCAACCTGGTCCTTTCCAACCTGGCATTCTGTGAAGGAACCTGAAGATGTGAACTCCTGCCTCTGCCTGTCACTCTGGGAGGGAGAAAGAGTGGAAATGAGGAACCTGGTGTGGTCACAGAGGAAGTGGCTCCACTGTGGAGCCACAGAACCACAGACCTGAGGGCAGGAAGGAAGTCTATTCCTAAATTTGCTTAAAGGAATCGATTTCCATCTTGAATCTCAACATGCTTGAAGTTTATTTAACACGTGGACAATTTCCAGCCCGTGTCCGGTGCAAACCCTGCAGCAAAAGCAAGGGGACAGGCAAAGCACCCAGAGGTGCTGCTAAAAGAGGACCTCTCACCCCAACCTCATTCAAGACTCCTTGACTTTCACCCATCCAAGGCCACGGCAACTCCCACAAAGGTGTGAGAGCCCTGAACGCGCTCCACCAGCAGTGCCCAACGGAGCAGCCAAGGATCCGGGCAGGATGGTGCCCGACGCTGAGCAAGGCCCTCAGACACCAGAAGGTCCTTCCCGTTGCACGGTCACACTCTGAGTATTTTTCCAAGGAATATTTTAGGTTCAAAGTACAAGAATTTCAGGCTCCTATAAATCTTCCTGTTGTCATAGCAACGCGATGCACTTGTTCGCTGATGAGTTTCAACCACGTGGTGGGGGAATTTCTGCCGGCAGCGGCTGCGCTCCCTGCAGAGGCTCAACCCGGGTCCCCAGCCTCCTCCCACAGCCTTGGTGCTGCCACAGCCCCACGTCCAGGCCACCCTGACAGGAAAAATGGGTCAAAGTGGTCACCCAAAGGCAAGGAAGAAGTTGGATGGAAAGAAACAAAGCTTTTGAGGCAGCCCTCGGGGTAAAAGGTGCTGTGGGTTCGGTGTCTGGGAGTTTGCAGGGCTGTGGAGTGCAGGATGATGACCAGAGGGACCTGGACAGGCTGGAGAAGCGGGGCTGTGGGAACATCACGAGGTTCAACAAGGGCAAGGTCCTCCACCTGGGTCAGGGCAACCCCTGGTATCAATATAATTGAGAGGAGCCCTGCAGAGACAGACTTGGGGTGCTGATGGATGAGAAGCTCAGCATCAGCTGAATGAGCACTCCCAGCCCAGAAACCAACGGCATCCTGGGCTGCACCCAAAGAGTGGGACCAGCAGGGAGAGGGAGGGGGTTCTGCCCCTCTGCTCCACTCCAGTGAGACCCCACCTGAAGCCCTGGGTCCAGCTCTGGAATCCCCAATGTAAGGAGATGGAACTGTTGGGGTGGGTCCTGAGGAGGCCACGGAGATGATCCAAGGGCTGGAGAACCTCTGCTGTGAGGACAGGCTGGGAGAGTTGGGGGTGTTCAGTCTGGAGAGGAGAAGCCTTCGGGAGGATCTCATAGGGGCCTTCCAGTACCAGAAAAGCTGGGGAGGGAGTTTTTCCAAGGGTCTGGAGTGACAGGATGAGGGGGAACGGCTTTAAACTGGAAGGGGGGAGATTTAGATTGGACATTGGGAAGAAATTCTTCACTCTGAGGGTGGTGAAGCCCTGGCCCAGGTTGCCCAGAGAAGCTGTGGCTGCCCCATCCCTGGAGGTGTTCAAGGCCAGGCTGGATGGGACTTGGAGCCCCCTGATCCAGTGGAAGGTGTCCCTGCCCATGGCAGGGTGTTGGAACAGGATGGGCCTGGAGGTCCCTTCCAACCCAACCCAACCCATGCCATGATTCTAAGCAGGTTGGTCTGACAGGGCCTGCTGTGCCCTCCCTTCGTGTGTCACCCAGCCAGGGCTGATCTCCAGCAGACATTTCATTTTGTGCTACATCACTCCTCATAGAAAACCACTTTAAAAAATCAGAGGAGCCAATATTTAACTGATGCACTTCATGGTAACTGGCAGATTGAAAACTAGTTAGAAAGTGGAAACAGGCACTGGGAACACAAAGGAATGTCCTGCTACTCTCAAAGAGCTGTTCTCAACCCAAGTAATTTGAAGCACGGTCTGTGGGAAGAAGTAAAGAATTACTTTTACTAAAGAAGCACCAAACGCTGCCTGGTGGGGAAAACCCATCATAAAATCATCAAGGATGGAAAAGACCTCTAAGGTCATCCAGTCCAACATCAACCCAACCCCACCGTGGCTGTTGAACCATGTCCTGAAGTGCCATGGTCTTATGGTTTTTGAATACCTTCAGGATGGAGACTTCACCACTGCCCTGAGCACAAGTTTATGAGGAGCAGCTGAGGGACCTGGGGTTGTTCAGCACCAGCATTCCAGAAGCATTTGGCCAATGCCCTCAGTTCCACAGGGTGAGTGTTGGGAGTGCCCTGTGCAGGGCCAGGAGTTGGACTCAAAGATCCTTTGGGGTCCCTTCCAGCTCGGGTGAGTCTCTGATTCTGACTCCAGCCACCGGGTGCCAGAAGGAGGACAGTTCCAGGGTGCTGCCAGCGAGCCCCATCCCCCAAATCCACTGCCCCCAGTGGGGAAGGGAGGGAAGTGAGAGGCAATAAGGAAAACCAAAAGACCAAAGCAACTCGGTGCAGTTCCTACAATCAGCTTTGAAGGTGCTTTTTTCCCTTCTCAAGAGTTTAATCAAAGTATGTTTACTGGGTTTCTCCCAGCGAAATGAATCACTCCAGTTACCATGACAGCACCTCCAGCCCGGCGCAGCCGACGCTCCTGCATTCCCTTTCTGCCCTCCAGAAGGGGAAAACTCAACTCCAAAACACCTCTGGGGTGCAGCTGCAACAAAGATGCAGGCAGGGCTCCTCGAGGACTTCTCAGATGCTCTGCTGGCACCTGGCCCACGTTCCAAACGACCCCGAGCCTCAGCCTAACGAACCGGAGCGTAATCAGCGCTCGGAGCTTGTTTAGATTTGCTGCCTCGGTGTTAAATATTCATGTAAAGGAGCAAAAAGCACACCGAGTGCAAATGTCTCCTCCAGTTCCAAGCTGAGAGGCCACATTTACATTTTAATAGTGGAAAATTACAAAGCAAACTGGCAAAGGCACACAGCACCTCCCTGCACGTGGTGGGATGTGCCCACGCTGCTCGCCCGTGCAGGAGGAACCGGCTGCTCCGAGAGAACTTCCCAAGACTCCCTTTTCTCCCATCCTGCACAAGGTCAGGGCAATCCCAAGCAGATAATCCAGGCTGGGGGGAGAATGGATTCGGAGCAGCCTCGAAGAGAAGGACTTGGGGTGCTGGGGGAAAGGGTCAACGTGGGCTGGCAATGAATACCTGCAGCCCAGAAACCAACCATATCCTGGGCTGCTTCCAGAGCAGTGGGACCAGCAGAGCCAGGGAGGCTCCCACTATTCTGAGACCCCTCCTGGAGCCCTGGGTCCAGTTCTGGAATCCCCAACATCAGAAGGAGATGGAACTGTTGGAGCAGGTCCAGAGGAGGCCATGGAGATGATCCAAGGGCTGGAGCCCCTCTGCTGTGAGGACAGGCTGGGAGAGTTGGGGTTGTTCAACTGGAGAGGAGAAGGCTCTGGGCGACCTTAGAGCAGCCTCCCAGGACTGAAAGGGGCTCCAGGAAAGCTGGGGAGGGGCTCTGGATCAGGGAGTGCAGGGATGGGATGAGGAGGAACAGTTTTGAGCTGAAAGAGAGGAGATTGAGATGAGATCTTAGGAAGAAATTCTTTGGTCTGAGGGTGGGGAGGCCCTGGCCCAGGTTGCCCAGAGGAGCTGTGGCTGCCCCATCCCTGGAGGTGTTCAGGGCCAGGTTGGATGGGGCTTGGAGCCCCCTGATCCAGTGGGAGGTGTCCCTGCCCATGGCAGGGGTCAGAAGTGGATGGGTTTTGAGGTCTTTTCCAACCCAACCCATTCCATGACTGTAAGATTCTACTCCAGGAATGAACACTAAAGGAGAAATGGCGAGATGAAGCAGCAGGGCAGAGCCTCTCCACTCCGACGAGGGATCTGGGACCTCACATTGCTACTGAAAAGTCACCTACGTGGTTTAGTGGCCACGGTGGGGTTGGGTTGACTCTTGGACTGGATGATCTTAGAAGACTTTTCCCATCTTAATGATTCTATGATTCCTCATTCCTTTCTTTCAGCTTCTTACATTCATCCCATCACGATCCTGCTTGGCCATCCCTACCCCGCAGAGACCACCCTAACACCACCTCAAACCTGCTACAGGTGGCACCCAATTAAATTAACAACAATGACAACAGGACATCAGAAGATTCCAAGGAGTGTTTCTGATCTGTCTTGGAAAATAATTCCAATATGTGCTGCTGTGTTGGCAAACAAAGGCACCCAAGACCAAACAGGAGCATTTAGAACTTCTCAAAAAAAGAGAGCAGTAAGTGGTTCAGTTCTCCACATTGAAATGAGCGGGTCAGAAGCTTCTGCAGCAAAGTTCAAAGGAGTTGGCAGCACAGCTCATCGAGCTGCTGGCCTATATTTGTAATAAATACTCCTTCAAAAGCTCCAGAGACAGGGAAGAGCTTTGAACAGGTCGGTGGGATGATTCCGATAAGCGTTCGGAGCTTTGCTCCGTGTCATTGCTAGGAAAAGCTTGGAAAACCCAAACCAGGACATTTATCACTTCTAAAAAGGAATGAAAAGTTAATTTCCATCACCCAGGATGGCTTAAAGAGCTCAAATCTTACTGCCAAAAATAAATGCTGATGAGATAAGCCTGAGGGAAACCATTGATAACCTTTGTCCCAGACATGGAGAGGGGGATTGAGGCATCCTCAGTGCAATTGTTGATGACACCAAACTGAGGTGTGGTTGAGTCACTGGAGGGAAGAGATGGATCCAGAGGGACCTGGACAGGCTGGAGAGGTGGGGCTGTGGGAACCTCATGGAGTTCAACAAGGCCAAGGGCAAGGTCATGCACGAGGTCAGGGCAATCCTAAGAAGAAATCCAGGCTTGGGGGAGAATGTATTTGGAGCAGCCTCAAAGAGAAGGACTTGTGGTGCTGGGGGAGGAGAAGCTCAATGTGGGCTGGCAATGAACACCTGCAGCCCAGAAAGTCAACTGTATCCTGGGCTGCATCAGAAGAAGTGGGACCAGAGGGGAGAGAGAGGGGGTTCTGCCCCTCTGCTCCGCTCTGGGGAGACCCCACCTGGAGCCCTGGATCCAGCTCTGGAATCCTGAGCACTGGAAGGACCTGGAGCTGTTGGAGAGAGTCCAGAGGAGGCCACAAAGATGATCCAAAGGCTGGAGAACCTCTGCTGTGAGGACAGGCTGGGAGAGTTGGGGTTGTTCAGCCTGGAGAAGAGAAGGCTCTGGGGGGACCTTAGAGCAGCCTCCCAGGACTGAAAGGGGCTCCAGGAAAGCTGGGGAGGGGCTCTGGATCAGGGAGTGCAGCGATGGGATGAGGGCGAAGGGTTTTGAGCTGAAAGAGGGGAGATAGAGATGAGATCTTAGGAAGAAATTCTTTGGTCTGAGGGTGGGGAGGCCCTGGCCCAGGTTGCCCAGAGAAGCTGTGGCTGCCCCATCCCTGGAGGTGTTCAAGGCCAGGTTGGATGGGGCTTGGAGCCCCCTGATCCAGTGGGAGGTGTCCCTGCCCATGGCAGGGGGGTTGGAACTGGATGGGCTTTGAGGTCCCTTCCAACCCAACCCATTCCACGATTCTGTGGTTCTTTGCCCACCAATTCCCCAATATTGGGAACATGAGAAGATTTCTCCAAGAGCTGTCACTTGTGGGGTAGCCCTGTCCCACCATATTCCCAGTTTCCCTATTTCTTCAGCTCTCCTCACCCCAAGAGGTTCCACTCTGCTCTCCTCTGCTCAGACCCTCACACCTCTCAGATTTTAATGAACCGCAAAAGCCATTTTCTCCTCGATTGGGAAGTCCCTGCCAATTCCCTTCACTCCAGGCCTGCTTCCCTTCACCATCTGGACCTGCTGGTTTGTGTGTGATCAGTTTGCAACTGTTACCTGACCTATTTATATCCAAACCAGGAACAATTCATTCTCTCTCACAGCGTTTCATCCCCTTCTTTACTTATATTTTTCCAAAAAAAAAAAAGCCACTTGACCCAGGCAGTCACAGATTCAACTGCAGAAGAATTTAGGCCAGAAGGGACCTTTAGTGGTCATCTCAGAGTCATTAAGGTTGAAAAAGACCTCTAAGATCATCCAGTGCAACCGTCAGCCCAACCCCACCGTGCCCACTAAACCATATCCCAAAGCGCTACGGCCACACATCTTTTGAACCCCTCCAGGGATGGAGACTCCACCCCTGCCCTGGACAACCTCTTCCAGTGCTTCAGCACTCTTTCAATAAAGAAATTTTTCCTTAGATCCAATTTAAACCTCCCCTGGCACAACCTGAGGCCGTTTCCTCTCATCTATTGCTTGTTCCTTGGGAGAAGAGCCCAACACCCACCTCAACACAACCTCCTTTGCAGGAGCTGTGGAGAGTGATGAGGTCTCCCCTCGGCCTCTTCTTCTCCAGACTAAACAGTCCCAAGGTCCTCAGCCATCTCCTAAGTCTTCTCCAGCCCCTTCCCCAGCTTCATTGCCCTCTTCTGGATACGCTCCAGCCCCTCAATGTCCTTCTCATCCCAAACCCCTTCCATATCAAAGACAGCCACTTCCCTCTGGAATCAACACGGTGGCTTTCTCACGAGCACTCCTCACTGCCATAGCCATAGGGAATTTCAAGGCTCTTCCCACGTCCCTTCTGACTCTTCTACCTTCCCACACACTCTCTGACTGTCAGCAATGGCTACCTGAGAGAAGAAGGGATAAAGGACATCCTCAGGTCCAGGTTTCCAGATTCTCTGCCACTTCCAAGAACCAAGCCCAAGGCTGGTTGGCTGTTTCAAACTCCACGAGTCTATTTTCAGCTCCTGACCCACTGACTCTGAACCTTCTGTGGAGGCACAGAAGCTGAGAATGAACCCTTCACACCAGTTTCTCCATTTACCACAGAGCTCAGGACCAACAAACCTCTCAGAATACTTCAAGAAAACTCAACAAGTGCTGATTTTATATCTGACTTAAAAATTTTGCATGGTTTCTACATCACATGACAATATCCACAGCACAGAAGGACCCACAGAAGGACAAAAGAGATGCCACAGGAAAAAGGCTGACCAGAAAATCCCAAAGTATTCCTCCATAAAGAACAGAAGAGCTGCCACTTTGCTTCCTTTAACTGCAGGAGCTTCAGGGCAGCTCCATAACCACTGCCAAGACAAAGGTTGTCTCCTTGCACCAAGCCCAGTTGAAGCTTCACCACGAGAGCATCTCCAGTTTGAAATGGTCTCAAGGATACAAAGAGAGAGGATAAAGATCATAGAATCATAGAACCACTTGGTTGGAAAAGACCTTTGAGATCATGAAGTCCAACCACACCCGTCCACTGCTAAACCAGATCTCTGAGCACTTCCTCTACCCATCTTTTAAACCTTTCCAGGACTCAACCATGCAGCATTTTACAGAAGAGCTTTCCCAAGCTACTCCAGACCCAGGGTTTGGCTCATTCCTTAACTTGGCAATCCCAGAAGTCATAAACAAACACTGGACTGAACAAACAAAGAGGATAATCCTCCCTGGAGGTGTCCGAGGCCAGGTTGGATGGGGTCTTGAGAAGCCAGGTGTCCCTGCCCATGGCAGGGGGGTTGGAACTGGATGATCTTGAAGGTCCCTTCCAACCCAACCCATTCCATGATTCTACAGTGATGGCCCCAGGAGCAAAGCAGATCTCCCAAACCGAGCTGCAAGCTGCAGCTGCCACCAACCATCGCTGGCAGCACGGGGAAACCACCAACCCCACAAAACACAGCCCCTGGGCTCTGCAACAAGATTTCAAAGGGAGAAAAAAGGGGAAGAAGAAAGATCAAACTCACCAACATCGGATTCTTTGTGGGTTTTGATGATTTCAGCCAATTCAAAATTTCCTGCAATGATGGCCACCTGAAAAGAGAGGGAGGGAAGAGAGTTGAGCAGCCCCGAGGAGCACCAATCTCGTGCTTGGTTGCAGGGATTATGCCATATGGACCAATAACAGCTGCTTTCTGAGGAGGGCACCGAGCCAAGGATTGTTCTGCCTCAGCTCACCCAGTTGGTAACCCCAAGGTGAAAATCCGCTCTCGACACCGCGCGGAGAGCGTACGGCGACGGCTCAGAGACAGCCATTCCCCTCTCCCTCAGCATCTGCTGGGGATGGAATCAATCTTAGGTCTTGCAGGGACTGACAGGATGTTCTCCAGCCCAAAGCCTTTCAGAGGATCCGAGTTAGCTGATCATAAAATCATCTGGTTGGAAAAGACCTCTGAGATCAGCAAGTCCAACCACACCTTACTGAACCCTGTCCCTCAGAAACTCATCTGCCCATCTTTTAAACCCCTAAAGCCAAGGCATTTTAGACCAACATGAAATATCACTTTGCCCACCACCCATCCTGTGGTTTCTCTCCACAGGAAGAACCTTGGAGAACCTGAAGGCAAGAGGAGAAGCTGAATGTTGGTGAAGAACACACAGGCAAACCAGCTCTGTCTTACTCCAGGAATTGCTTCTACAGACACTGATGTCCTGGAGAAATGCAGGAGAGGAGAAGTCTACACAAAGGTAGATTAAGACAGGTAAAGAAGAGAGAGATGGAAGTACTACTCTCCAGAAGAAAGGCTTCAACAGGCCAGTGACATCACTTGGACTCATTGCTGCTTTCTCCATATTTAGGAAAACCACCCGAACCAGCATCACACCACAGTAAGGCAGAACAACCCAACATTTTCACAAGATCCAGAAGTATTCTTTTAACACTGTGGAGAGATGGGTAGGAGAACACAAAATCCATCAGTGGTCCTCAGGAAATCAAACTGGAATCATGAAAACATTGAGGTTGGAAAAGATCTCTAAGCTCACCAAGTCCAACCATCAGCCCCAACCCCTCTGTGCCCACTGAACCTTGTCCCAAAGTGCCACATCTACAGGTGTTTTGAACCCCTCCAGGGATGGAGACTCCCCCACAGCCCTGGGCAGCCTCTGCCAGGGCTTCACCACTCTTTCATTTCACATAACTTTCCTAATATCCAATCTGAACCTCCCCTGGGACAACTTGAGGTCATTCCCTCTTGTCCTACTGCTTGTTCCTTGGCGGAACAGAACAACAGCCACCTCGCAGAGGTTGATGAGGTCTCCCCTCAGCCTCCTCTTCTCCAGGTTAAGCAACCCCAGTTGCTCCTCACAATCCTTGTTCTCCAGCCCCTGACCCAGACTAATTTCCCTCCTCTGGACGCTCTCCAGCCCCTCAATGTCCTTCTTGGAGTGAGGGACCCACAACTGACCCCAGAATTCAAGGTGTGGCCTCCCCAGTGCCCAGTGCAGGGGGACCATCCCTTCCCTGCTCCTGCTGCCCACACCATGGCTGATCCAAGCCTGGATGCTCGTTGGCCTTCTTGGCCGCCCTGCTGGCTTGTGTCCAGCCCATCAACCACCACCCCCAGGTCCTTCTCCAGCTGCTCTTCCCCAGGAAGAACTTCCCTCGGCCAAACTGCACCACGCTGAAACGGCCAAGTCCTGGCTTCAATGCCCCCACGAACCTCAGCCACCTCTGCCCTTCCCACCCCTCCCAGCATGCCCAGTCCTCTCCAGTCACTACTGAACCTCCTAAGCCTGGAAGATCAAGCTGAGGTAGAGCTGTGGGCTTTACCTGTCCATGCTGGGACCACCACAGCCAGGTTGGTATTTGACAGGAGCACGTTCGATCAGGCAGCAGAAACCAAACCCTCCCAGATACCACCAAAGCCAAGAGCCACACTTGTAGCTCCAGCTGTTCAACACTTCCCTGTCCTCCTCCAGGAGCAGCTTTTAGAAATACGAGGTTCATTTGCATCTCCCCACTAACTTGTGACGAAGGGATATATTTAACTGGATGACTCAGGAGAGCACGAACACCTCTCTACTATGATCCTTCATCAGCAAAAAATAGTCTTACTATCCTCAGCTCATGTTTATGTGGGGTTTGTTTTCATCTTCTGAGGCCCAGGTTTCATGCTCCACCTCCTCAGGAGGAGCTGGGAGTGATCAGAGATGGCTGGAGCCATAGAAACATGAAGCTGGAAGAGACCTCTAAGATCATCAAATCCAACCATCGGTCCAACCCCACCGTGCCAACCAAACCACGACCCAGACTGCCAAAGGCCACGTGGGTTTTGAGTTCCTCCAGGGATGAAGAACTCACCACTGCCCTGGGGGACCTCTTCCAGTGCTTCACAACTCTTTGAGTGAAGAAATTCCTATAAATCCAATATAAATCCCTAATACCCAATCTAAACCTCCCCTGGCTCAACTTAAGACCATTTCAGCTCGTCCTGTCACTTGTTACTTGGCAGAAGAGACCAACAGCCACCTCTCTACAACCTCCTTTTGTGTAGTTGAAGTTAGAAAGAAGGAAACCTTCCTCCTGCACTTGGGAAATGAGGTCACAGCAGCAGAGAAAATTGAGGAACAATCTGTTTTCCCTCAAGGCTGCTTCAAATTGCAACCCTTCCCTTTCTCTCCTTGTATACACACACTTTCACAAGGTCTTTTCTCCTCAAGGTCCATGTCTTTGACCAGGCAAAGAAAGCTTTTGTACAGAAGGATAAAGGACCTGAATGTGGGGGAATCTGGGAGCAAAAGAACCAAACCCTGTTGGAGTGAGGCCAGAGGAGGCCACAAAGATGATCCAAGGGCTGGAGCAGCTCCCATACAAGGACAGGCTGGGAGAGTTGGGGTTGTTCATCCTGGAGAGGAGAAGGCTCCGGGGGGACCTTAGAGCAGCCTCCCAGGACTGGAAGGGGCTCCAGGAAAGCTGGGGAGGGGCTGTGGATCAGGGAGTGCAGGGATGGGATGAGGGGGAGACAACAGAGGGGAGATTGAGATGAGCTCTTAGGAAGAAATGTTTTCCTGTGAGGGTGGGGAGGCCCTGGCCCAGGTTGCCCAGGGAGATGTGGCTGCCCCATCCCTGGAGGTGTTCAGGGCCAGGTTGGATGGGGCTTGGAGCCCCCTGATCCAATGGGAGGTGTCCCTGACCACGGCAGGGGGTTGGAACCAGGTGGGTTTTGATGTCCCTTCCAACCAAAACCATTCCACAATTCTATAAAACTGACAAGTCTGGAAAAGAGAATTTAGAAAGAGAGTTTGAAGTTCAAAGTACCTCAAAGAAGCAATTAATTTACAGCCCACTCTCATTGAAAAATCCCAACTCAAAGCACAAACAACGAGTCTCAGGAGATGTTCCACCACAGGAGTGATTCCAGCAACGCGTGGTGGATACCTGCGGAGCAGCTCCTGCCATTACACACATCTGGGCTTCCCTCCTGCTCTCCCACCGGAGGTCTTGGCACCAGGACAGCTGCAGTCAACAGAAGGTCCCTCTCTCCCTGCCTTGGAAGCGTTACAACTTCCAGAAGAGGTGAGAAGAAACACGTTGGATGAGAAGTCTGTCGAGAACACAACCTCACGCAACTCCGTAGGGAGGGAGAAGAGCTCTGCTGGTTACATTTTCCAATCCAAGTTGGAAACACCAAAGGAGATGAATGGGTTTTGCAGATTGCATTGTCAGCTGGAGCTGGAGCTCCACGGCACAACGGCTTCCCCAGCTATCAAACACCTGATGGTGTTCCCAGACCTGTCCCCTCGCCCCTGCCCCAGCTCCACTCTGCCCCACGCAATCGCGCTGACGAAACCGTGAGAGCGGCTGCACCACGGGGCACGTCATGGAACCATGGAATGGGTTGGATTGGGTTGGAAGGGACCTCCAAGCCCATCCAGTTCCAACCCCCTGCCATGGGCAGGGACACCTCCCACTGGATCAGGGGGCTCCAAGACCCATCCAACCTGGCCTTGAACACCTCCAGGGATGGGGCAGCCACAGCTTCTCTGGGCAACCTGGGCCAGGGCCTCCCCACCCTCATGGTGAAGAATTTTTTCCTAATGTCTCATCTAAATCTCCCCCCTTCCAGTTTAAAGCCGTTCCCCCTCATCCTGTCACTCCAGGTTCTTAGAAAAAACCCCTCCCCAGCTTTCCTGGAGCCCCTTTCAGTCCTGGGAGGCTGCTCTAAGGTCCCCCCAGAGGCTTCTCCTCTCCAGGCTGAACAACCCCAACTCTCCCAGCCTGTCCTCACAGCAGAGGGGCTCCAGCCCTTGGATCATCTCCGTGGCCTCCTCTGGACCCGCTCCAACAGCTCCATCTCCTTCTGCTGTTGGGGATTCCAGAACTGGACCCAGGGCTCCAGGTGGGGTCTCCCCAGAGCGGAGCAGAGGGGCAGAAGCCCCTCCCTCCCCTCTGGTCCCACTCTTTGGGTGCAGCCCAGGACACGGGAGGGTTCTGGCCTCTGAGCACTCATTTCTGGTTCACACTGAGCTTCTCCTCCCTCAGCACCCCAAGTCCTTCTCCTCAGGGCTGCTCCCAATCCCATCGTCCCCCATCCTCTATTGAAGCCTCAGACTGCCCCGACCCAGGTACAGGACCTTGCCCTTGGCCTTGTTGAACTTCATGAGGTTCCCACAGCCCCACCTCTCCAGGTCCCTCTGGTTTCACCCCTTCCCTCCAGCGTGTTGATCACCCCACACACCTTGGTGCTGTTGACAAACGTGCTGAGGGTGCCCCCAACCCCCTATTTCACAGACACCGATTTCAACGCTGGACTTTGAAGTGGAAGGAATTGGTGACTGTCAGAAAAAAAGCATTCTGACTTCTCCACAGCAGAGAAGTTATCTAAATCCAAGCAAGAAGCAGGATGTCCCACACAGGAATGCCATCTTATCCTGGTGATGTCATGGAGACATCAGACATTGCACAAAGGGCATTTCTCATCGTGTCTTGCCTTGATGCTACGAAGACAAACTCTGTCCTTCAGAGAATGGTGGAATCATTAAAGTTGGGAAAGACCTATAAGACCACCAAGTCCAACCATCAACACAACCCCACCGTGCCTACTAAACCATGTCCTAAAGCAACACATCCACACCTTTTCTGAACACCTCCAGGGATGGCACCTCCACCACTTCCCTGGACAGCTTCTTCCAGTGCTTCACCACTCTTTCATTAAAGGTTTGCCTAATATCCAACCTGAACCTCCCCTGGTACAACTTGAGGCCATTTCCTCTTGTCTCATCACCCATTATTGGTTGAAGAGACCAACACCCACCTCACTACAACCTCCTTTTATAGAGCTGTAGAGAAGAGCAAGATCTCCTCCTCAGCCTCCTCTTCTCCTTCTGCAAATGAGACCTTGGACAACGAAAATCCACATTCAGGCAGCACAAGACACAAAACCATTTCATGGCTCGGACAGGGGGTTGTTTTCTGAAATGCTTTAACACCTTGAGTCATTGCAGAGGACGATATCCAAGTGCCAACAGCCTTGAATCTAACAGCAATTGGCCTATTTTTATTTTTTTAGGCAAACTCTGGCATTTCTAACAGAAAGAAAGAGGGAGCTGTGAAGAGGTTGTGCAGCACGTGATGTCCACACGCTCGTAGAGTTGGAAAAGTCAACAGCCAAAAGCAGAAAGACTGCTTAAATATTACAGAACCATGGAAGAGTTTGTGTAGGAAGGGACTTCAAAGCCCATCCAGTGCCACCCTTTGCCATGGGCAGGGACACCTCCCACTGGATCAGGGGGCTCAAAGCCCCATCCAACCTGGCCTTGGACACCTCCAGGGATGGGGCAGCCACCACTGCTCTGGGCAACCTGGGCCAGGGCCTCCCTACCCTCATTGAGAAGAGTTTCTTCCTAATGAGCAAGCTAAATTTCCTCCCTTCCAATTTAAAGCCCTTCTCCCTCATCCTGCCATTTCAGGACTTTGGAAAAAGCCCCTCCCCAGCTTTCCTGGAGCCCCTTTCAGTCCTGGGAGGCTGCTCTAAGGTCCCCCCACAGCCTTCTCTTCTCCAGTTGAACAACCCCAACTCTCCCAGCCTGTCCTCACAGCAGAGGGGCTCCAGCCCTTGGATCATCTCCGTGGCCTCCTCTGGACTCCCTCCATCAGATCCAGGTCCTTCCTGTGCTGGGGATTCCAGAGTTGGACCCAGGGCTCCAGGTGGGGTCTCCCCAGAGTGGAGCAGAGGGGCAGAACCCCCTCCCTCCCCTCTGCTCCCACTGCTCTGGGTGCAGCCCAGGACACGGGGGGTTTCTGGCCTCTGAGCACACGTTGCTGGCTCACACTGAGCTTCTCCCCAAGCACCCCAAGTCCTTCTCCTCAGACCTGCTCCCAATCCCATCATCCCCCATCCTGGATTGATACCAGGGATTGCCCCGACCCAGGTGCAGGACCTTGCCCTTGCCCTTGTTGAACCTCAGGAGGTTCCCACACACCCAGTTCTCCAGCTTGTCCAGGTCCCTCTGGATGCCATCCCATCCTTCTGGAGTGACAACTGCCCCACTCAAGGTGCTGAGGTGAGGATCACATTCACAGCTCTGAGCTCTAACCCAGGTTTTGTGGGCAACAACACCGTGCAAACACCCCCAACAAACCAACCAACCAAAAGTCCACTCCGCTGCCTGAAACCATGAGAAGATCCCCCAAGCCTCAGAGGTTGGCATGGAGCTTGGCATCCAGGGATGAGGATTTCCCAGGGGGGCAGCACACTGTGCCAAGGCACAACAGTACAGAGAGGCCACCTGCAAAGAGCTGCTGCTCATCACATCGGCGGAAGCAGGACCTGAGGAGGACTTGGAAGTGCTGGGAAGACCTGTCCCAGTCAAGCAATTCTATGATCCCAAAGGGCTTCTCAAGCAGGACACAGGCAGCCAGTTCAGTGTCACCACACACTGAAGGTATCACAGCATCACAAGGTTGGGAAAGACCTCTGAGATCATCCAGTCCAACTTGTGACCCAACACCAACACCCACTCACCATGGCACTAAGCTCCTCATCCAATCTGCTTTCAAACCCCTCCAGGGATGATGACTCCACCCCCTCCCTGGGCAGATCATTCCAATCACCTTTCAGTGAGGAATCTTTTCCTAATATCAAGCCTAAACCTCTCCTGACAAAGCTTGAGCCCAGGTCCTCTTGTTCTGTCACTGGAGAGAAGAGACCAACCCCAGCCTGCACCCTCCTTGTGGGTAGTTGTAGAGAGCAATGAGGTCTCCCCTGAGCCTCCTCCTCTCCAGGCTGAACAACCCCAGCTCCCTCAGCCTCTCTCCATAGGACTTGTGCTCCAGCCCCTTCCCCATCCTCGTTGCTCTCCTCTGGACACTCTCCAGCATCTCAACATCTCTCTCAAACTGAGGGTCCCAGAACCAGACCCAGCACTGAACTGGTACTCAGCTCTCAGACCCTGAGGAGCATCTGTCACCGAGCCAGACCCTGTCCTCACCACTTCTTTTATCACTTTTGATTTCTCCAATTATTAACCCTGATCATTCCCTAAGCCTCCCCTCTCCCAGGTAAGAGAGCAGGATGATTCCTTCCACCCATCCCATTTGATGCAATCGGGCAGCGCTGCCACACGCTTGGGCTTTTTCCCTTTCCCAGAGCTGTCTGCCTTGCCTTGGCCAGGAAGACTTCAGCGTGTTCTATATTTGTTCTAGATTTCCAGCTCCTTGGCAAACCCCCCAGGTCAATCCCACTGCTCACATATGGCAGCTCCATCTGGGCTGCCACACGAGCACCAACGCTCGAGACGTTTCCTCGCGGCGCGGTGCCGCCAGCACCGAGCACAGATGCAGGAGGTCTGGTGCTTTCAGGAAGCATCACTGGGGTCAGGGTTGCACCACGATGGGGTAGACCCAACACCTCCTGGAAGTGACAGACAGACCTCCTGTGCGTGAGCGACAGCTCTGCTGGGACAAACCCACCACAAAGAACCCTTTGGGGCTGCAAAGGAACCGTGCGACGACTATGGAGGAGAACCTTGGAATGGGTTGGGTTGGGAAGGACCTCAAAGCCCACCCAGTTCCACCCCCTGCCATGGGCAGGGACACCTCCCACTGGATCAGGGCTCAAAGCACCATCCAACCTGGCCTTGAACACCTCCAGGGATGGGGCAGCTTCTCTGGGTAACCCGGACCAGTGCTTCACCTCAACATTTCTAAGATCTCATCTCAATCTGCCCTGTTTAAGATTAAAATTGCCCCACCTCATCCCATCCCTGCACTCCCTGATCCAGAGCCCCTCCCCAGCTTTCCTGGAGCCCCTTTCAGTCCTGGGAGGCTGCTTTAAGGTCTCCCCAGAGCCTTCTCCTCTCCAGGTGGATCGTTTGATCCAGTATTTCCTGACACACCCAACGTGCAGTCCATGCTCGGAGCAGGGAATCAGTATTTATTTTTTCAGACAATGGGTGGATGGAAACACAGGAGAAACAGATCAATGCCTGAAGGTGCAACCAGTCATAGAAACACAGAACAGCCTGGTTGGAAAAGACCTTTGAGATCATTGAGTCCAACCGTCCCTGTCCACTGCTAAACCAGATCCCCGAGCACCTCATCTGCCCATCTTTTAACCCCCTCCAGGGATGGGGACTCCACCACCTCCCTGGGAGCCTCTGCCAGGGACTGAGAACCCTTTCCAGGAAGGAATCCTTCCTGATGGCCAATCTGACCCTGCCCTGGGACAACTTGAGGCCATTCCCTCTCATCCCATCTCCTGTCCCTTGGGAAAAGAGACCAACCCCCCCTCCCCACAGCCTCCTCTCAGGCAGTTGTGGACAGGGATGAGGTCTCCCCTCAGCCTCCTCAGACTAAACAACCCCAGGTCCCTCAGCCATTCCTCATAGGACTTATTCTCCAGCCCCTTCCCCAGCCTTGTTGCCCTTTCCTGGACGCAAAGGCCACGAGAGACAGAGAATCTCCTCATTACTTTCAGATGAAGCATATGGAGCTACCACCAGAATTAATGACCAGCCTGACCTTCCAAGATCTACCAGACTGAGCAGGAAGGATGGAGAAACACAGGGCTTCCTGGGCAAGAGTTTCTGTGACATCCGTAACCGGAGCGCGACTGCTGTGGGTCAGGGAAGACTTCACGTCAGCAAAATCATCTGGATAATGAAAGCTGAGATGGCATCTGACTCAGAATTAGATCAGTCTCACACTGAAGACTGGAGGAGGAGTGGGAGGAAGCCAGGAGGCCAGAAACCAGATCAATTTTGTACAAGACAAACTTGAAATGGAAAGGGAGAGAAAACAAATCAAATCAAAAGAGGATAAGAAGAAAGCCAGGGGAGAGGAGGAGAATTAAAACAGATAGAGAGAGAATTTCATCAGCAAAATGCAAGCTGCAGGCTAAGCAGAGACTCCTGAGCCTGGAGAAGCACACAGGGAGGTACCACTAGATGCCCACAGAGGTGGCACATGGGAGAAGGACACGTGTCCAACATAGGGCAGAAAGGCTGGGATACTCCTCAAGCCATGCACAGACACTCTGAGGGAATCCTTGCTCAGCCTCTCAGGAAAAACAACTTCCAGACTCCAAGACAATGACAGAAAACCATTCGTGGCCAGGAAGTCTTCTCATGGGCTCTAAGTTCTACTCCAGCAATGGGAAACCTGGAAATCAACTACATCAAGACAGTGAGCCCTGGCAGCCAAGAGGGCAACCGTGTCCTGGGGGGCATCAACCCAGCATCGCCAGCCGGGCCAGGGAGGGGATTGTCCCGCTCTGCTCTGCACTGGGGAGGCCCCACCTCGAGCATTGGGGGCAGTTTGGGGCACCCCAGGATCCAAAGGGCATCAAAGCCCTGGAGAGTGTCCAGAGCTGGGGAAGGGTCTGGAGGAGAAATCCCATGAGGAGAGGCTGAAGGCACTGGGTCTGTTCATCTGGAGAAGAGGAGACTGAGGGGGGACCTCAGAGCTGCTTCCTCAGCAGGGGAGGAGGAGGAGCAGGCGCTGAGCTCTTCTCTCTGGTGAGCAAGGACAGGAGCCCAGGGAAGGGCAGGAAGATGGGCCAGGGCAGGGTTGGCTTGGACACCAGGAGAAGGTTCTTCCCCCAGAGCAGAGCAGAGGGTGGTGGAGCCCTGGAACAGCTCCCCAGGGAAGCAGTCCCAGCCTGACAATATTCCAGCAGGGTTTGGCCAAGGCCCTCAGCCCCACGGGGTGACTGTTGGGGTTGTCCTGTGCAGGGCCAGGAGTTGGACTGGATGGGCCTGGTGGGTCCTTTCCAGCTCAGGACATTCCATGATTCTATGATAAATGAAGCTAAATAAACCTGTACTGTAATAGGAGAGAACACTTTAAATGCATTACAAAGCAGACAAGGCACATGTCTGTGGTTATCCCACCAGTCCACGGTCAAAAGGACAAAGAAATATCCTTAAGTCACCAAAAATTGGATTGAAAACTAAGAACTTCCTGAGCACAGAGGAGCAGTGAGAATACTGGAGCCCTGCGTTCAGGTCTGGAGTCCTCAGCACAGGAAGGATGTGGATCTGTTGGACCAAGCCCAGAGGAGGCCACGGAGATGATCCGAGGGCTGGAGCACCTCCTGTGCAAGGACAGGCTGGGAGAGTTGGGGTTGTTCAGCCTCAAGAAGAGAAGGCTCCAGGGGAACATCACACAGACTCCACCACTGCCTTGGGCAACCATTTCCAGTGCTTCACCACCCTTTCCATAAAGCAATTTGTCCCAATATCCAGTCTAAACCTCTCCTGGTGCAACCTGAGGCCATTTCCTCTCACCCAGTCACTTGGGAGAAGAGACCAACGCCCACCTGGCTCAAACCTCCTTTCAGGGAGCTGCAGAGAGCCATGAGGTCTCCCCTCAGCCTCCTCTTCTCCAGGCTGAACAACCCCAGGTCCCTCAGCTGCTCCTCATATCCCCTCTGCTCCAGCCCCTTCCCCAGCTTCGTTGCCCTCCTCTGAACACACCTCAGAATCTTGATGTCCTCCTCGATGGCCCAAAACTGAACCCAAGATGGAAGGTGCAGCCTCACAACCACCAAGTGCAGGGGGACAACCCTTTCCATGCCCCTGCTGGCCACGCCGTGGTTGATCCAAGCCAGGATGCTGGTGGCCTTCTTTCTTTGACACATCTGAAAAGCCCTGCAGAGGCAACACCTCTTCTGGATGAGGAGAAGGAAGGGAGGTGGCTGGGACACTCATTTAGTTAATTTAGGTGCAATCTATGCTTTGAAAATCTGGATTATTCACCATAAAATTGTTTGGTTGGATAAACCCCTTTGAGATCATCAAGTCCAACCAAACCTGTCCAATATTAAACCATGAGCAAGCTTCTAATTAACCTTAAGAAGAGGAAGAAGAAGATGGGGAACTCTTATCTGATCCTTAAGGACAACAAAAAGCCCAAGGCCAGGAAATAGATTTCTCAGAGATCCCAAACTCTCACCAATTGTCTTGTGGAAAGTTAAACATGTTAAGTGCTGGAAAAACCCACATTTTCCCACTCCTAAGGAAAATGCAGCTGAGTTTGAGGAAGATGTGTTGCATTTTTAATACCTAACAGGTTGAACAACCACTCCAAGCGCCAACAGGAACTCCAACACCTCCATAAATTACTTTAATTTCTACTACAGTGGAGCCAGAGAGAAAAATCAGGAGGCTCTGCACACGTTTATGGAGTTCCACCACCCTCAAAACCCAAATGTTAGATGAGAGGGAACAGATGGAGGAGGAGAAGGTTACAGCTGTGGGGATGACAAGGAAAATATGAGGCTTATTAATAAAAATAAAGCTTTAGATGTTCACACATCAACTCAAAGTCTTGGCATCAGGGAGGGCTCAGTCTTGAAATCTCAGCAAAGAGCAGATGCTGAAGTCTTTTGCACGTGTTGAGGAACAAGCAGGTAACAGGCAAGAGTTTGCAGCTGAACTCATTGAACTGGAGAGGGTTTATCAGCCCCTTCCAGTTGTTCTCAACACTTAGAATCATGGAATGGGTTGGGTTGGAAGGGACCTCAAAGCCCATCCAGTTCCATGGGCAGGGACACCTCCCACTGGATCAGGGGGCTCCAAGCCCCATCCAACCTGGCCTCGAACACCTCCAGGGATGGGGCAGCCACAGCTTCTCTGGGGAACCTGGGTCAGGGCCTCCCCACCCTCACAGGAGAACATTTCTTCCTAAAATCTCATCTCAATCTCCCCTTTCAGATTAAAACCATTCCCCCTCATCCCATCCCTGCACTCCCTGATCCAGAGCCCCTCCCCAGCTTTCCTGGAGCACCTTTCACTCCTGGGAGGCTGCTCTAAGGTCTCCTCAAAGTCTTCTCCTCTCCAGGCTGAACAACCCCAACTCTCCCAGCCTGTCCTCACAGCAGAGGGGCTCCAGCCTTTGGATCATCTCCATGGCCTCCTCTGGACTCTCTCCAACAGCTCCAGGTCCTTCCTGTGCTGAGGTTTCCAGAATTTAACTCTACAGCAGAATGCAATTCATTAATCTGCGACCTCACAAGACACAACACCATTAATAATTAAGAAATCCAAACACTGTCAGCTAAAACTCAAGTGAAATTAGAGAAATCACAGTTAACTGAAGACATTCTTTCCAAAATCACTCCATTTGAGAAGATTCTGTTGCCTGGGCAACACAACTGCAAATTGCAGAGTTCAGAGCATGATGTCTATTTTAAAGCATCAAGATCCAAATCTTTGAAGAGACCACATCCATCAACCTGTTTGTATTGACCCAAAAAGCCAATACAGATGGGATGTGAAGACAACAAAGTGTGAATCTTCAAGGGGTTAAGGAGAACCAGAGTGGTGCAAAGCCCAATAATACGTGTGAGGGATGGGAAAGAGGTTGGGAAAGGTTGAGGTCCAGAATGGGATGCAACAAGGAAGGTGTATGGAGACACATGGAATTTGGGGCACCATCTGCCTTTGTGCCTGGGCCTGCAGTTGATTTATGGATCCTGATGACTTTCCACAGAATCATGGAATCATTCAAGTTGGAAAAGCTCTCTAAGATCAAGGGCAACCGTCATGGCCAACCATCATGGCCAACCGTCAAGGCCAACCGTCAAGGTCATACCCACTAAACCATGTCCAGAAGTGCCACAGCTACAGGTTTTTTGAACCCCTCCAGGGATGGATATTCCACCCCTGCCCTGGGCAGCCTCTTCCAATGCTTCATCTCTCTTTTGCTGAAGAAATTTATGCCAATAATCAATCCAAACCTCCCCTGGCAACAGATCCACCGACCACGAGCTGAGTGACACCACCTGCTGGGAGCAACCTTGGGCATTCATGGGGAACTCTGATCATCCCTAATGGTTCTCAGATGCCTGGAAAAGAAGGATATTAAACCCAGCTTTAAACATGAGGAATTCCACACTCCAGTCCAGGCAACTTCACTGCATTGTCCAGAAATTGGGCAAAGCAGATGGTTTGTCAACAGATGATCAACAACAGCAGATTTGTAAAGAGCAAAGCAAATTGGTGGGATCCAAGTTAACTCCAGGAGAGGGCAACAGGCCAGGTTTGGGGAAGAGCACAGAAGCTGAAGAAATCATCTGGCTGTCTTCTGCAAAAATGCTGACAGCTTGGAGTCCCCTGATCCAGTGGGAGGTGTCCCTACCCATGGCAGGGGACAGGACTGGTTGGGCTTTGAGGTCCCTTCCAACCCAACCCATTCCATGATCCTATGAAATGCTCTCAGCATCCTCAGCAGCCGTGGGGCTGGAGGAGAGACATTCCCAGCTCTTCTGTGCCCGGGTGGCTCGTGAAGCCTGTGACACCAGGCAGAAACAGGAGCTGGGAGAGAGCAGGCAACGGTCCTGCTGGAGAAGATGTGAGGATGGCAGGATCACACGCTGAAAATGAGTCAACAAAGTCACATTTGTGACAGAAAATGGTAAACATTGCTGGATTTACAATTAGCAGCCTCGTGATGGAACCTCTCTGCTGTGAGCAACAGGGTGGGTTCCAGCTGCTTTGAGGAACAGACTTAGAAGCACAGAGTGCCCTGAGCTGGAAAGGACCCACCAGGCCCATCCAGTCCATCTCCTGGCCCTGCACAGGACAACCCCAACAGTCACCCCGTGGGGCTGAGGGCCTTGGCCAAACCCTGCTGGAATATTGTCAGGCTGGGACTGCTTCCCTGGGGAGCTGTTCCAGGGCTCCACCACCCTCTGCTCTGCTCTGCTCTGCTCTGGGGGAAGAACCTTCTCCTGGTGTCCAAGCCAACCCTGCCCTGGCCCATCTTCCTGCCCTTCCCTGGGCTCCTGTCCTTGCTCACCAGAGAGAAGAGCTCAGCGCCTGCTCCTCCTCCTCCCCTGCTGAGGAAGCAGCTCTGAGGTCCCCCCTCAGTCTCCTCTTCTCCAGATGAACAGACCCAGTGCCTTCAGCCTCTCCTCATGGGATTTCTCCTCCAGACCCTTCCCCAGCTTTGGGGTCTCCTCTGGACACTCTCCAGGGCTTTGGTGTCCTTTGGATCCTGGGGTGCCCCAAACTGCCCCCAGTGCTCGAGGTGGGGCCTCCCCAGAGCAGAGCAGAGCGGGACAATCCCCTCCCTGGCCCGGCTGGCGATGCTGGGTTGATGCCCCCCAGGACACGGTTGCCCTCTTGGCTGCCAGGGCTCGCTGGTGGCTCGTGGTCACCTTGACCAGAACCCCCAGGTCCCTCTCCTCAGGGCTGCTCTCCAGCCTCTCCCTCCCAATCTGTGAGGACACCCAGGGTTGCCGTGTCCCAGGGGCAGAACCCAACTCTTGCCCTTCTTAAACTTCACGTGGTTGGCAATTAAATAAAAAATATAGTGAGAATCAATAGGATTGATTGGATTATGGTTCCGAGTCCCAGCAGGAATGTTTGTGTGCCTGGAAAACACAGCCTGGAGAACAGAAGATTGGGTGGGGAAGGGGGGATCTGACTGGAAGAACAGAAAGGTGGCAGCTGCCGTGAGGACAGAAAGAATGTGTTCTCAATAATCATGGAAGAGAAATGGGCTTAAAAAGCAACGAGAGGTTCAGGACAGATGTCAGGGGCTGCAGGACAGATGGCCTGGGGAGGCTGCAGTTGGGGGTCCACACGAGCAGCTTGGGCAACCACCAACCATGGAACCTTCAGCAAACATTGATCCTCAGACAGCAGGAGAAGAGCCCCAAACCCACCTCATGTTCCTCCTCAGCCCAAGCTTTCTCCAGCAGGACAGGTGGCTCTGAAGAAGAGGAGAGCACTCAGGGAATCATGGAATGGGTTGGAAGGGATCACAAAGCCCATCCAGTTCCAACCCCCTTGCCATGGGCAGGGACACCTCCCAC
The DNA here is from genome assembly GCA_033558185.1 of Dromococcyx pavoninus. Classification (NCBI taxonomy): domain Eukaryota; kingdom Metazoa; phylum Chordata; class Aves; order Cuculiformes; family Neomorphidae; genus Dromococcyx; species Dromococcyx pavoninus. The sequence goes on along the minus strand of JAUMJL010000058.1, from coordinate 397,639 downwards.
TGGGTCAGGTTGGTGAAAGCATTTCCACACATTCCAGTCCTCTGCTGGACACCTTCCTGTTGGTTACAGAGCATGGAGGGTTCACCACATCAAGGACAGCAACTCCTGGTTGCCTTGAGTGCCCGTCCTTCCCATCACAGGCTCCCACCCCATGGCATGGTCCAGCACCCCAAGTCCAGGCACTGAGCACCTCAGGGCACAGAGGGGGTCTGGGAGGCAACTAATGCTTGGGCAGCAATTTCTTCCTGAGCAGCTAAAGCAGCTGGAAAGAGAAACAAAACCCAAACACCACCAAAAAGCCAACTTTCCACTCATCCAGTGCATCTTTAGCACACGATATCCAACCTGAAAAATGGGATCTCCATCCTTGTGTGAGAAGAACCTACTTGGATGAGGTGGGGGAGCTTTGAGGACAGCATCTTCATCAAGGACTTTCTTGGGCAGTTTATGGATGAGAAGCCAGGGACACACCTGGCTCAGGAAAATAGAGGGATGGAGATTGCCAGGAGCTGGGAAGATACTCTAGGAAGCCCCTCACCTTAAAGCTGCTGTGAAACTCCTCCCAAGCACAGAGAGGAGAGGTGGAGCCCAGCACTCCCATCCCACCACTCCAACCTTTCCCTGTGCTCCACAAACAAGCCTCAGGCTTCTTTGAGGCAGGAGGAACTGGAAATGGCCGAGGTGTGGTGCCACCAGGCCAGGAGCACCTTGTTTTGCCTTAGGGAAGATAATTAAGCTGATTACAACTCCTAAACCCTCTAAATTACTCACTGCTATCTCAAGCCATCTCAGGCCACTGACACCCAGCTATCTGGTTACCAGCAGCAATGAATTCACAGGAGGTGCAGTCAAGACTGAGGTGATTCCATGAGCTTCCAGCAGCCACCCAACTGCCCAGGACACCCTCCCTGAACACATCCAACTCTCCACCACTTTGTGGAAACTCGACTCTGGAAAGGCAGTGCCTCAGTTCCAGGGCCATGTGAAGATGACGCGGGAGAAGGTGCCAGAATGAGAGGCAAAAAGGGACTTCTCAGCAATCCAAGGAGGGAAACCAAGAGTTTCTCTTTGAAAGCTGGGAACTGAGGGGAGGACGTGACACTACCACCAAATTCTGGTCTGGATTTCCCAATGAACAAGTTGACTGGATGATCTTAGAACTGTAGAAAGCTTTGGGTTGGAAGGGACACCAAAGCCCATCCAGTTCCAACCCCCTGCCATGGGCAGGGACACCTCCCACTGGATCAGGGGGCTCAAGGCCACATCCAACCTGGCCTTGAACACCTCCAGGGATGGGGCAGCCACAGCTTCTCTGGGCAACCTGGGCCAGGTCCTCACCATCCTTGTCGGGTAAAATATCTTCCCAATGTCTAATCTAAGTTTTCCCCCTTCCAATTTAAAACCCTTCTCGTCCTATCCGTGTGCTCCCTGACAAGGAGCCCCTCCTCACCTCTCCTGAAGGCCCTTTAAGGGGTTCACCAACCACAGTTTTCACTTTCTGGAGCAAAACCTTCCAAGTAGTGGCACTACTTTAGAAAGGAAAAGGCAAACACTGCTTTTACCTCATTGAGACCCACCAGGACTCAGCTGGGCACGAGAAAATTCAGAGCAGGAGCTGTTTGCATCTCTCCATCACCTGCAACACCAATCAGTCTATGATTCTATCCAGAGAGACCTCAGAGCAGCCTCCCAGGACTGAAAGGGGCTCCAGGAAAGCTGAGGAGGGGCTCTTGATCAGGGAGTGAAGGAACAGGATGAGGGGAAGGATTTTAAGCTGCAAGAGGGGAGATTGAGATGAGATTTTGGGAGGAAATGTTTTCCTGTGAGGGTGGGGAGGCCCTGGCCCAGGTTGCCCAGAGAAGCTGTGGCTGCCCCATCCCTGGAGGTGTCCAAGGCCAGGCTGGATGGGGCTTGGAGCCCCCTGATCCAGTGGGAGGTGTCCCTGCCCATGGCAGGGGGCTGGAAGTGGATGTGCTTTGGAGTTCCTTTCCAACCCAAACCATTCCATGATTCTGAAAACAAGTTTAATTCCAGGGAGCATTAACAAGATGCCAAGGATCCACCTGGACTGATGCATCCAGTTTAGGGCTACAGGTTGGAACCAGATGGGCTTTGAGGTCCCCTCCAACCCAAACCATTCCATGATTCCTATTCTAACACCACCCCACGTCCCACCAATGCTCAAAGCTAAAAGATAACCCTTTCTCCATCGATCAGTTCTAAACACTCAGCTCATCTCAACGAGGAGGCTGCAGTTCCCTGCAAGAAGCCCTTCCCTTTAAATCAATATTTTGACATGAAATCAGAGCAGGCAGATGGGAACATCCTCAATCCCCAGAGCAAAGCTCTCCAGAGAGCTCTGTGAGCAAAGCAGAACTGCAATATCCACCTGCACAAACCTTTCCTGATTCACCTCCAAGGTGGAGGATAACGTGGACCAGGGCTGCCCACGGGGGCTGAGCTCAGGGCCCCTGGGGATTTGCTGTGGTTCGAAAGGTCACACAGAGCAAAGCTGTGATGGCCCTCACAGAACCAAATAGAACCAAACAGAACCACGTGGCTGGAAAAGACTTCCAAGAGTCCAACCACACCTGTCCACTACTAAACCACATCCCTCAGCACCTCATCTGCCCATCTTCTAAACCCCTCCAGGGATGGGGACTCCACCACCTCCCTGGGAGCCTCTGCCAGGGCCTGAGAACCCTTTCCAGGAAGGAATCCTTCCTGATGTCCAATCTGACCCTGCCCTGGGGCAACTTGAGGCCATTCCCTCTCATCCCATCTCCTGTCCCTTGGGAGCAGAGACCAACACCCCCCTCCCCACAACCTCCTCTCAGGCAGTTGTGGACAGGGATGAGGTCTCCCCTCAGCCTCCTCTTCTCCAGAACAAACCCCCCCAGGTCCCTCAGCCCCTCCCACAACCCCTGTTCTCCAGACCCTTCCCCAGCTCCGTTCCCTTCTCTGGACACTCTCCAACCCCTCAAGGTCCTTCTTGAAGTGAGGGGCCGAAAACTGACCCCAGGATTCCAGGTGTGGCCTCCCCAGTGCCCAGTCCAGGGGCACAACCACCTCCCTGCTCCTATTTCTGATCCAGGCCAGGATGAGAAGTAAGACAAAGCATTTCTGAAGGGCAAACAACCAGCAGGTACTCGAGCTCGTACGTGACCCAACACCAACACCCACTCGTCATCTAAACCATGGCACTAAGCTCCTCATCCAATCTGCTTTTAAACCCCTCCAGGAACGATGACTCCACCCCCTCCCTGGGCAGATCATTCCAATCACCCTTTCAGTGAGGAAGCTTTTCCTAATATCAAGCCCAAACCTTCCCTGACAAAGCTTGAGCCCAGGTCCTCTTGTTCTGTCACTGGAGAGAAGAGACCAACCCCTGCCTGACTACAGCCTCCTTGTGGGTAGTTGTAGAGAGCAATGAGGTCTCCCCTGAGCCTCCTCCTCTCCAGGCTGAACAACCCCAGCTCCCTCAGCCTCTCTCCATAGGCCTTGTGCTCCAGCCCCTTCCCCATCCTCGTTGCTCTCCTCTGGACACTCTCCAGCATCTCAACATCTCTCTCAAACTGAGGGGCCCAGAACTGGACACAGCACTCGAGATGAACAGTGAACAGTGACAAGTATAAAGGGACAATAACTTCTCTGGTCCTGCTGGCCACACCATTCCTGATGCAGGCCAGGACACCACTGGCCCTCTTGGCCACCTGGGCACTCTGCTGGCTCGTGTTGAGTTTCCTGTCCACCAGCACTCCCAGGTCCCTTTCCACTTGACTCCTCTCCAGCCACTCTGTCCCCAGCCTAGAGCTCTGCGTGGGGTTGTTGTGTCCAAAGTGTAGAACCCAGCACTTGGACTTGTTAAACTCCATCCCATTGGACTCAGCCCATGGATCCAGCCTGCCAAGGTCCCTCTGTAGAGCCCTCCTACCCTCCAGCAGATGGACTCTCCCTCCCAGCTCGGTATCATCTGTGAACTTGCTACTGATGGACTCAATCCCCTCATCCAGATCATCAACAAAGATGTTAAACAGGAGACACCCTCTGGGCTCAGCCAACCAACCAACCCCTCACCCAGCACAGAGCACTCCTGTCCAAGCCACGGGCTGCCAGCTTCTCCAACCCTTGCCACGTGTTCTCTTTCCCCCTCCCCGCTCCGGCGACGAAGCCGCTGTCAGAAAGACCTCCTGAAGCATCAAACTTCAAGCCAAGACACCTCACAGAGGTTGTCCTCGCCGTGGGCCACCAGGAGGGTTGTGAGAGGGCTGGGGCTGGAGCTCAGTGCCTCACCTGGAACGCTGTCTGGCTGTTGTAGTTGCGAATCTCTTTGCTGGCACCGCGGAAGAGAAGAACCCGAGCGCAGCTCTCCTGGGAAAGCAAGAGGGAAAGAGGAAAAGAGCCATTAGCACTGCAGGATGGTGACAACAAAGCAGATCATGGGCTTCCATCACACTCAGGAAGCCCCCACAGGAGAAAAGAAGGGTGTTCAACCCTTACAAATGGTCATCCAAAGCTCAAGCTGGTCAAGTTCATCTGCCTCCACTCAGCTGTGGGTGCTCCCCAAACACCAGCCCAAGAGCACATTGGCCACCACATCTTCCCAGGGATTGCTCTTTCCTAAAGCCTTTCAGCATTTTTTTTAGTTTGGATGCTCTGGGCTTTGAAGTGATGTCAATTCAAGGTGGTTTTGAGCCCCTGTCCTCTTCAATGCCCCCTCCTCACCCACCCCAGAGGACAACGAGGCTGGGGAAGGGGCTGGAGCACAAGTCTTGTGAGGAGCAACTGAGGGACCTGGGGTTGTTCAACCTGGAGAAGAGGAGGCTGAGGGGAGACCTCATCCCTGTCCACAACTGCCTGAGAGGAGGTCGTAGCGACACGAGTGTTGGTTTCTTCTCCCAAGGAACAAGTGATAGAATGAGAGGAAATGGCCTCAAAGTGCACCAGGAGAGGTTTAGATTGGATATTAGGAAAAAATTCTCTACTGAAAGAGTGGTGAAGCCCTGGCAGAGGCTGCCCAGGACACTGGTGGGGTCTCCATCCCTGGAGGGGTTCAAAAAACATGTAGATGTGGACTTTGAGATGTGGTTTAGCAGACCCAGGGGGGGTGTTGATGGTTGGCCTGGATAACCTTAGAGGTCTGTTCCAACCTCAACAATCCCATGATTCTATAACAGGATCAAGAGTTCTTGATGAGCAGAACACATCTCTCACTCCCCAAGTCATAAATCAACCTCCAGCCACCACAGCCTCTTGCAAAACATAATTTTTAGAGCACAGAGCCCTCAGAAACTGAGAATCCCCTTTATCATCAAAACACATAACACAATGTGTAAAATCTGTAGGAAGGGACAAATCTTACAGGAGAAACCCTTCAATACTGACCTCCACATCACAGGAAGAAAGCAGTGGGTGTGCAAGATCAAACTTGGTGAGAAGGAGAAGATCCCATCCACACAACTTCCTCAGAGCAGACTGAAAGCCACGGGATGAGCCCAACAAACCCCACCTCAAATTAAATGTGAGCACCTGGGGCAAATTAACACTCTGGAACCAGGCAAAGCACCCCCTTCCAGGTGCTGGGGGGTTGCTGTGAAGGGGGGGAACAGGAACCAGAGGAACAACTACAGAACCAGTCAGGCAGTTAATTAGCAAAACCACCTGGGGAGGGGGAACAGGTTAAACCATGAACTCTTTTGTGTGGCCACCTTGGGAATCAATGCTTCGGGTTGGAAGGGATCTTAAAGCCCATCCAGTTCCAATCTCATAGGTAGGGACACCTCCCACTGGATCAGGGGGCTCCAAGCCACATCCAACCTGGCCTTGAACACCTCCAGGGATGGGGCAGCCACAGCTTCTCTGGGCAACCTGTGCCAGGGCCTCCCCACCCTCACAGCAAAACATTTCTCCCCAAGATCTCATCTTCTCATGCCATCTTCTCCCCTCTTGCAGCTTAAAACTGTCCTCCCTCATCCCATCCCTGCACTCCTTGATCAAGAGCCCCTCCTCAGCTTCCCTGGAGCCCCTTTCAGCACTGGGAGGCTGCTCTAAGGTCTCCAAAGAACCTTCTCTTCTCCAGGCTGAACAACTCCATCTCTCAACCTGCACTGACACAGGAGGTGCTCCAGTCAAACTGGTGCTACAAACAGAAGGAGCCACATCCAGCACAGAGCACGGATCCGATTCAAAAGAACCTTTCCAAGTCTGGGAACAGCAACAGCAAGGAGGAGGTGCCCCAGCCTGACGCTGTGTTATCTGTTTCCTGTTCTCATGGCCCAGGTGATGGAGCTGTACCTGGTTATAGAGAGCACAAATATGGAGAGCAGTGTTTCCTGAGGCATTCTGTGCAGTCATATCAGCTCCGTAGAAGAGAAGATGCTCCAGGTGCTGAACATGGCCGTAGCGACACGCCTGCTTGAAACGTGAGAGGGAAAAGAGGAGGAGGGAAAGAACATCAGGGAGCAGCAGGAAGACCACAAACCCTGTAACATCCTCTGCTGGAAAGGTCTGAATCAGGCTGGGCCCATAACCTGACAGGGCCCATGGGTGCCACACTTTGGTGCTCCTTATGTACAATGAATAATCAGGGAATGGGTTGGGTTGGAAGGGCCCTCAAAGCCCATCCAGTTGTGACCCCTCTGCCATGGGCAGGGACACCTCCCACTGGATCAGGGGGCTCCAAGACCCATCCAACCTGGCCTTGAACACCTCCAGGGATGGGGCAGCCACAGCTTCCCTGGGCAACCTGGGCCAGGGCCTCCCCACCCTCACCGTGAAGAATTCCTTCCCATTGTCCAATCTCAATCTTCCCCCTCCCAATTTAAAGCCATTCCCCCTCATCCTATCACTCCAGACCCTTGGAAAAAGTCCCTCCCCACCTTTCCTGGAGCCTCTTGCAGTACTGCAAGGCCCCTAGAGGTCCCCCCAGAGCCTTCTCTTCTCCAGGCTGGAGAACCCCAACTCTCTCAGCAGAGAACATCAGACAAATCATCAGCCAAATCACCTCTACATTAGTTGAAAATCTGGGATCAGCATCAAAGTGGTACCAGGGCCTCCTCCAGGGTGTTCTATGCAGTGAAAAGAAGCCCTGAAGTGCACCAGGCAAAGAGGAGGACAAGGGACCCATATCTCTAGGTAACTGGTGTGGTATTTCCCTCTACATCTGGTCCATCCTGGGCCATCCTTAAAGATCTGGGCGAGGTAGGATGGAGCCAGGCAGGAGCACGGTCACATCCACTCAATCGAGATCACAAACACACACATCTCCATTTTCATTCTCATCCTTGGCTGTGCCACTGCTCCTCCACCTTGGCTGAGAGCTTGGTGCTTCAGGAGGCCACGGACCCCAAGACAACCTGCCCTTCGGATGGTCCAAGGTCAGGGCCCTCTGGGCAGAGCCAGCACATCCTCCCTTCTCCCAACGGGTCTCGGTGTTGAAACACAAAGCCAGGTCAGGTTTCCCAACCCCCAGCCCATATCTTCCTCTTGTCAACGTGTCAAACTTGACCTGTGTCAGACCCAGCGTGGGCAGCAGGAGCAGGGGGTGATTGTGACCCTGGACTGGGCACAGTCCAGGGGAGGACACACCTGGAATCCTGGGATCAGTTTGGGCCCCTCAGGACAAGAAGGACATTGAGGGGTTGGAGAGCGTCCAGAGAAGGGACCGGAGCTGGGGAAGGGTCTGGAGAACAGGGGTTGTGGGAGGGGCTGAGGGACCTGGGGTTGTTCATCCTGGAGAAGAGGAGGCTGAGGGGAGACCTCATCACTGTCCACAACTGCCTGAGAGGAGGCTGTGGGGAGGGGGGTGTTGGTCTCTTCTCCCAAGGGACAGGAGATGGGATGAGAGGAAATGGCCTCAAGTTGCCCCAGGGCAGGGTCAGATTGGCCATCAGGAAGGATTCCTTCCTGGAAAGGGTTCTCAGGCCCTGGCAGAGGCTCCCAGGGAGGTGGTGGAGTCCCTGGTGGGGTTTAAAAGATGGGTGGATGAGCTTCCTGGGGACAAGGTTTAGTAGTGGACAGATATGGTTGGGCTTGATGATCTCAAAGGTCTCTTCCAACCAGATCATTCCATGATTCTAAACAGGGACAGAATCAGCTGTGTTTCAGAACCAGAGTGACTCCAGCAGTGGACCAAGATCCCAAAGCCCTCTCCTCTGAGCCAGTCATCCCAGACACGACTGACCAAGGCCAGAAGAAAACATCTTGAGCATTGGCCCGGGCTGGGAACCAGAGCTGGACCACCACGAGCGAGTCCTCCCCACCCCGTGCCGGCCACCCCTGGACACTGCACCCCCCCCCAGCACCTGAGGGCGTGGGGACAGGACAAGCCCAGCCATCGGCAGCAGGACAACGGTGACCCCAGGCAGATCCCAACCCACCTGGTGGATCTCCTGCCAACCATTCTCATCCACGCAGCCGAGCCGGGCGTAGTCGTGCAGCAGGAGCTCGCAGCAGTAGGGATCCCCTCCCACCATGGCACTGTGGTACAGGGGCGTCAGCCCCCGGCTGTCCTTGTAGTCTGGGGAGGCACCCAGGTCCAGCAGAGTCTGCAAGAGAAGATCTTGCCTCACTCCACACCTTCAGGAGGCCACGTGGTAGGAAAACCTGCCCTGCTGAGGGTCTGGGATGCTCCAGCCACACCATCAGGGGGTGCTCACCCCATCTTCCAGCCCAAGGCTCACCTTGTCAGCGCCCCAACCTTTTGTGCTCCTCAAGCAACGCGAGAGAGGCTTTGGCCCAGAGAGGGGACAACCCTGCTGGTGGCCTGGACAGGGTGGGGAGAGAGGCCAAGTGCAGGGTGGAGGGGGTGGAGAGAGCCCAGAGCAGCTCCTCTCAACTCACCAGCAGCGCCGCGTGGTTACGGCACCGCACGGCCTTGTGAAGGGCTGTCATTCCTTCCCGTGTCCGGAAGTCCAGGTGAGCTCCCCCGTTACGCAGAGCCTTGATCATCTCGGAGCTGAGCTCCAGCTGAGCGGCCGCCGTCAGAGGACACTCTGCAGAGCCCCAGGAGAGAGATGGGTGAGAAGCACGGGGGCACCCACCCCCTCGACAGGCACTGCTGTCACACTATCACAGCATCACAGGGTTGGAAAGGACCTCTGAGATCATCCAGTCCAACCTGTGACCCAACACCAACACCCACTCGTCATCTAAACCATGGCACTAAGCTCCTCATCCAATCTGCTTTTAAACATCTCCAGGGATGATGACTCCACCCCCTCCCTGGGCAGATCATTCCAATCACCCTTTCAGTGAGGAAGCTTTTCCTAATATCAAGCCCAAACCTTCCCTGACAAAGCTTGAGCCCAGGTCCTCTTGTTCTGTCACTGGAGAGAAGAGACCAACCCCAGCCTGCCTACAGCCTCCTTGTGGGTAGTTGTAGAGAGCAATGAGGTCACCCCTGAGCCTCCTCTTCTCCAGGCTGAACAACCCCAGCTCCCCCAGTCACCCTTCACAGGGCTTGTGCTCCAGCCCCTTCCCCATCCTCGTTGCTCTCCTCTGGACACTCTCCAGCATCTCAACATCCGTCTTAAACTGAGGGGCCCAGAACTGGGCACAGCACTCAAGGTGCAGCCTCTCACAGCTTCCCAGATCCCAGGAAGGCATCTCTGGAGCTCATCTGGTCCAACAACCCTGCTAAAACAGGGTCACCTCCAGCTGGTTGCACAGGAACGCGTCCATGCGAGTGGGAATATCTCCGGAGAAGGAGCCTCCACACCCTCCCTGGGCAGTTGGTTCCGGTGTTCCATCACTCACAGAATCACAGAATGTCCTGAGCAGGAAGGGACCCACCAGGCCCATCCAGTCCCACTCCTGGCCCTGCACAGGACAACCCCAACAGTCACCCCGTGGGGCTGAGGGCCTTGGCCAAACCCTGCTGGAATATTGTCAGGCTGGGACTGCTTCCCTGGGGAGCTGTTCCAGGGCTCCACCACCCTCTGCTCTGCTCTGCTCCGGGGGAAGAACCTTCTCCTGGTGTCCAAGCCAACCCTGCCCTGGCCCATCTTCCTGCCCTTCCCTGGGCTCCTGTCCTTGCTCAACAGAGAGAAGAGCTCAGCGCCTGCTCCTCCTCCTCCCCTGCTGAGGAAGCAGCTCTGAGGTCCCCCCTCAGTCTCCTCTTCTCCAGATGAACAGACCCAGTGCCTTCAGCCTCTCCTCATGGGATTTCTCCTCCAGACCCTTCCCTGGCTTTGGGGCCTCCTCTGGACACTCTCCAGGGCTTTGATGTCCTTTGGATCCTGGGGTGCCCCAAAGTGCCCCCAATGCTCGAGGTGGGGCCTCCCCAGAGCAGAGCAGAGCGGGACACGGGACAGGAGTTTTTCCTCCTGCTCAGATGGAATCTCCCTCAGGTACCTCTCCTGCTCCTCACTCCCCTCACCCCAAACCCTACATCCACACGGATCCTGGTTCTGTTTCTCCCTGTGACAAGGCACGGAGAAGGTGCTGCAGGTTTGGTTGGAGATGCACCAGCAGCACCAGCATCCACAGGGCTGTCCTGAACCCCTCGGCACACAGCTGTCCACAGCTGCTCCACCCCACCCACAGCAAGCTCCAAAGACAACACACTCATCCCAAAGAGGAAGAACACCCCTGAACCTCTGCAGCACCTCCTCACCTCTGAGGAGCACGGCTGGTTGTGCAGAGGAACCTGCACAAAGCCAACGGTTGGGTCAGTCCCAACTCCAAGCAGGATCAGACCCAGCTCCCAGGACTGTCCAACACGTTAGGATTTGTTCCACTTGGGGATATAATTTGATCAGCCAACAGAAGAACTACAAAATCCCCTTCAACAGCCCTTCCTCACCAAGGGCACCATGAAACGGGACAACTCTACAGCCAACACTCCCTGGCCAGCTCTCTATGGTGGACAACTCTCCACAGGACAACTCTCCAAGGGATGACTCTCAGTGGGGACAACTCCACATGGAGACAGTCAGGATGAGGGCTGGGGTCAGGGTTATGGGCTCCCTGCATAGAGTTGTCCCACAGAGAGCTGAGGGTGGAGAATTGTCCCACAGAGAACTGGCCATGAGGAGTTGTCCCTTCCTTTAGGAACTGTCAGAGGCTCCCAGGGAGGTGGTGGAGTCCCCATCCCTGGAGGGGTTTAAAAGATGGGTGGATGAGGTGCCCAGGGATCTCATTTAGTAGTGGACAGGCATGGTTGGACTTGATGATCTCAAAGGTCTTTTCCAACCAGATCATTCTGTGATTCTATGAGAATACTGTCCATGGAGAGTTGTCCCACAGAGAACTGTCCATGGAGAGTTGTCCCACAGAGAGTTGGCCATGGAGAGTTGTCCCACAGAGAACTGTCCATGGAGAGTTGTCCCACAGAGAGTTGGCCATGGAGAGTTGTCCCACAGAGAACTGTCCATGGAGAGTTGTCCCACAGAGAGTTGGCCATGGAGAGTTGTCCCACAGAGAACTGTCCATGGAGAGTTGTCCCACAGAGAGTTGGCCATGGACAGTTGTCCCACAGAGAACTGTCCATGGAGAGTTGTCCTGCAAACAGGTGGCCACGGAGAGCTGTCCCAGATCCCCAACCACCAAGACCCCAGCCACCTTCTGCTTCTCCTCAGCGCCCACCTTCCCACAGCCCGACGTCACAGCTCAAAGAAGGAAGAAAACCAGCCTTTGACACACGAGTGAAGTCTTCCTCAGGGTCAGAATGCTTTTCTGAACATTTTGATTATAATTAAATGAATTTGTTTTCTTTAGAGTGCAAGATTACAGAAAAAGAACAAAATAGGCCTTCTTTCTCCAAAAAAAAAATCCTAGGTCTTTCCATCCAACTCATAAAAGCATTAAGGTTGGAAAAGGCCTCTAAGATCATCAAATCCAACCATCAGTCCAACCCCACCGTGCCAACCAAACCATGTCTGACATTGCCAATGGCCACATGACCCCCTGCAGGGATGGAGACCCCACCACTGCCCTGAGGAACCTCTGCCAGGGCTTCACCACTCTGTCAGTAAGGTTGTTTCTTTCTACTATCCCTCCCTTGGAGGTTTAAGTCTCCCTTTTCCTTCCAACTCATCCATAACTCAAATGGAGTAGTGTGGGCAATAACTAAAATAAGATGCCATCAGCTACAAAACAAATGTGTGTTTTAAAGAAAGGCACCTAATTTGGACATAAATTAAAACGTCCCCATTGAAAGAAGAGTTGTATAAATGAGAAGAATAAAAACACAGAATCATGGAATGGGTTGGGGTGGAAGGGACCTTAAAGATCATCCAGTTCCACCACCCTTCCATGGGCAGGGACACCTCCCACTGGATCAGGGGGCTCCAAGCCCCATCCAACCTGGCCTTGAACACCTCCACACCATCCCTGTGCCAGTTTAAATGAGACAAACTTTTCAAAGAGGCAAAAGACACCGAACCCACGGCTTCACATCTTCTCTAAGTCTTAATTATCACTATGCCAAATCCAATTGAAAAATCCATCACGTTCTCTTGAATCCTGAAGACTGAGAAAGGTCCAAACAGAGCATTTCAGGATGCACTGAATGAACTGCAGCTACCAATTTGTTCCCTAAATCTAATTTAATCACTGTCTCATCTAGGGTTTAGTGATTACGCTCTGTTAATTCTCAGAACCTTGTGTATCCAAATATACACTTAAAGTAATTAACTAATGAGTGCCCAAGATCCACAGCAGGAAACAAGAACCAGCAAGACAAGGCACGGCACGTTGTGCAGCCTAAGAAATGGATTCATAGAATCATGGAGTGGGTTGGGTTGGAAGGGACCTCAAAGCCCATCCAGATCCATCCCTCCTGCCATGGGCAGGGACACCTCCCACTGGATCAGGGGGCTCCAAGCCCCATCCAACCTGGCCTTGAACACCTCCAGGGATGGGGCAGCCACAGCTTCTCTGGGTAACCTGGGCTTCCCCACCCTCCTCGTGAAGAATTTCTTCCCAATGTCCAATCTAAATCTTTCCCCTTCCAATTTAAAGCCATTCCCCCTTATCCTGTCACTCCAGACCCTTGGAAAAGTCCCTCCTCAGCTTTCCTGGAGCCCCTTTCAGTTCTGGGAGGTCGCTATGAGGTCTTCACAGAGCCTTCTCTTCTCCAGGCTGATCAACCCCAACTCTCTCAGCCTGTCCTCACAGGGGACATCGTTGTCCCCATTAGGAGGGCAACATTTCCTCTCCTTCTGCTGTCAGCCCAGCTCTTTTGGTCAGGCCCTGGCAGAGGCTGCCCAGGGAGGTGGTGGAGTCCTCATCCCTGGAAGGGTTTAATAAAAGGATAGAAGAGTTCTTGAGGGACATGGTTTAGGGGATGATGGGTGTGGTTGGACTCAATGATCTCAGAGGTCTTTTCCAACCAGAAGATTCTATGATGTCAGTTCTGGATTTCCTGGAGTCTGCAGCCCAGGTCTCCTCACACCTTGTCTTTCTGACTTGCACATTGGCCCATGCCAAACTCTTCAGAACAAAGTAGGACCTTCACTTGAAGGCACCACGTGTGTGGTGGAGCAGGTCCAGGCTGAGCTGGATGGCCCTGCCTGCACCAATGTTCTTCTGCAGAGTCAAATCCAGTCAGTGGACTTCAAAGAATATCATTGACAACACCATAACATATTCTGTGCTCTGTGGTGCCCTTGGCCCAGCAGAGCTGGGGCTGGAGCACTTCCCATTCAAGGAGAGACCGAAAGAGTTGGGGATGTCCAACCTGGAGAAGAGAAGGTTCCAGGGAGAAGTCAAAGCAGCCTCCCAGGACTGAAAGGGGCTCCAGGAAAGGTGGGAAGGGGCTCTTGATCAGGGAGTGCAGGGATGGGATGAGGGGGAACAGTTTTAAGCTGAAAGAGGGGAGATTGAGATGAGATCTTAGGAAGAAAGGAGGATCTTACGAGGGTGGGGAGGCCCTGGCCCAGGTTGCTCTGAGAACTCATGGCTGCCCCATCCCTGGAGGTGTTGAAGGCCAGGTTGGATGGGGCTTGGAGCCCCCTGATCCAGTGGGAGGTGTCCCTGCCCGTGGCAGGGGTTTGGAACTGGGTGGGCTTTGACATCCCTTCCAACCCAACCCATTCCATGATTCTATGAACTTGGATGACAAATCCCAGACCGTGGCTGCTGAGTGTCCTGGGAGGAGAAAGAACAGCACATGCTGGGAAGAGAAGCTGAGAAGAAGTGCAGATATTCTGGTGGCCCAGATGAAGCAGGTGAATGTGCCTGTTTGTTCCCATCTACAACACAGCTCCATCCCCTTTGGAACTGATGGAATTCAAACCTCAGGCAGGGTTATCTGACCTCCTGCCTTTAAAAGTAGTAGTTCATGAGGAAGAGGAGACCTCTGCTTTCTGGAGGACCCAGCAGGCAGCAGATAAGACTATTAATTTCCCTGTGTTGAATAGGATCAATGATAATCATCTACAGATAATTTCTCCTGGGACTTCTTTTTTTCCCAGGTCAAGAGGGGAAGCAGAAAAAGTTAAAGAAACTTGAGAAGAGGATGAAACATTTTTCTTAGGGATCTCCACTGCGAAGATTTTGAGATACTAATAATACATTTGCTGTCTCAAAAACCAGCAGAGCAGCTCCACTGCCTTTGGATGGGGATGAAGGGAACACTGGTATGGGTCAGGAGAGGTTGAAGAAGAAAGCTTTAGCAGCTGAAGGGCTGAACTTCCAAAATCTCTAGGGTTTGGGTTCCCCTTTCCCTCCACTTTTGTACGAGGAAGGAGAAGAAATGGTGTTTGTATGAGTTGGAGAGGTGGGGCTGTGGGAACTTCATGAGGTTCAACGAGGCCAAGGGCAAGGTCCTGCACCTGGGTCAGGGTGACCCCCGGTATCAATCCAGGATGGGGGACGATGGGATTGGGATCAGCCCTGAGGAGAAGGACTTGGGGTGCTGGGGGAGGAGAAGCTCCACAGGAACCACAACGAGCGCTCCCAGCCCAGAAACCCCCCCTGTCCTGGGCTGCACCCAGAGCAGTGGGAGCAGAGGGGAGGGAGGGGGTTCTGCCCCTCTGCTCTGCTCTGGGGAGACCCCACCTGGAGCCCTGGGTCCAGCTCTGGAATCCCCAACAGCAGAAGGAGATGGAGCTGTTGGAGCGGGGCCAGAGGAGGCCACGGAGATGATCCAAGGGCTGGAGAACCTCTGCTGTGAGGACAGGCTGGGAGAGTTGGGGTTGTTCAGCCTGGAGAGGAGAAGGCTCTGGGGGGACCTTAGAGCAGCCTCCCAGGACTGAAAGGGGCTCCAGAAAAGGTGGGGAGGGTTTTTTTCCTAGGTCCTGGAGTGACAGGATGAGGGGGAACGGTTTTAAACTGGAAGGGGGGAGATTTAGATTGGACATTCTAAAGGAACTTGTCACAATAAGGGTGCTGAGGCCCTGGCCCAGGTTGCCCAGGGAAGCTGTGGCTGCCCCATCCCTGGAGGTGTTCAAGACCAGGTTGGATGGGGCTTGGAGCCCCCTGATCCAGTGGGAGGTGTCCCTGCCCCATTCCTGGAGGAGTTCAAGGCCAGGTTGGATGGGTCTTTGAGCCCCCTGATCCAGTGGGAGGTGTCCCTGCCCCATCCCTGGAGGTGTTCAAGACCAGGATGGATGGGGCTTGGAGCCCCCTGATCCAGTGGGAGGTGTCCCTGCCCATGGCAGGGGGTTGGGACTGGATGGGCTTTGAGGTCCCTCCCAACCCAAAGCATTCCCTCATTCTGCCATTCCCCAGGGTGCTCAAGACCCGACCACAGAGAAAGGAGCATTTGGTGTCAGGACCATCCCTGCAAACCTCATCCCTAGGGACCCAGTGGATAAAAGACCATCAGGATGCTGCTCTGCCTAAAAGAAGAGCAGCTTTACTGGAGTGATTTTGGAAAGGATGGCTGAGAAATTACGAACAGCACTAATACACTGCAGCTTTTTCTCTCTCTGCTGAGCACCAAGCCCTGGAAACACCATCATTTATTTATTCCTGCTCTTGAAATCGTCGTTGGACATCTGCCCACAGTCCTGTCATATCCTGATAAACCTGAAAGCTCCAGGTTAAAAATTCAGTAGAGAAGCATTCCCAAGCAAGGCAAGGCTAAGGATTTCAGAGTGCCAAGGAGAGAAGAGGCTTCACTTGGCATCAAAGTGGCTTTTTTTTGCTCTTCACACACATCCCTGCAGGTCCTAAAATAGGGAGCAGCAGGCTGGAAAATTCTAAGACCTTTTGGAAAGAGAGTGTTTCCTCCTTGTGTTTGTATCCTCTCTATTTCAGGGTTTTACCATATCTGAGAGTCCTGGTGGTGGGCCAGGAGGGAATCTCCTGGCAAAGATGGAGAGGAGCACTACTTCAGAAGGACTTGGGTTCAAAAAGTCCCTGAGAAGATCAGAAAGGGCAAAGGCAAACAAACAAACCCCATGATCTAAAAAATCTGGGGTCCCCAGGAATGATGACACCAGGGGTGGATCCTGAATAGAGGGGTGGCTCCCTGCTCCTCCTCCTCCCCTGCTGAGGAAGCAGCTCTGAGGTCCCCCCTCAGTCTCCTCTTCTCCAGATGAACAGACCCAGTGCCTTCAGCCTCTCCTCATGGGATTTCTCCTCCAGACCCTTCCCCAGCTTTGTGACCTCCTCTGGACACTCTCCAGGGCTTTGATCCCCTTTGGATCCTGGGGTGCCCCAAACTGCCCCCAATCCTCGAGGTGGGGCCTCCCCAGAGCAGAGCAGAGCGGGACAATCCCCTCCCTGGCCCGGCTGGCGATGCTGGGTTGATGCCCCCCAGGACACGGTTGCCCTCTTGGCTGCCAGGGCTCGCTGGTGGCTCGTGGTCACCTTGACCAGAACCCCCAGGTCCCTCTCCTCAGGGCTGCTCTCCAGCCTCTCCCCATCTGTGAGGACACCCAGGGTTGCTGTGCCCAGGCCATTTCTCCTTGACTTGTCTCTTGCCTCCAGAGAGAAGAGACCAAACCCCCCCCTCCCCACAGCCTCCTCTCAGGCAGTTGTGGACAGGGATGAGGTCTCCCCTCAGCCTCCTCTTCTCCAGACTAAACAACCCAGGTCCCTCAGCCCCTCCCACAACCCCTGCTCTCCAGCCCCTTCCCCATCTCTCTTCCCTTCTCTGGACACTCTCCAGCCCCTCAATGTCCTTCTTGGAGTGAGGGGCCCAGAACTGACCCCGGGATTTGAGGTGTGGCCTCCCCAGCACCAAGTGTAGGAGATTTCCTTCCAGAGATGCCTTCAGTCTTCAAGCAAGACAAGGTATGGGGCAAAAAACACTGGAAGTGACTCACCAGCAACATGATGGGAGCAAAACTGAGATGTTTTGGCCCATTCTGGAGGAGATAATGATCTCAGCTGAGAAACAGGTAGAGTAATTAGGAGGACATTAAACCAAGAACCCAAGCAAAATGATTCCTCAGAGGGAAACACAGCACAAATTCACCCAGCCAGAAGTAATTAAACCCATTTGACAAAGAATGTGAGGAAGGTTTATTTTCTTCCTCTTTGCTCTTGCACAATGCTAAGAGGCCAAGAAAAAAGGATGTGGCCTGCTTTTTACTGTAATAAAATCAGAACTGTGATATAATTGTCAGTGCTGAAATTTGGAGACAATTAGAGCTTTTTAGAAGAGGAAGGATGCCTGATTTTTACAAGAATGAGAAAGTACTGAGCAGACAAGGAGAGGCAGAGAAAGAGTTTACATGAAAACCCCATCACCCATCGTAAGACTAATTATTCAGAACAGGATTCTGCATGCAGGCAGATTCGTGGCTGAAATAAGAAGTTAAAAGGTCCTTCACAAGGTTTTCTTAATAAGCATTAAAGAATAAAATGCATTGACTTCTAATGTTTATCTCCTCGTTGTATAAATCAGTGGAAGTCAGGGAAACTTGAACTTGAGGAGAAATGCTGGGGGTCCCATCCCAAATAATACAAATATATAAAATACCATCTTATAAAACATCATTTCATGAAATACCATTTCACTCTAACGTGGATTTGTTGGAATGGACCCAGAGGAGGCCACGGGGATGATCCAAGGGCTGGAGCCCCTCTGCTGTGAGGACAGGCTGGGAGAGGTGGGGATGTTCAGCCTGGAGAAGGCTCTGGGGGGACCTTAGAGCAGCCTCCCAGGATTGGAAAAGGCTCCAGGAAAGCTGTGCTCGACTCTGTTCTAGATCCTCATCAATCATCTTGAAGTAAATGCAAACTTCTGATCAGATTTGTAGATACCACAAGGCTTAGAGGAGCTCTGGGAACGGTGGGGCTGGGCAGTCCCCGAGCCAGGAACAGCAGACGTGGGAACGCCGCAGGATGAGGAATTGGAGATGGTTCCCATTAAGGATGAGAGACGCTGCCCTGGACACTCCTGGCTCTGTGAAATGCTCCTGTCCAGGGGCCAAGCTGGACCTTCCCAACCAGGGGGGGAGCAGCAGGCTCCCACCACGCTCTTTCCACCATCCAGGTTGTGTGGAAAGTCAACGGGAGGAAAACCAACCTCTTCCAAGCAAACAAAGCTCCCAAGCAAGGAAGTGCTGAGTGGTTCCACTTTGTCCAGCTGACAAGGGCCAAGCAATCCCACCCTAAGGTAGGAACAGGAAGAGGAACATTCCCAGCTGCTCCATCTGGCAGGAGGAAGTCCCAACCCTGAGATTTACGGTCACCTCCATCCTCCTAAACGCAGCCCCAAAAGCCATCGAGCAGAGACCTTCAGGAAGAGCTGGGCCTGCCCATGAGACGTGATGCAGGCACCTGGGCTCTTCAAAAACCTCTTCAGAACACAGCAGTGACACAGAAGACACAAAAATGACAGGGAAAGCGGAGCAAATCCCTTCAAATGAACAGCTGGAGGAGTTTGGCTGCTCTTTAATTAAGGAAAGGAAGATGGAATATTGACTTGATTACCATGTCTAAATACCTTCACGTGAAGGCACACCAGGTACTGCAAGTGCTCTTTGATCTGGAAGATAAAGCATAAGGACAGCTGGAAGGTGAAGCTTAGAAATTGAAATGAGAGGCCAATTTGAAACCCTGAGGGTGATTAAGGGAATAATGAAGGAAAGGCACAGATCCTCTGTTCCCTGAATCAAGATTGATGACTTTCTGGAAAACAGGTTGAAGCTTTGCTTGGTGAACACACACAGACTGGGAGGGTGAGGAGCACCCTGGGGGATACAGCTCAGGTGGGATGGTGCAATAGCTCCATCTGCTCCTTCCTTCCAGGAAGCTGTCAATGTTCTTTCACCTTCATGAAAGAGCAAGAAGTAACAAAGGGGATTTGCACAAGAATTAGGATTTGAGAAGTGAAGGGTCCAAGATTTCCTCTGCTCTAAAGGTCTTTTTTTGCATCTCACAGCACCCACTCAGGTTTTGCCCTCGGTTTGGAACTGGACCCAGAGGAGGCCACGGAGATGATCCAAGGGCTGGAGCCCCTCTGCTCTGAGGACAGGGTGGGAGAGTTGGGGTTGTTCAGCCTGGAGAGGAGAAGGCTCTGGGGGGACCTTAGAGCAGCCTCCCAGGACTGAAAGGGGCTCCAGGAAAGCTGGGGAGGGGCTTTTCCAAGGGCCTGGAGTGACAGGATGAGGGGGAACGGCTTTAAACTGGAAGGGGGAGATTGAGATTGGGCATTGGGAAGGAATTCTTCACTGTGAGGGTGGGGAGGCCCTGGCCCAGGGTGCCCAGAGAAGCTGTGGCTGCCCCATCCCTGGAGGTGTTCAAGGCCAGGCTGGATGGGGCTTTGAGCCCCCTGATCCAGTGGGAGGTGTCCCTGCCCATGGCAGGGGGGTTGGGACTGGCTGGGATTTAAGGTCCCTTCCAACCCAAACCATTCTCCAGTTCTCCAACTCTATGACTGTTTGCCTCAGGTCATTCTCCTCCTCTCCCCTCTATATTTAACAGAGGCTTTTCAGTACTCATGAGCCTGCTCTGAATCACAGAATCATGGAATGGGTTGGGTTGGAAGGGACCTCAAAGCCCATCCAGTTCCACCCCCCTGCCACGGGCAGGGACACCTCCCACTGGATCAAGGGGCTCCAAGCCCCTTCCAACCTGGCCTTGAACACCTCCAGGGATGGGGCAGCCACAGCTTCTCTTGTGCCAGGGCCTCGCTACTTCACAGGAAAACACTTCTTCCTGAGATCTCATCTCAATCTCCCCTCTTGCAGCTTAAAACCCTTCCCCCAAGGTCCTAGTCCTGCCTTCCCTGATCAAGAGCCCCTCCCCAGCTTTCCTGTAGACAAACTTCTGCAGGAAGAGGAGTTGGACTCGATGATCCTTGTGGATCCCTTCCAACTCAGGTCATTCCATGAAACCTCTACCTTTCTGCCAAGCAACACCTGGGTACAAACCATGGCAGATCCAGAACCTTCACAGCACCTTTTCAAGAGCTACACTTGGCAATGCAAACAACCCTGGAAAGCCACAGGAGCTTCACAAGAGTGGAGGACTTCTTTTTCAAGGAAAGAACCCTCCAAATGGTTTTAAGGACCAGGCTAAAAATGAAAATCACACAGGGCTGAACTGCTGGGACGGTCCAGGGCAACCTGGGACCTGGGACCACACTCATGTGCTGTCAGTTGTTCATCAGGACACTCTGGAAGATCCAGATGGAGCAGCTACACCACAGAATCATGGAATCATAGAGTCACAGAATCACAGAACCACCTGTGCTGGAAGGGACCCACCAGGCCCATCCAGTCCAACTCCTGGCCCTGCACAGGACAACCCCAACAGTCACCCCGTGGGGCTGAGGGCCTTGGCCAAACCCTGCTGGAATATTGTCAGGCTGGGACTGCTTCCCTGGGGAGCTGTTCCAGGGCTCCACCACCCTCTGCTCTGCTCTGCTCTGCTCTGGGGGAAGAACCTTCTCCTGGTGTCCAAGCCAACCCTGCCCTGGCCCATCTTCCTGCCCTTCCCTCAAGTCCTGTCATACGTTGCAAGAGAGAGGAGATCATAGAATCATGGAATCTTCCAGTTGGAAAAGACCTCTCAGATCACCCATCACACTAAACCCTGTCCCTCAAAAACTCATCTATCCTTTTTTTAAACCCCCCCAGGGATGGGGACTCCACCTCCTCCCTGGGAGCCTCTGCCAGGGCCTGAGAACCCTTTCCAGGAAGGAATCCTTCCTGATGGCCAATCTGACCCTGCCTTGGGGCAACTTGAGGCCATTCCCTCTCATCCCATCTCCTGTCACTTGGGAGAAGAGACCAACTCTCACCTCCCCACAGCCTCCTCTCAGGCAGTTGTGGACAGGGATGAGGTCTCCCCTCAGCCTCCTCTTCCCCAGACTAAACAACCCCAGGTCCCTCATCTGCTCCTCATAACCCCTGTTCTCCAGCCCCTTCCCCAGCTCCGTTCCCTCCTCTGGACACTCTCCAACCCCTCAATGTCCTTCTTGTCCTGAGGGGCCCAGAACTGCCCCCAGTACTCGAGGTGTGGCCTCCCCAGTGCCCAGTCCAGGGGCACAATCCCCCCCTGCTCCTGCTGCCCACGCTGGGTCTGACACAGCCCAAGATGCCATTGGCCTTCTTGGCCCCCTGGGCCACTGCTGGCTCAGGTTCAGTCCCTGCCAACCAACACCCCCAGGGCCTTCTCCCCCAGGCTGCTCTCCAGCCACTCTTCCCCAAGCCTGGAGCTGCTCAGGGTTGGTGTGACCCAAGGGCAGGACTTGGCACTTGGCCTTGTTGACCCTCATCCCGTTGGTCTCAGCCCATGGATCCAGCCTGTACAGATCCCTCTGCAGAGCCTCCCTTTCTTCACAAAGGGAGATGAGGACCTGTTTCACCTCCCTCCCTTGTGAGACGGCAGAAACAGCTCTGAGATCCCCCTCAGTCTCCTCCAGGCTGAACAG
This sequence comes from Dromococcyx pavoninus, assembly GCA_033558185.1. Taxonomy (NCBI): domain Eukaryota; kingdom Metazoa; phylum Chordata; class Aves; order Cuculiformes; family Neomorphidae; genus Dromococcyx; species Dromococcyx pavoninus. The sequence continues at coordinate 375,858 of JAUMJL010000058.1, read as the reverse complement.
ACAAAGTGACCTCAGCAGTTTCTCACCCTTCACCAGCAAATGAAACAGGATAAACATCCCTGGGTGCTGTTCAGATGCTCCTTGCCAGAATTTGGCTCCACCAGCCATCACCTTCCCAGTTCAGGAGCTACCAGAGGTCATTCCCAAAGGATGGTGCCACGTTGTTTGAGAGGCCTCAACACCACCACATTCCACCACCCCAGCTCAGTGCTGAAAAAGGGGCTGGAGACGTGGAATTTGTGAGCACAGAGGTAACCAGTGCTTCAGAAACAACCTGCAAACCCTTCCAACTGAACCACAAACACAGAACATGAATCATCAGCTTGGAGCCTGCTCACAGCTTGGAAACGTGCCCGTGATGCACACGCAGAAGGCCAACTCCATAATAAACAGTAATCAACTGCATCACTTTAAAACAGGAAGAACAAAAGGAAAAGCAGGAATCTCTCAGAACAAGACTGGGAGACTTCACAGCAGGGGGAAAAGGGGAGAAGTCCTCCCTTGACACCCAATCTGTAAGGAAAACATGCTGGAGGTGGGTTCTCACTGCTTCCAGGCAGGAGCCTGCAGACCATCCCGTGGAGCATCCCAGGAACCAGAATGCTCTGGGGGGAATTTTCATAGAATCATAGAATGGTCTGGTTGGAAAAGACCTCTGAGATCATCAAGTCCAACCACACCTGTCCACTACTAAACCAGATCCCTGAGCACCTCATGCACCCACTCTTTAAACCCCTCCAGGGATGGGGACTCCACCACCTCCCTGGGAGCCTCTGACAGGGCCTGAGAACCCTTTCCAGGAAGGAATCCTTCCTGATGGCCAATCTGACCCTGCCCTGGGGCAACTTGAGGCCATTCCCTCTCATCCCATCTCCTGTCCCTTGGGAGAAGAGACCAACCCCCCCTCCCCACAGCCTCCTCTCAGGCAGTTGTGGACAGGGATGAGGTCTCCCCTCAGCCTCCTCCAGACCAAACCCCCCCAGGTCCCTCAGCCCCTCCCACCACCCCTGTTCTCCAGACCCTTCCCCAGCTCTGTTCCCTTCTCTGGACACTCTCCAACCCCTCAATGTCCTTCTTGTACTGAGGGGCCCAGAACTGCCCCCAGTACTCCAGTTGTGGCCTCCCCAGTGCCCAGTCCAGGGGCACAATCACCCCCTGCTCCTGCTGCCCACGCTGGGTCTGACACAGCCCAAGATGCCATTGGCCTTCTTGGCCCCCTGGGCCACTGCTGGCTCAGGTTCAGCCCCTGCCAACCAACACCCCCAGGGCCTTCTCCTCCAGGGCCTTTCCAGACACTGTTCCCCAGGGATGGAGCTGCAGGGGTTGGTGTGTCCCAAGTGTAGAACCCAGCACTTGGCCTTTTGCTCACGTAGATAGGAAAAAAAAACAAGCAAAAACAAATAATCAAGGAAACCAGAGGTCAAGTTTTGGTTTTCCTGACCCCCAAAACGCTTCTTAAACCTTCTGACCGCTTCACGAAGAGAACCTTGAGCAGCAATCTGCATCTGTCCTAACTGCTGGAGTTGGAGACACCCTCATCCTCATCAGACCCCCTCAGTGAAAGGTGCAGGGCCCAACAGCTCCATCTTCTCCCAAGAGCCTTCCATATCTTCATGGTCCCAAGACCCAAGCGTGGTAGGAAGACGCCCTACTGTGAAATTCAGCTCTCAGCCCTCTGTTCCCCTCCTTAGGGTTGAAGAAGACATCATTTGCCCCACCCCCTCAAAACCCACCCCTCTCCCAAATTCCCACTGTGTCCCTGGCCCCTTTCTCCCCCCAGCCTTGCTCCATCCCCTCTCTGGAGGGGTCGGTCTCACCTCCAGTATCCGGATCATGGAAGTTGGGGTCCAGTCCCTTCTCCAGCAGCCTGCAGACCTTCTCCGCGTTCAGCATCTGCACGTACTCCATGAACTTCTTCAGGTTTGCCTGCAGCCGTGACACCCCAGGAAAGCAGAACACACAGTGTTAACACCCCTCTGGGAAGAAAGAATCCACCAGAGGAACATCTCCAGAGAAGAAACCCAAGGCAACCAGCAAGGATGAGGTGGAAGCCCCCACCAGCATTCCCAGACCCTGTTAGAAGAGCTGCAAATCCACACACGATGTGGGCCTTGAATCTCTCTCCTCAAGGCTGGGCTTGCTGGGTCACCACCCTCTGCTCCCACCACCAATTCCCCCAGTGAGGCACCTTCTGGACACACCAAGGGCAGGCACACGCCTTGCACACGCGTGTGACACGGAGCCACCACCAAACACGGCACTGCAGCACCCCCATCGTGGAGAACCACGTGGCCAGGGTCTCACCCACATCTCACCACAACGTCGTGTCCTCTGGGCTCTGCCACAAACACACCTGAAGGTGCAACACCCATCCACCTGGTGAACTTCAGACACTTTGGAGGAGAGCTGAGCCTACTCAACAATGACTATTATTGGATGGTGCAGGAGGAGCAGCTCCAGTGCTGTCAGAGAAGGCTCCAGGGTGACCTTAGAGCACCCTTCCAGCACATAAAGGGGCTACAGGAAAGCTGGGGAAAACTGGATGGGCTTTAAGGTCCCTTCCAACCCAAACCATTCTATGATTTTATGATTCTATGATAATCTTCCTGTATCACATTAAGGGAAAATGTTGAAACTTGAGGGTCTTTTTTCATGGGGTGGAAAAATCATCTGCTTTGCTCAGAGGTGTTCGACCCACTGCAGGTTAGAGGTGCTCAGCAATTTAAAACATCTTCTGACAGTAGGAAGGTGATGGATTATGTCAACTCTCAATGGTACTTCTGAGACCTCACCCAGAACCCTGAGTTCAGTTATGGAATTCCCAACAGAAGAAAGAGATGGAACTGTTGGAGCGAGTCCAGAGGAGGCCACGGAGATGATCCAAGGGCTGGAGCTGTGAGGACAGGCTGGGAGAGTTGGGGTTGTTCACCCTGGAGAGGAGAAGGCTCTGGGGGGACTTTAGAGCAGCCTCCCAGGACTGAAAGGGGCTCCAGGAAAGCTGGGGAGGGGCTCTGGATCAGGGAGTGCAGGGACAGGATGAGGGGGAAGGGTTTTAAGCTGGAAGAGGGGAGATTGAGATGAGATCTTGGGGAGAAATGTTTTGCTGTGAGGGTGGGGAGGCCCTGGCCCAGGTTGCCCAGAGAAGCTGTGGCTGCCCTATCCCTGGAGGTGTTCAAGGCCAGGTTGGATGGAGCTTGGAGCCCCCTGATCCAGTGGGAGGTGTCCCTGCCCATGGCAGGGGGGTTAGAACTGGATGGGCTTTGAGATCCCTTCCAACCCATTCTGTGATTTTATGAACTTCTGCTTTATTCTTGGCTTAATTTTCTGTCTTTGGCCAAGGACTAAATCTCCATCTCCTGAGGGGACCAAGTGCCCACAAGAACCTCCTTCACCTCATTGTTTGTGGCTTGCTTTTATCCCTTTTTTCCCTTTGGGATGGCTCTGTTGATGACCACAACATTGTATTCAATTTCTAGATGCAGAAACTGCAACTCTGCCAAGGAAGCAGGCAACGCTTGGACGGACTGTGGTGTGAAAACACCCATCTCACACACATTTCCAGTCCAGATTTTCAGGCCTTTGATTGCAGTTTGGCTGGGTTTTCCTGAGTTTATTTAAATCAAAGCTTGAAGCAGCCAGCTTGAGGAAAAGCACTCTAGAAAGTGTCTGACACAGCAGAAATAAAGCTCAAACCAACCGGTCCAGCCGCAGCCAATGATCGTGGAACGGCTCTTGTGAACCAGTGCACAGGAGGATGAAGACCTCTGAGCAAAGACGATTGTTCCACCCCATGAAAAATCCTTAAGTTTCACCTTTTTCCCTTAATTTGATGCAGGAAAATTATCACCGAATCATAGAATGGGTTGGGTTGGAAGGGACCTCAAAGCCCATCCAGTTCCAACCCCCTGCCATGGGCAGGGACACCTCCCACTGGATTAAGTTGCTCAAAGTCCCATCCAACCTGGCCTTTTTATCTTTATGAAGCAAAATGAATTCCAAAATATTTGATTTCACATTTCATTTTGAAGATTTCCAGTTGGAAATGAAAGGCCATGGAGATGATCCAAGGGCCGGAGAACGTCCCATACAAGGACAGGCTGGGAGAGCCGGGGTTGTTGAGCCTGGAGAGGAGAAGGCTCTGGGGAGACCTTAGAGCAGCCTCCCAGTGCTGAAAGGGGCTCCAGGAAAGCTGGGGAGGGGCTCTGGATCAGGGAGTGCAGGGATGGGATGAGGGGGAAGGGTTTGGAGATGAAAAAGAGGAGACTGAGATGAGATCTTAGGAGGAATGTTCTCCTGTGAGGGTGGGGAGGCCCTGGCACAGGTTGCCCAGAGAAGCTGTGGCTGCCCCATCCCTGGAGGTGTTCAAGGCCAGGTTGGATGGGGTTTGGAGCCCCCTGATCCAGTGGGAGGTGTCCCTGCCCATGGCAGGGGGGTGGAACTGGATGGGCTTTGAGGTCCCTTCCAACCCAACCCATTCCATGACTCTCTGCTTATTTGCACTGATCCTCCCCAAGCTGAAAGGAGATTTAAGAACTGAGCAAGCGAGGGAGCTCGCTTTCCTCCCCCAATCTAGGAATAAAACCTTGGTGGGAAAGGAATGAGCTCTCATTATTCTAAAAACCTGAGGGAGTCAGGGCCAGATTTTCAGCTGTATTAAAGGCAATGAGACACGAAGAGAGAGAAAGCAAATGCCAGGCTCCCCCTGGAACCAAGGGGAGCTGAGCAGGTGCCGAAACCGCCTCGGCAATTCGGAAATCTCACCACATCCTTCTTATTTTCTGACACTCAAACACCTTTGAGAGTTTGTGATGAGAACCCCTCATCCAATCCAAATCTTCCTTTCTTGAAATGATCAGTCAGGTTTAAGTACAAAAGGTCTGTCCTGATAAATTTACTTCTCATTTTCCGTGTCCAATACATTCAAGCAACATTCATTTAAGCGATAAAGACACCAGTTAAAATGTTATTTTTCTTGAATTTTAACTGAATTCCAGCTTTTATCCCAAATGCAGCTCCATACAAATCAAAAGAACCAAAATATAATCAGAAGTCAGCAAAGGCATCACCATCACATCCCTGGAGGGGTTTAAAAGATGGGTGGACAAGGTGCTCAGAGATGCGGTTTAGCAGTCGACATGGTTGAACTTGATGATCTCAAAGGTCTTTTCCAACCAAATGATTCCATGATTCCATCCCGTTGCCCACACACAAAAATTAAACCCTAAATGTGTTTATATAAAGCTGAGGAGCTGCTCAAACAAACACTCATCATGGATCTTCCTGAATCTTCCTGGATCTTCCTGCCTTGCTCCTGCTTGGCCACACCATGGCTGAACCAAGGCAGGATGCTGGTGGTCTTGGCCCCCTGGGCCACTGCTGGCTCAGGTTCAGCCCCTGTCAACCAACACCCCCAGGGCCTTCTCCACTGGGAAGCTTTCCAGCCACACTTCTCCAAGCCTGGAGTTGGTTGTGTCCCAAGTGCAGGACCCAGCACTCGGCCTTGTGGAATCTCAAACAATTGGCCTTGGCCCATGGATCCATCTGGGCCAGATCCCTCTGCAGACCCTTCCTGCCCTCCAGCCCCTGGATCCACGTTCTCCAGGTCCCTCTGCACACCCTTCCTGCCCTCCAGCCCATGGATCCAGGTTCTCCAGGTCCCTCTGCACACCCTTCCTGCCCTCCAGCCCATGGATCCAGGTTCTCCAGGTCCCTCTGCACACCCTTCCTGCCCTCCAGCCCATGGATCCAGGTTCTCCAGGTCCCTCTGCACACCCTTCCTGCCCTCCAGCCCATGGATCCAGGTTCTCCAGGTCCCTCTGCACACCCTTCCTGCCCTCCAGCCCATGGATCCAGGTTCTCCAGGTCCCTCTGCACACCCTTCCTGCCCTCCAGCCCATGGATCCAGCCTGGCCAGCTCCCTCTGCAGTCCTTTCCAGCCCTCCAGGCACTCAACCCTCCACCCAATTTGTTGTCACCCACAAACTGACTGAGATAAAGCCATTTTTGAGGCAGCTTTGTTTGTTCCTAAGAGTGAGAAGGAGGTTGGCACCAGGAGAGTGCCCGGGGACAGGGCGCAGCTCCAGCCGCTCCCGCACTCCATTATCCTCCAGCAGCACCAAACCTCAAGACAAATCAACACCCTCCAGAAAAGAACAGCTCAATGAGAAGGGAAGTGGTGAGAGGGAATGAGCTGCTCCCTCTTGAATTGAAATGAAAGAAAAGAAATGAGATCTTCTTCTCACAGAGAAATTCTTCTGTCAGTCGCTCTCCACCACGGCTGGGCCCTGGGGGAAGCCAAGCACAAGCTCTACAAGAGTGGAAGGACAACACATCCCCTCTGTGCCAAGCACACGCTGATGGTTCCAGCAATTTCAGCATCAAGGGAAGACAAATCCTTTCTCTGGGTCCAGTTTGGTCCAAGCTGGAATTAAGATAAACCATCTCCTTCCCAGGAAGCAGCAAACAGACACCACGATGCTTCTAAGTGATGGGACAAGGGGGAAGGCCTTGAAGTTGGAAGGGAGGAAGATTTAGATTAGAAGAAATCCTTCAAGATGAGGTGAAAAATTCTTCAAGATGAGGAAATTAGAAAGAAATTCTTCAAGATGAGGGTGGGGAGACGCTGGTCCAGGTTGTCCAGGGTAGCTGTAGATGTTCCATCCCTGGAGGTGTTCAAGGCCAGGTTGGATGGGGCTTTGAGCCCCCTGATCCAGTGGGAGGTGTCCCTGCCCATGGCAGGGGGGATGGAAATGGATGGATCTTCCAACCTCAACCATTCCATGATTCTAATATCCCCACCAAAATATCAAAGAGTTCATCTCATGACACAGCACAAGGTTTAACAGCTGTCCCAGAGACTGCCTCAGGGTGGCTTTGCAAGCTCCTGGAGCACCTCCAACGGGAGGAGAATGAAGGCCTGGCACAGGCCCCGTGTACGGACGAGGCCAAGTCCTCCAGACGACCAGAGGAAGGCTCTGTCACCCAGCCAGCAGCAGCATCCCCCGTGGGGAAACCCCCCCCTGCAGGGCACGCTGCTGGGATGTGCCAGCTTTGGCCAGGAGAGGCCTAAGTGGCTTCTACGTTTGCTTCTCCAGGGTTGTGGTTTGGATCTGTGCTCAGAAGAGTGATGATAACCCAAGGACGTGTCAGCTGCTGCTCACCCAGCACCAAGGGCTCTGCTGCTCCTCACCCTGCAGGCTGGAGGGCACGAGGAGCTGGGGGGATGTGGTTGGCACAGCAGAGCCCAATGATGCAAGGGATGGTCCTGACCATCGGACATCGTGCTCAGCAGCAGAACCTCAAGTAAAACCTTAAGGCCTCAAGTTGCCCCAGGGCAGGGTCAGACTGGACATCAGGGAGAACTTCTTCACTGGAAAGGTTCTCAGTCCCTGGCAGAGGCTGTCCAGGGAGGTGGTGGAGTCCCCACCCCTGGAGGGGTTTAAAAGGTGGGCAGATGAGGTGCTCAGGGATGTGGTTTAGCAGTGGACAGGGACGGTTGGACTTGATGATCTCAAAGGTCTTTTCCAACCAAACAATTGAATGATTCCATGAAAACTACAGTGGGAGGAGGAAAGGGGGATCTTCAGAGGGCTGGCATTTGCCTCCCCTTGGCACCACCAGGTGGGATGGAGCCCCAAAAACCCACCTGAGATGGGATCCAGTGAATGAACTCCTGACTTTGCTTTGCTTGCGTGCGCAGCTTTCGCTTTTCTTGCCAACTGCCTTTAGCTCAACCCATCACTTTCCTCACTTTAAACCTTTCTGTTCCTCTCCAAAGACTCACTGAGATCCAGGTCTGCTGTTTCCAGGAGAGGATACTGGGCCATGTGTGTGGTGGTCACCCAGGGCAGCCTTCACAAGCTCTCAGTAAGAAGGTCCTGTCCTTCATTCATTAATATTTTGGGCAGAGAAGGAGAAGCCAAGAGCCAAGCAAGAGGTCTCCAGCAGCAGAGGCAGGATGGGCCCTGCTTGCACCCAGCTTTGACATTCCTGATATGTCTGGTAGGAAGATGTGCCAGGGGAGGGTTAGACTGGATATCAGGTTCTTCACCCAGAGGGTGGTGGAGCACTTTCAGCTTAAAATTGTTCCCCCTTGTCCTGTCCCTGCACTCCCTGATCCAGAGCCCCTCCCCAGCTTTCCTGGAGCCCCTTTCAGTCCTGGGAGGCTGCTCTAAGGTCTCCCCAGAGCCTTCTCTTCTCCAGGCTCAACAACCCCAACTCTCCCAGCCTGTCCTCACAGCAGAGGTGCTCCAGCCCTTGGATCATCTCCATGGCTTCCTCTGGACCCTCTCCAACAGATCCAGGTCCCTCCTGTGCTGAGGACTCCAGAACTGAAGGCAGGACTCCTGATGGGTCTCCCCAGAGCAGAGCAGAGGGGCAGAATCCCCTCCCTGGCCCTGCAGGTCCCACTCCTTTGGATGCAGCCCAGGACACGGGGGGCTCCTGGCCTGCAAGCAATCATCTGATGGCTCATGCTGTCCTTCTCCTCCCCCAGCACCCCAAGTCCTTCTCCTCAGGGCTGCTCCAAATCCATTCTCCACCCAGCCTGGATTTGTGCTTGGGATTGGCTCAGCCCAGGCGCAGGACCTTGCCCTTGGCCTTGCTGAACTCCATGAGGTTCAGAGGGGCCCAAATGGCACACAAGACTCCTAATAACCACTCCAAGGGTGGCTGAAGTGCCTCTTCGAGGTGGTAACATCCTGAGTCTCTCAGAAGCAGAAAGGCTTTTGTGGTCAAGTTGGTAAATGCCCAGATTTTTCTGCACACATTTTTATTTACAGACACAATGCAATTGGTCTTTTCCAACCTGTGGGGTGGGGTTTTTTTTTACACTCCCATTTCTAAATGAGCAACTGCAATTCAGTTGGAAAAATACCTACAAGAAATGTCACTGCCTGCAGGTCCCAAGAGGCCCAAGAGGCTGATTGGCTGATCTCACCGAGTCGCTCCGTTATCGCTGGCAATAGGAGAAATGAGTTCCCCCACTTCTTAGAACACGGGCTTTGTAAAATTATTCACATTTTTCTTTTTTAATGGTGGTTAAGAATCCCATCTCAAGGTCATTAATGGATCCACTGGTGCATCCTGCCACTCAAAACCAGACTTTAAACTCTGAATGATTTCACACGTTGCTCTCATTCAGGGGAGATCAATGCTGAGGTGAGACAGCTCCTGGAGAATGGATTGGGAGCAGCCCTGAGGAGAAGGACTTGGGGTGCTGGGGGAGGAGAAGCTCCACAGGAACCACAACGAGCGCTCCCAGCCCAGAAACCCCCCGTGTCCTGGGCTGCACCCAGAGCAGTGGGAGCAGAGGAGAGGGAGGGGGTTCTGCCCCTCTGCTCCACTCTGGGGAGACCCCACCTGGAGCCCTGGGGCCAGCTCTGGAGTCCTCAGCACAGGAAGGACAGGGAGATGCTGGAGAGAGTCCTGATAAGGCCATGAAGATGATCCAAGGGCTGGAGCCCCTCTGCTGTGAGGACAGGCTGGGAGAGTTGGGGTTGTTCAGCCTGGAGAGGAGAAGCCTCTGAGGAGACCTTAGAGCAGCCTCCCAGGACTGAAAGGGGCTCCAGGAAAGCTGGGGAGGGGCTCTTGATGAGGGAGTGCTGGGATGGGATGAGGGGGAACAGTTTTCAGCTGGAAGAGGGGAGATTGAGATGAAATCTTAGTAAGAAATGTTTTGCTGTGAGGGTGGGGAGGCCCTGGCCCAGGTTGCCCAGAGAAGCTGTGGCTGCCCCATCCCTGGAGGTGTTCAGGGTTGGATGGGGCTTGGAGCCCCCTGATCCAGTGGGAGGTGTCCCTGCCCATGGCAGGGGGGTTGGGACTGGCTGGGATTTAAGGCCCCTTCCAACCCATTCCATGATCATGATTCCATGATTCTGCCCCAGAAATGCCCACGGGCTCTGGAACAAGAGCAGCCAAAGCAAACTCTCATCACCATCCTCTTGGTGGAGGCAAAACGAAGCGGAGACGCAGGATCTCGCTGAGATGCAAAGGATAAAAATAAAGACACAACATGAAGAGATTTGGTTTTAAAGTAGAAATTAAAGCACAGAGATCAAGTGAGTATTTAATAAAGTGCATTTATGGCTACTCAACGCTCACAGGGAAAGTCCTCAGCTGCTTCCACTCAGTTGTCCCTATGGAAGGTGTCTCCAGCATCCCCCCAGCAGGCCCTGTCTCTCTCTACCAAGACTCAGGAGGATCTGTTTTGTGCTTCCCAGCACCAGGAAGATGTGGAGAACTTTCCAGATCCACTGCCTGGATCTTCTTCTGTCACCAGAGAGAAGCCTCATGACTTTAATCTTTGTGAGTCAACCCTAAACCCCAGCAGCACTTTGCTTTCACAGCTCTGCAAACAGAAGACAGAGGACCTGCATCTTTCCACAAAGGAGAATTCCACCTTTGGGGCAGGTGAAGCTCTTTGGGAGAAGTTTCTCCTCCTTTCTGCCTCACGGTGCAGCTTGGCACCTCCTGCATGAGAGCAGCCAAGAAGGATCAAGGTAGACAATGGAACACATCTGGTCAGAGGGCAGGAGGAGAAGAGCCAAGAGGCCTCACAGGAGATTTCTGAGGGAGCTTGTGATAGGCAGCAACCAGGACACCTTAAGGTCCCATCCAGTCCCTCACCCTTCCTAAACAAGAACCTCCAAAGCCTCTCTGCACAGTGCCCTCCACACATGGACCATCCTCACGAGCGTCTCCACACCACCCCCTCCTGCCCCAAGCCTTCCCCACAGACTCTCCCAGAAGCAGAGTTTGATGGGGGCTGAGGATGTCCTCATGCCTCAGACCCACCCAACTGCAATGGCCACTGCCAAGCCCACCTCCTCCTGGCTCACAGTTCCACACGCCCTGGACTTGCAGGAACCATCCGAGGTCCTCACGGGACCACACAGCTTCTCAAAGCACAATGAGTAGTGGCAGCAGAAACCTTCTGATGGTCCCAGACCTCTCCACTATTATTGTTCTTTACTTCTTAGGCAAGAAGTGACATCATGGGACCACCCCAGCTGTCCAGGGGGAGAGCCACGTGAGGTGGCATCCAGCCAGCACGTGCCCAAGGCCTGGTCACCATAAGCATCCCTGGCTGTGCCAACTGGGGCATCCCTGGCCCCAGAGCCCAGTGGTTTTGGTGGAGCATCTCTCACAGTATCACAAGGTTGGAAAAGACCTTTGAGACCATTGAGTCCAATTTATGACCCAACACCAACACCTACTCCTCGTCTAAACCGTGGCACTAAGCTCTCCTCCCAGGAGACACCCATGCACCCAGAAGCATCGTTCCCACCACGCTCCCTGTTCTCCAAACACCCAGATGGCCCAGCCAGGGCCTGCACCGTTCATCTTCACACATCTTGATGATGTGGGGGGGCTGCAGGAGACCAAGAGCAGTTTCCACTTCACGAGTGGATCCTACCAGAGGAATCCTGACCCGAACACAGGGGCTGAAGCTGGAGCCCAGGCAACGAGCCCAGGCCCAAGGCATTCAGAGACTCCTCCACGCTAGAGAATAAAGCCTCTCTTCAGCCAACCCACCACGAGTTCCTCTGCCTCACCAGCCCACAGAAAGCCCTCCTGCAGAGCCAACCACCTGGCTGCCAGCACACGTACGCCCCACCACGACTCGATGGGGGGTCCTCAGCTTGGATCCCCACCCACACCACCCATCCTCAGGAGTGCTCTGCAGCCTGGCAAGGCTGAAACACCCCAAAAGGTGGAACCTTCTCTGTGATAGACAACCAACCAGGGCTGAGCATGCTACCAAGGCTTTAAGCTTGAGAGTAGACTCCAGCCTTACCTTGGTGTGGAGCTTGGCAAACTGCTTGTCATCCAGCAAAGTCTGGGTGTAGACCCTCCTCTTGTACCGGAACTGCAAGAGGGAAGAACATCAGATATGAGATGAACAAAGCCCACTCAGCATCAAACCACTCCAGGAAACATCAGCTTGCACAAAGACATCAAGACCTGAAAGCACCCAGAGACACAGAATACGTTGTTCTCCTCGCTCCAATGGTTAATTGCTCTCCTCACTCAAGAAGTTCTGACCAGCTTTTCACACCAATCTGCTTGGCTTCAGCTTCCAGAACGTGTGGGCGTCGTTCTGCTTCTTCCCAAATAATTAGGGATCTTTGTAAGAACAGAATGGTTTTCCCCAGGATCAGGAGAGCGATTGTGCTTCTGGACTCAGCACTGGGGAGGCTGCACCTTGAATCCTGGGGTCAGGTTTGGGCCCTTCAGTCCAAGAAGGACATTGAGGGGATGGAGAGCGTCCAGAGAAGGGAATGGAGTTGGTGAAGGGGTTGGAGAACAGGAGTTATGAGGAGCAGCTGAGGGACCTGCTTAGTCTGGAGAAGAGGAGGCTGAGGGGAGACCTCATGGCTCTCTACAATGACCTGAAAGGAGGTTGTAGGGAGGTGGGTGTTGGCCTCTTCTCCCAAGACAGGTGACAGGATGAGAGGAAACGGCCTCAAGTTGCAATTTCAGACCTCAGGAAACATTGCTTCACCAAAAGGGTTCTCAGGCCCTGGCAGAGGCTCCCAGGGAGGTGGTGGAGTCCCCATCCCTGGAGGGGTTTAAAAGATGGGCAGATGAGGTGCTCAGGGATGTGGTTTAGTAGTGGACGGGTGTGGTTGGACTCAGTTATCTCAAAGGTCTTTTCCAACCAGGTGATTCTGTTTCTATGAGAGTCCTTCCTTTGCCAGCAATCCTTTGGCTGTCCTCAGGTGTGCTTGGATGGGACCTCCAGGCACCAAATGCCCTGGAGCAGCGTTCCTCACTCTCACAGCCCCCAATCAACCTTTGTGTGACCGGACTTCCTCAGCAGTGATTTTACATCTCCATCCAGCTCCGTGGGGCAGCCACGTGAAGCTTGACATTGGTCCCTTGGAAGCCCCACCAGAAGATCCACCCACGCAGCGATGACCCCAGCAACAATTGCTTTCCATCATTGATTACTCAACCTGTGGTTCTTCCCCAACTGATGTTTCAGAGTGTTAATTCTGAACTTGAACATCATGTACAACAAAACCAAGTACCCCCAGGTGGCTCCTACCTTTCTGCAGTTATCTTTATCGAGCAGAATTACAATTTCCTTAAAGAACAAAACTGGATTTCTTTGACTGGATCTTGGGGTTTTTTTTTCAATGCATGAATTGTGGTTGGAGATTCTGAATTACTGTGAACTTAAACCTCCATCAACGTTTCATTATTTCACCTGGAACAGACACAGAGGTGTCTTTGGGCTGCAGTCACTGGGCTCAGCCCACTTATTTTTATTAGTGGCAGTCAGGTGGAAAGGGACCTGGGGGTGCTGATTGACAGGAGGCTAAACATGAGCCAGCAGTGTGCCCAGGGGGCCAAGAAGGCCAATGGCATCCTGGTACCAGGAACAGTGTGGGCAGCAGGACGAGGGCAGTGACCCTTCCCCTGTACTCGGCATTGGTGAGGCCACACCTTGACTCTTGTGTTCAGTTCTGGGCCCCTCAGTTCAAGAAAGATATTGAGGGGCTGGAGAGGGTCCAGAGAAGAGCAACAAAACTGGTGAAGGGACTGGAGCACAAGTGCTATGAAGAGAGGCTGAGGGAGCTGGGGTTGTTCAGCCTGGAGAAGAGGAGGCTCAGGGGTGACCTCATCACTCTCTACAACTGTCTGAGAGGAGGTTGTAGACAGGTGGGGGTCGGACTCTTCTCCCAGGCAACAGAACAAGAGGGCAGGAGCTGAGACTCTGCCAGGGAAGGGTTAGGCTGGATATCAGGAAAAAGGTCTTCACAGGGCATTGGAATGGCCCAGAGAGGGGGTGGATTCACCATCCCTGGAGGGGTTTAAAATAAGACTGGATGTGGCACTTAGTGCCATGATCTAGTGATCATGATAGTGTTGGATTAAGGGTTGGACTTGATGACCTTGGAGGTCTCTTCCAACCCAGATAATTCTATGATTCTATGATTTTCCAATGCTGGCAAAATATGAGCACTTTTTCAGTCTGTCACGAACCCGCTCCACCAGGCAGGTGTTTTCTCACACAACTCTTTTTCATTAATGATTTCAAGGTAGAAACTGTCTTGCCACTGATTTATCTCCTTCTCTGACAAGGTTACCCAGTTAATGGACGAGGGAAAGGCTGTGGATGTGCTGTACCTGGACTTCTGTAAAGCCCTGGACACCCTTTCTCACAATGTTCTGATTGAGAAACCGGTGTCCTTGGCCTGGATGAGCACAGCCTCTGCTGGGTGAAAAACTGCCTGGATCGAGGGCCCAGAGGGTGGGGGGGAATGGAGATAAATCCAGTTGGAATCCGGTCACGAGTGGTGTTCCCCAGGGCTCAGTGCTGGGGCCAGTCCTGTTCAATATCTTGATCAATGATCTGGATGAAGGGATCGAGGGCACCCGGAGAGAGTTTGGGGATGGCACTGAGCTGGGTGGAGGTGTTGATCTGCTTGAAGGAAGGGAGGGTGTGCAGAGGGACCTGGAGAACCTGGATCCATGGGCTGGAGGGCAGGAAGGGTGTGCAGAGGGACCTGGAGAACCTGGATCCATGGGCTGGAGGGCAGGAAGGGTGTGCAGAGGGACCTGGATCCATGGGCTGGAGGGCAGGAAGGGTGTGCAGAGGGACCTGGCCAGGAGGGATCTATGAACTGAGACCAATGGGATGAGGGTCAAAAAGTCCAAATGCTGAGTCCTGCTTTTGGGTCACACCAACCCATGCAGCTCCAGGCTTGGGGAAGAGTGTCTGGAAAGGCCCTGGAGGAGAAGGCCCTGGGGGTGTTGGTTGGCAGGGGCTGACCCTGAGCCAGCAGTGGCCCAGGGGGCCAAGAAGGCCAATGGTATCCTGGGCTGTGTCAGAAACAGCGTGGGCAGCAGGAGCAGGGGGTGATTGTGCCCCTGGACTGGGCACTGGGGAGGCCACACCTCGAGTGCTGGGGGCAGTGTTGGGCCCCTCAGGACAAGAAGGCCCTTGAGGGGCTGGAGAGCATCCGGAGAAGGGAACAGAGCTGGGGAAGGGGCTGGAGAACAGGGGTTATGAGGAGGGGCTGAGGGACCTGGGGGGGTTTGGTCTGGAGAAGAGGAGGCTGAGGGGAGACCTCATCCCTGTCCACAGCTGCCTGAGAGGAGGCTGTGGCAGAGCGAGTGTTGATCTCTTCTCCCAAGTGACAGTGATGGGACAAGGGGAAATGGCCATGAGTTGTGCCAGGGGAGGTTCAGACTGGATATTGGGAAGAATTTCTCTATTGAAAGGCAACCTGTGCCAGGGCCTCCCCACCCTCATCATGAAGAATTTCTTCCCAATGTCCAATCTCAATCTCCCCCTTCCAGTTTAAAGCTGTTCCCCCTCATCCTGTCACTCCAGACCCTTGGAAGAGTCCTTCCCCAGCTTTCCTGGAGCCCCTTTCAGTCCTGGGAGGCTGCTCTAAGGTCCCCCCAGAGCCTTCTCCTCTCCAGGCTGAACAACCCCAACTCTCCCAGCCTGTCCTCACAGCAGAGGTTCTCCAGCCCTTGGATCACCTCTGTGGCCTCCTCTGGACCTGCCCCACTTTTCCATCTCCTTACATCAACATGCACCAAGCTCACTTTACCTGATTCCATTCATACGCAGTCCTGAGGCCTGATTTATATTCTGGGTTCAAGAAACCTCAGTGGCATCAGCACAGGATTTATGTCTCATAAACAGGCCCTGGATTTCTGGTTTCCCAGTGTGATTCTCCAATGCTGAGCTGCCCTTCTTACCACGTTATGAAGAATGGGAATGACACACAGCAAACATCCGTGTCAGCTCTGCATTGAGATGTGTGGAAAGGCATTAAATGTGCCCATTATCCTAAATTATACAAAAACCAAGCTTTCAAGCCTGTCTAAAGGACATTAAGGAGTTTACAACCTCCTGGGTTTATTTGCAGGCATCCTTAATGTTGTTCCAAATGTTTCTGTCTATGTTAAATGTTCGTTTGCCAAGAAATTGTGCTGCACTTTCTTTCCAAACCAGCCAGGATTAGTTATAATAACGGCGTTCACGCTTGCATTTGTAGGAGCTTGTGCAGCTTAAGTGTGTAATGCTTTCTAAATAGACTTGGTGGGTCAAATAGAGCACAAGATCCCTCCATTTAGAAGTCCACATGCAGGGGACAAGGGTCCCATTATGGCCAGTGGGAATGCTGGTGTCAAGAAATGACAATAATTACGTGTTAATGGTGCCAAGGCCCTCAGCCCCACGGGGTGACTGTTGGGGTTGTCCTGTGCAGGGACAGGAGATGGACTGGATGGGCCTGGAGGGTCCCTTCCAGCTCAGGGCATTCCATGATTCTGTGATGCCCACAGTGACCACCAGTGGAGCCCAAGGAATGCTTCAGATCACCTTAGAATAAACACCTACACGTGATCAACCTCAGTGCCAGCCCAAGGCAAAACCTAAACATAAACACAGAGTTAATTCAGTTAATTTCTGCTCCAGTTAATTTTCTGGAATGGAAAATACTATAGATTATCCCCTCATCAAACAAACGAGGTCCATATAGGGACACTCATTTGCTGTCAAAGCACAAGGCTGTGTTCCAGTCTCTACAATTCCTGTAAATTAAATCAAATATCAAAATCAAGTCCTTCAGCCTCGTAGTCAAAGATCTTCCCACAATTCTCCCTCTCCACCCAGGATCTGGTGTTCTGCTCCTGCAATTCCTTGTGGCAGTCATGTACCTCTAGAAAAAAGGGTGAGCAACCAGGGAAGCTGCTTCCCAGGGCTGGGAGAGATGTGAGGGAGCTCTCGAGCAGAGTCATGAGCGACTCCAACTCAGAGGCATCTGCCTCAGCTTTCCCTCAATGGAGTCTCTGTGAGTAAACACACACCCACAGCAAGTGGAGGAGGCTACGAGGATGCTCAGAGGGCTGGAGAACCTCTGCTATAAAGACAAGCTGAGAGTTGGGGTTGTTCAGCCTGGAGAGGAGAAGGCTCCATGGAGACCTTAGAGCAGCCTCCCAGGACTGAAAGGGGCTCCAGGAAAGCTGGGGAGGGGCTTTTTCCAAGGGTCTGGAGTGATAGGACGAGGGGGAACGGCTTTAAACTGGAAGGGGGAAGATTTAAATTAGGCAATAGGAAGAGATTCTTCACGATGAGGGTGGGGAGGCCCTGGCCCAAGCTGCCAGGAGAAGTCATGGCTTCTCCATCCCTGGAGGTGCTCAAGGCCAGGTTGGATGTGGCTTGGAGCCCCCTGATCCAGCGGGAGGTGTCCCTGCTCATGGCAGGGGGGTGGGACTGGGTGGGCTTTGAGGTCCCTTCCAATACAAACCATTCCATGGCTCTCTGAACATTCTCTGCCTTCAGTCCTGGAAGGAACTGGGAAAGTAGGGGAGGGGGTCAAGGTGCCTCCAGAGACTGCAGGGGGAGGGATCTCAGCAGTCCCACATCCTCCTGTACAGAAATATGTCCATGTATATATTTATTTTCACATATATGTAAAAAATAAGAGCATCCTACCTCCAAGTAGGGCACAGGAGTGTCTGGATTCAGGGGGTACTCCCTCAGCAGGCGTTCCTCATCCAGAAACTTCCCAGCCCGGCCGTTGAAGGCCGGTTGGAAGAGCCCATAGTTCAGAACATCCTTCAGGCTGTGGTTCAGAGTGCAGAGGATGCGCTGCTTGGAAACCCACACGGGAACATCTGGATTCAACCGTAGACACTTCTGTGGAGAGACACAGAGCTGAGCATCACCAGGGTCCTGTGTCCCACTGCTGCAGCCTGGAACAGTCACAGTAAGCACTTGGAGAAGGATAAAATGGGAAAGACTCACTCTTTCCCACAACATTGGATTACAGGAAGGGGGGAAAAAGAGTTAGAGAAGAATGAGATGGAGCAGATCCTCCCTTGACACATTTGGTTGGGTTCAGGGTAGACCCAAACCTCGTGTGTTAAAACATCCTATGAAATATGAGAAGTGAAGACTATTTTATGGCCTAAAACCTAAAATTTCACACCCCCATGGGGTGCAAAGAGGACATTGATTTCTCCACCAGAGACTTCACAGATGTGCAAACAAAGGAGGGACGGACGGCACCACCGTGAGCTCTGCCAGGAGCTGGAGGCTTCCAGAAAGGTCTTCCCAGTGGGAGGGGAGGAGGAGAAGAGCCCTTCCCCGTGGAAAGTCACCCCTCCCCACCTCAGGCAGTGACTGATGGGTTTTCCCTAGCATCATAAGAAGTTTCCCTTCCTCCTCAGGACGCAAGTCATCAAATATTTACAGCCCATCATCCTCAGGCTGGATTCCCTACAGCTGCAGACCCAGCTCCACATTCCCAGCTGGACACAGGGTCTGGGATGTGGTGCTGGAGAGCATCCTGGCAGTGTGACCCTGCCTGGGCCAACGGCTGTCGAGTCACCCTGCCTGGGACAGGTGCTGAGGCACCAGGACCACGACCCCTCCAGCACGGTGGTGAGGTGACCCTCAGCCTTGCCTTGTTGCCATCACTTTGGTTTCCTCCTTGATTGTTTATCCTCCCACTCCAGGCTTTCAGCAGGAGGAGAAGACAGCACTCATCACATGGAGGCACCACAACACTTCTGCCCACCCTTGTAATCCCCCCAGATCCCATCATCACCCTGGGAACAGGAGAGTGGAGCTGCACGTTGTGTCCAAGGGAAAGGGGACCAAAGCAGGGACCAACCCAATTTTGTCCATGAAGGAGTTCTGGAGTTGATGTCTGAGCACAGACACCTCTTTGGATTTACAGACAGACGGACAGACCCAATTCCTGCCTCCTCCACGTGCTCAGCAGCACTTCCAGTGGTTGCTGAGGACCTGCAGCATCAGAGCTCCTGTCACCACCACCCCACATCTGCACTAGAGCAGGAGAAGGACACTCACCCCAGAAGCAGAGGGAACCACACACCCCCATTTAGAAGAACAAGATCATGGAATCAGTGAGATTGGAAAAGACCTCTAAGCTCATCCAGTCCAACTGTCAGCCCAACCCCACCATGCCTGCTGAACCCTGTCCTGAAGTGTCACCTCTACATGCTTTTTCAGCCTCTCCAGGGATGGAGACTCCACCACTTCCTTGGGCAGACTCTTCAAATGCTTCCCCACTCTTTCAGTAAA
This sequence comes from Dromococcyx pavoninus, assembly GCA_033558185.1. Lineage (NCBI taxonomy): Eukaryota > Metazoa > Chordata > Aves > Cuculiformes > Neomorphidae > Dromococcyx > Dromococcyx pavoninus. The sequence goes on along the minus strand of JAUMJL010000058.1, from coordinate 356,777 downwards.
TAAATGTTTCCTGATGTCCAATCTGACCCTGCCCTGGGGCAACTTGAGGCCATTCCCTCTCATCCCATCTCCTGTCCCTTGGGAGAAGAGACCAACCCTCCCTCCCCACAGCCTCCTCTCAGGCAGTTGTGGACAGGGATGAGGTCTCCCCTCAGCCTCCTCTTCTCCAGACCAACCCCCCCCCAGGGCCCTCAGCCCCTCCCACAGCCCCTGTTCTCCAGACCCCTTCCCCAGCTCCGGTCCCTTCTCCGGACGCTCTCCAACCCCTCAATGTCCTTCTTGTCCTGAGGGCCCCAGAACTGCCCCCAGTACTCGAGGTGTGGCCTCCCCAGTGCCCAGTCCAGGGGCACAATCACCCCCTGCTCCTGCTGCCCACGCTGGGTCTGACACAGCCCAAGATGCCATTGGCCTTCTTGGCCCCCTGGGCCACTGCTGGCTCAGGGTCAGCCCCTGCCAACCAACACCCCCAGGGCCTTCTCCTCCAGGGCCTTTCCAGCCACTCCTCCCCCAGCCTGGAGCACTGCTGGGGTTGTTGTGTCCCAAGTGCAGGACCCGGCACTTGCCCTTGTTGACCCTCATCCCGTTGGTCTCAGCCCATGGATCCAGCCTGTCCTGATCCCTCTGCAGAGCCTTCCTTCCTTCAAGCAGACCAACACCTCCACCCAGCTCGGTGTCACCCAGCTTGGCACATCACCCACCGAGCCCACCCTGCAGCTGGGGACAGTGCCAGGGCCAGGAGATGGGCTGGGAGGAGGGCAGGGTGCAACCAGCTCTCAGAAGAAGCTGCTCACTCTTCACAGTTCCAAGGGATACCTTCTCCCATGCAATTATAAGCTCTAATCACAACAATCAAAGCTTTAGGAACAACTCCTGAAAGAAAACTGTCCAGCTCCTCAACTCTTAGACAGCACAGATGACTCCTTGAAGGAAAAATGAGCTCAGAGCTTGAGATTGAAGCCTCAGCAATGCACAGGATGACAGACAAGATCTATTCAAGAGCCGCCCTGCGATAATGGCAAGAAAGAACTCGCATTCAACAATCCCTAAAGAGTAAAAAAGCAAAAGATTCTTCATCCAAGAGAGCACAAATGAGAAAAGAGCTGAAAGGAAATTAAAAAGAAGCAGCTGAAAAGGTAATGTGCTTGCAGGCAGCAGGGGAGGATAGTTCATAATATCACTTTGGAAGCTCTGAGGCAACGTGTGGCAAAAATGAAAAGAACAGATCCTACAGAAAGATGGAGAAGCCGAAGAGACACGGAGGAGGAATCCATCAAGGGAGAAGATTTCCTTTAGAAGTTGGGAGTTGCCTGAGAATGGGGACACAAAAGAGCACAATCCTTCCACCCCACGTGCAAAATGACAATGGAAGTGAAGTCATCAACGCAGAGGAAGAGCAGAGTCTGATGGAAAGTGGGTGAGGTCAACAAGAAAACAAGGCATGAGAGTCATCCAAGGGGGAGTCCCAGAGCTCCTCGTGTGAGGTCTGCAGCAGGACAAGCTCCTTGTGGGCCATCATCCCAATGGAAAGGGTCTCACTGCCAAGAAGAAAAGCCCCCCATGAGGTGGACAAGCATGGCAGGGTGGAGGACACAACTGCCAGTGGTCCCAACCACCCCTGCACAGCTCTGAGCGTGCTCTGCACCACATCCTGCAAACCCTCCAGGGAGCAGGAGTAGAGCACAGGATGGAGACGCCGATGCTCCGCGATGCCGCCACGCTCTGGACCCAAAGGCTTGGCCTCTGACCCAGGAACGTGGACAGGAACCACAACAAACTTTAATAGAATCATAGAATGGGCTCGTTGGAAAACACCTCTGACATTGAGTCCAACCATACCTGTCCACGACTGAACCACATCCCTGAGCACCTCATCTGCACCTCCAGGGATGGGAGCTCCACCACCTCCCTGGCAGCCTCTGCCAATGCTTGACCATCCTTTCAGTGAAGAAATGCTTCCTGATGTCCAATCTGAACGTTAAGGCCATTTCCTCTCATCCCATCTCCTGAGACTTGGGAGAAGAGACCAACACCCACCTCATCACAACCTCCTCTCAGGCAGTTGTGGACAGGGATGAGGTCTCCCCTCAGCCTCCTCTTCTCCAGGCTGAACAACCCCAGGTCCCTCAGCCCCTCCCACAACCCCTGTTCTCCAGCCCCTTCCCCAGCTCCGTTCCTTTCTCTGGACGCTCTCCAGCCCCTCAAGGTCCTTCTTGGAGTGAGGGGCCCAAAACTGACCCCAGGATTTGAGATGTGACCTCACCAATGCTCAGTCCAGGGTCACAATCACCCCCTGGTCCTGCTGCCCACGCTGGGTCTGACACAGCCCAAGATGCCATTTACTCTGTTGAAAGAAGAGCTCACTTTCCATGGAGCTGTGCCTCTCCTACAATGAGAGTCTGGAGGAACCCACACCCACCAGACTCAGGTTGGCCTCCTTACCAGTCCTGGAGGTGTCCAAGGCCAGGTTGGATGGTGCTTGGAGCCCCCTGATCCAGTGGGAGGTGACCCTGCCCATGGCAGGGGGGTGGGAACTGGATGGGCTTGGAGGTCCCTTCCAATCCAAACCACTCCATCCTGAAAGGTGTCCAGAGAAGGTGGTGAAGGGGCTGGAGAATGAGTCTTATGAGAGGTGGCTGAGAGAACTGGGGATGAAAAGGAGGCTGAGGGGAGACCTCATCACTGTCTACAACTGCCTGAAAGGAGGTTGGAGCGAGGTGGGTGTTGGTCTGTTCTCCCATGTAACAAGAGGAGAAAACGGCCTCAAGTTGTGACTTTTAGATTGGACATCAGGAAAAATTTCTTCACTGAAGGGGTTCTCAGACCCTGGCAGAGGCTCCCAGGGAGGTGGTGGAGTCCCCACCCCTGGAGGGGTTTAAAAGACAGGTAGATGAGGGTCTGCTTTAGCAGTGGACAGGGATGGTTGTACTCAGTGATCTCAAAAGTCTTTTCCAACCAAGTGATTCTATGATCACCAACTCAAATGTGTTTCTAAAATGTTTTCAGCAAGGCCCTTTGCTGCCATAAACTAAAGCACCAGACACCAGAAAGCAGACTTTTGGATCCCTAACATCAAGGGAGACAGTAAACAAAGGTGAAGGTCAAACAAGCAAGTTTCCTGACATGGGAGTTCATCCGTGGAGTCACGTGGGGCCTGTGCTGGGATCCGGCCTAAAATGATGCAGAAAAGGCCGCTCTGACCCTCGTGAATTGGCAGCACATCCAGATCTTCTGCGTCACAGGCAGGTCTGGTGGTCATCCAGGAAACAACAGGAACAGGAAAAAGGTAAAGGGGAAGAAGACAAAGGTGAGCAGAGGCACCGAGCAGTCGGCACAGGACAAACGCAGCGTGTCAGAGCTTGGAGAGGGAGTGGAGGATCCTGGGGGGCAGCAGCGCTCCTCAGCACCCAGCCAGGACCTTGCACCAAGGGAGCAGTGGCTCCTTGTACCACCAGGGCTGGGACCAAGTGACTGCAATGGATGATAAGGCCATGGAGATGATCTGAGGGCTGGAGAACCTCTGCTGTGAGGACAGGCTGAGAGTTGGGGTTGTTCAGCCTGGAGAAGAGAAGGCTCTGGGGAGACCTTAGAGCAGTCTCCCAGTGCTGAAAGGGGCTCCAGGAAAACTGGGGAGGGACTTTTTCCAAGGGTCTGGAGTGACAGGATGAGGGGGAACGGCTTTAAACTGGAAGGGGGAAGATTTAGATTGGACAATAAGAAGAGATTCTTCACAATGAGGGTGCTGAGGCCCTGGCCCAGGTTGCCCAGGGAAGCTGTGGCTGCCCCATCCCTGGAGGTGTTCAAGGCCAGGTTGGATGGGGCTTTGAGCCCCCTGATCCAGTGGGAGGTGTCCCTGCCCATGGCAGGGGGTGGGGCTGGATGGGCTTTGAGGTCTCTTCCAACTCAAAGCATTCTTTGATTCTAAGATACAAACCAAACAAGCCCAGCTAACTTTTCCACTTTCCTTAAAGGATGATGTTTGGGTTTCTCCAATCATACCCTTTTTTTCCCCAGTTGCTCACTAAAAGCCTCCCCTCCAGCAGCACTTCCCGCAGCGAGCTCCTCCTGCTATCTGGGGCAGACGTCACCAGGCTCCTGCAGTGAGTGAAATCCTGCTGACCTGCCAGGCCCTTCTGCCCTGGAGAAGGGTTCTGAGCCAGGAGACAGCTCTGACCAGGAACCACACAGAGCATTCCCACCAACAACCCCTGAAACCCAGCACCGGCCCAGCAGCTGCCTCCAGCAGCTTCCACGTGCAGATGGTCCCTGGCCAGGGACCATGGCTTGGGTTGAACATCACCACCTTATTTCCCATCACAACCATGGTCCAGGGAAGGAATTGGGCTCTGCAGGACCCAGGGCAGAACAACCACCACTCTCTTTTAGTGGAGGAGAGGAGAAATCATCACGAACTTTCTGTGAGTTGGATGCTGGCGAAAAGGCAAACTGGGACCAGCTTAGAGAGCGAGTTGTGTAGGCTGGCAGAAACCCAAGAGTTTCTGGGTTAGATCACCTCCTGAGGAAAGCTCTGGCCCTGCCATCGGCTGTGCTAAGCACCACGCTGGGAGAAGCTGCCTCCACCAAAAGGAAACAAGATAAAGAGGAGGAGGGAGGTTCTCAGGTCCCAGCAGGAAAGCGCAGGGCGCACGAGCCCTTCTTGCAGAGTTCCGTGCCCTGGATAACAAAAGGATCTGGGCTCTGTGGGTGAAATGGCTGCTGCTTCTGAGCCAGTCTGGGTGTTGTATCATGACCCAGAATCCAGTGCCTGAGATGGGAAGCCATTCAGTTCCTTCTGTTTAGAAATAAGAGTCCAAGAGGCTCCTTCAGCAACAGTGACAACCAGCCCCATCCTCCCGTCCCACCAGTCAGCGCTTTCAGAGCGAGCAGCTGCCTCTGAGACAAACACAGCTTGAAATGAATGTTTAAAGAGATTCAGCTCCTGATTAACTCTAAGTGAGTGGTTCAGGCAAAAAACTCCCTCTTCCACAGAGCTACAACAGCTTCATCATCAGCCACCTGCATGGAAAGGACTGCTGAAGAGCAAAACCAACTGCTGAACCCTGAGAATCACAGAATGAGCTGAGCTGGAAGGGACCCACCAGGCCCATCCAGTCCAACTCCTGGCCCTGCACAGGACAACCCCAACAGTCACCCCGTGGGGCTGAGGGCCTTGGCCAAACCCTGCTGGAATATTGTCAGGCTGGGACTGCTTCCCTGGGGAGCTGTTCCAGGGCTCCACCACCCTCTGGGTGAAGAACCTCTTCCTGAGGTCCAACCCAACCCTCCCACAAGAAGCCAGCGAGGGGAGTGTGCTGTGGTCCCCTTTGGAGCACAGAGTCAGCACGTCCTCAATTCAGCCCCCAAGAGGGCCCCTGTGATCATCTCCTCTGAGCACTCTGTCACCACCCCAAACGTTTCAACCAGTAACCCCCAAAATGAACAAAACTACTTAAATCTCATGGAATGGGTCGGGTTGGAAGGAACCTTAAAGATCATCCAGTTCCCACCCCCTCTGCCACGGGCAGGGACACCTCCCACTAAAAGCTGGCAACCAGTTTCCTGAAAAGCATCCAACATGAGTCTAAAAACATCAGATGATGGAAATCACACTCCTTGCTTGGGTAAATTAATATCAGCTTATTAACTCACCCTTATCAAAACAGATAAAGCTTAGCTCTAGCTTGAGTTTCCTTGCTTAAACTTCCCATACAATCATGATTTCTCGTTATCTCTTTCTCTGTGATGCTGAAAAGCTCTGTAGATCAGTTGTTTTCTACTCTGGTACCTTGGTAGTCCCCGTGTTCCAGCTCTCACTCTTGTTTAGGGGAAGCAGAAGACCCTGATGTTCACAAACCATAGTGCATTTTCTCCAGACCTCAAATACTTTCATTGCTCTTTTCAGCACCCTCTTTAATTTTAAATACACTTCTGTCAGTGCAGTGTCAGAGCCAGAGGCAATATTCCAGCATCTGTCTCCCAGCTGCCATATTCAGCTATAAAACAGCATCCTCACCTCAACTCACCATCGCTCTGCTTCCATCTCCATCAGAGATGGAGGCATCAGAGAGGTGCTTTTTGCTAAAGCATGTGGCAGGTTGGGTTCAGTTTACTTTGACCAGGGTGACCCATCCCTGGAGGTGTTCACAAGATGGGCAGATGAGGTGCTCATGGATCTGCTTTAGTAGTGGACAGGGATGGTTGGATTCGATGATCTCAAAGATCTATTTCCAACCAAGTCATTCTATGATTCTGTGATTCTATGACTGCTCCATCCTTTTCAGATTGCCAAACTCCACATCCTTTCCAGGACACAGCTCTCTGTTTTCTAGATCTGGCATTAGTCCTCAGTCACCTGCAAAACTCTGCATTTGAATGAATTAAAAGATAATTGATTTTCATAGAATCATGGAATGGGTTGGGTTGGAAGGGACCTCAAAGCCCATCCAGATCCAACCCCCTGCCATGGGCAGGGACACCTCCCACTGGATCAGGGGGCTCAAAGCCCCATCCAACCTGGCCTTAAACACCTCCAGGGAGGTGCTGAACAACTTGGATGAGGCCATGAACAACGTGATCCAATGAGAGGTGTCCCTGCCTATAGCAGGGGGGGTGGAACTGGATGGGCTTTGAGGTCCTCAAGGTCACCTGCAGTCCCAACTCTCCTTTCAGAAAGGCCAGAAGAGGAAAAGATGTAGACAGGGGAGAGCAGATCAGTGACCCTGGGTGGCATCTGCATGAGGCTTAACTAAATCATACTATCATAGTTTCATAGAATGACCTGAGTTGGGAGGGACCCACCAGGCCCATCCAGTCCAACTCCTGGCCCTGCACAGGACAACCCCAACAGTCACCCCGTGGGGCTGAGGGCCTTGGCCAAACCCTGCTGGAATATTGTCAGGCTGGGACTGCTTCCCTGGGGAGCTGTTCCAGGGCTCCACCACCCTCTGCTCTGCTCTGGGGGAAGAACCTTCTCCTGGTGTCCAAGCCAACCCTGCCCTGGCCCATCTTCCTGCCCTTCCCTGGGCTCCTGTCCTTGCTCACCAGAGAGAAGAGCTCAGCGCCTGCTCCTCCTCCTCCCCTGCTGAGGAAGCAGCTCTGAGGTCTCCCCTCAGTCTCCTCTTCTCCAGATGAACAGACCCAGTGCCTTCAGCCTCTCCTCATGGGATTTCTCCTCCAGACCCTTCCCCAGCTTTGGGGCCTCCTCTGGACACTCTCCAGGGCTTTGATGTCCTTTGGATCCTGGGGTGCCCCAAACTGCCCCCAGTGCTCGAGGTGGGGCCTCCCCAGAGCAGAGCAGAGCAGGACAATCCCCTCCCTGGCCCGGCTGGCGATGCTGGGTTGATGCCCCCAGGACACGGTTGCCCTCTTGGCTGCCAGGGCTCGCTGGTGGCTCGTGGTCACCTTGACCAGAACCCCCAGGTCCCTCTCCTCAGGGCTGCTCTCCAGCCTCTCCCTCCCCATCTGTGAGGACACCCAAGGCTGCCGTGTCCCAGGTGCAAAATCCAACCCTTGCCCTTCTTAAACTTCATGGTTTTACAGACAACGCTCCTCGGTCTGAGAAAGAGAAGGCTGAGAAGGAATATGAGAAACCCAAAAGTGGCACAGAAAAGACAAACAGGTATTATCTCCTTGGGAACTGATGCAAACACCACAAGACAAGGTGACAGATAGGACATCTTCATTAGACACACTCGGGCTGATGTGCTCAGCACGCGCCGCCAGGCTCTGGCAAACGACTCCAAATTGGTCTCCCAGGTACCTTCACTTGCATAGTTGGAACCACAAATCAGCCTGGTGTGCCTCATCCAGCCCTTGGCTCAACCCAGGCGTCGCTCCCCACCTGGATCTGACTCTAATTGCAGCAATAACTCCTGGGGTACAGTTTATTGCCACTCTTTCCTGCAAAGTTAGAGCTTCTCCCGTCTTACATTAACCCAGCCCCTCCTGTACCTCGAGGTCTCAACCAGCCTCATTTTGTGCTTGGATCCTTTTTCTTCAAACTTTAGACTCCAAGATTTTGCACACACACTCACAGCAGTGTTTCTGTTGAATTTCACAAACTCCTCCACACCAGCTTCTTCCAAAATCAAACTTGGGAGGGTATTAAGTGAAACTTGGAGACTCAAAGCAGGACAAAGAGTCACAGAATCGTAGAGTCATACAACCATGGAATGGGTTGGGTTGGAAGGGACCTCCAAGCCCATCCAGTTCCAACCCCCTGCCATGGGCAGGGACACCTCCCACTGGATCAGGGGGCTCCAAACCCGATCCAACCTGGCCTTGAACACCTCCAGGGATGGGGCAGCCACAGCTTCTCTGGACAACCTGGGCCAGGGCCCCCCAACCTCAGCATGAAGAATTTCTTCCTAATGTCTAATCTAAATCTTTCCCCTTCCAGTTTAAAGCTGTTCCACCTCATCCTATCACTGCAGGCCATTGGAAAGAGCCCCTCCCCAGCTTTCCTGGAGCCCCTTTCAGTCCTGAGAGGCTGCTCTAAGGTCCCCCCAGAGCCTTCTCTCCAGGCTGAACAACCCCAACTCTCCCACCCTGTCCTCACAGCAGAGGGGCTCCAGCCCTTGGATCATCTCTGTGGTCTCCTCTGGACCTGTTCCAACAGTTCCATCTCCTCCTTCTGTTGGGGATTCCAGCACTGGACACAGGGCTCCAGGTGGGGTCTCCCCAGAGTGGAGCAGAGGGGCAGAACCCCCTCCCTCCCCTCTGCTCCCACTCTTTGGGTGCAGCCCAGGACGCCGTTGGATTTCTGGGCTCTGAGCTCCTGTGGAGCTTCTCCTCCCCCAGCACCCAACTTCCCTGTTCCCCTTTAAGTACCAGAAGGCTGCTCTACAAACTCAGAGGCATTTTCTTTCCTGTCAAACTCTCCTGTAGTCAAGAATTCATCGTTTGCCTGTGCATCCCTGTGCTGTCCTCTCCACCTTGCACGCATCGAACCCCTTCTGCTCTCCACATCCAACCCTCCAGCCCTTCCAGAAGCATTCCCATCACGACAAATCCCATCAGCCCTGTTATATCCATTCTCTCTTATTAAAGAATTAAAACAGATTGGGGAGACACGATCTTCTCAAAACACACTGGTTAAATCTCCCAGCTAATAGATATTCTTATTATTCTTATTTTCACTGCTCCACGTCGCCACCAAGGCTTTTGCTAAAGATGCCTTCAACAGCTCCTTCTTGCTAATCTCTTTTTCCACTCTATAATAACTGTTTTGAGTGAAAACAAAATGCACATTATTTCTACCTGCTCATCTGCTCCATACTTAAAAGTTGCTTCTCTAATTGCCTCCTGGTTTGTTGGTTTAAATCAGGTTCCTTCAGCACTCACCTGCTGCTCCATTCTTTCGTGGAACATCCCCAATGCTTTATGCTGGTAATTCAGTTTATTTCCTCATCTCTTTGGCTCTAACCCAAAGCTCCGGGTGCTCAAAAGGGACCACGTTCTCGTGGGTGCTGGTGGGTGCTGGTCAGGCTGGCACGTTCTTCCCTAGGTTATCGTGGCCACGGGTCCAGCACCAGAAACTCTGTGGGTGCCCTCACCCAAACCCTCTGGCCAAGCTGTGCTGGGCAAGGAGGTGCCACCCCCAGCAGCCTTCCCACCTCCTGGCAAAGGAACATCCCAACAGCAGCCGGCGAGCCAGAAGAGACGCTGGAAGAGGCTCATTCCTCTACTCAGTGGCTTTTAATTAACAAAAAAATAATGGCAATGTTGATAAATTTATTAACCACTCCTCTGATGATCAATTCAGCCAGTACTTGTCTAACGTGCGGAGCCTTGGCAGCCTCCCAACAGCAATCTGAAAGCTTGAGTGTTTCCAGGCAACCACAGCCTCCAGGTTCACACGGGACAATTTTACAATATTCCAGTGTTTTCAACAAAAAATCCCACCATAGAAAGGAATTTCAGGTTGTCAAATAAACTGAAGGTAAAAGTTAATTTAAATAGTATGGGGAGGGCCAGTATTGACTGCCTTGCTTCCATATTTTACATCTTTAACTAATTAAATCTTCTCTTTGAGACCCCACCCGGAGTCCTGTGCCCAGTTCTGGAATCCCCACCATAAGAATGACATTGGAACTGTTGGAGCAGGTCCAGAGGAGGTCACGGAGATGATGCAAGGGCTGGAGCCCCTCTGCTGTGAGGACAGGCTGGGAGAGTTGGGGTTGTTCAGCCTGGAGAAGAGAAGGCTCTGGGGAGATCTTAGAGCAGCCTCCCAGGACTGAAAGGGGCTCCAGGAAAGCTGGGGAGGGGCTTTTCCAAGGACCTGGAGTGACAGGATGAGGGGGAATGGCTTTAAACTGGAAGGGGGAGATTTAGATTAGACTTTAGGAAGAAATTCTTTACAATGATGATGGAGAGACCCTGGCGCAGGTTGCCCAGAGAAGCTGTGGCTGCCCCATCCCTGGAGGTGTTCAAGGCCAGGTTGGATGGGGCTTGGAGCCCCCTGATCCAGTGGGAGGTGTCCCTGCCCATGGCAGGGGGTTGGATCTGGATGGGCTTTAAGGTCCCTTCCAACCCAACCCATTCCATGACTCCATGGTTCTATTAGCAACTGCAGAGCTTGCAGGCTGCTGCATTTAATTAGTTCCTTGGGGTCTACATGGAGTTGCTGGGGGAGCAGAAGCTCAATGTGAGCCGGCAACGAGCACTCCCAGCCCAGAACCCCCCCGTGTCCTGGGCTGCACCCAGAGCAGTGGGAGCAGAGGGGAGGGAGGGGGTTCTGCCCCTCTGCTCTGCTCTGGGGAGACCCCACCTGGAGCCCTGGGTCCAGCTCTGGAATCCCCAACAGCAGAAGGAGATGGGGCTGTTGGAGCGGGGCCAGAGGAAGCCATGGAGATGGATCCAAGGTGGTGCCTTCCCAGCACCGAGTCCAGGGGAAAGATCCCTTCCCTCCTCCTGCTGGGGACAGGGCCAAAGCTACATGGCCACACCATGGGTGATCCAAGGCAGGAGGCTGCTGCTGGCCTTCTTGGCCACTTGGCCGCCCTGCTGGCTCCTGTTCAGCCCCTGTCAGCCAGCACCCCCGGGTCCTTTTCCGCCAGGCAGCTTTCCAGCTGCTCTTCCCCAAGCCTGGAGCATTGCATGGGTTTAACTTCACTCATGGGTTTCACTTCCCTGAGTGTGAGTGGACACTTGTTGAAATAGAGAAGTTTTCATACCCTCAGTCAGAAAATGTCAGCGGAGGAGAGAGAACGGGGAGTGAACATCAAGTTTCCTGTGAAACTGAAGAAATCTGTGATACCAGAGCAGCTTCCAGAGCCACCAAGTGCCATGGGCAAAGCTTCCAGAGCCACCAAGTGATACCAGCACAGCTTCTAAAGCCACCAAGTGCCATGGGCAAAGCTTGCAGAGCCACCAAGAGCCACCAGCACAGCTTCCAGAGATGCTCATCCTGAGCACACATGGCCACCAATCCCAGTCACGTGTTGATGCTCATTCTGAGCACATGAAACCACCCATCCCGGGAACACTTCGACACCCATTTCAAACACACTTTGACACCCATCCCAAGGACACTTTTTCACCCACCCCAAGCACATGTTGCCACCCATCCTGAGCACACTTTGCCACCCATCTCGAACACACTTTCCCACCCACCCCAAACACACTTTGCCACCCATCCTGAGCACACTTTGCCACCAACCCCGAGCACGCGTTGCCACCCATCCAAACACACTTTCCCACCCACCCCAAGCACCCTTTCCCACCCATCCCAACCACACTTTGCCACCCATCTCAAACACAATTTGCTACCCACCCCAAAACACTTTGCCACCCATCCCAAGCATGTTTTGCCACCCATCCCAAGGACACTTTCCCACCCATCCCAAGGACACTTTTCCACCCATCCCAAACACACTTTGCCACCCATCCCAAGCACACTTTTTCACCCACCCCAAGCACACGTTGCCACCCATCTCTAACACACTTTGGCACCTACAATGAGCACACTTTGCCACCCATCCCAAGGGGACTTTGCCACCCATCTCAAACACACTTTGCCACCTACACCGAGCACATTTTGCCACCCATCTCGAACACACTTTGCACCCACCCCAAGCACACTTTGCCACCCATCTAAAACACACTTTGCCACCCACCCCAAACACACTTTGCCACCCACCCCAAACACACTTTGCCACCCATCCCAAGCACACTTTGCCACCCATCCCAAGGACACTTTGCCACCCATCCTGAGCACACTTTCCCACCCATCTCAATCACCCCCTGCTGCCCATTCTGAGCACGCTTTGCTGCCCATCTGAAGCACGTGCTGCTGCCTGCTGTGTCCTCCCTCCAGGCACTTGCTGCCTTCCCCTGGTCACCATCCCAAGCTTCCTGTGATCCCACAGCTCGCTGCTCGTTACAAAAGTCAATTTTGTAAAATGATGGGTATTAAAAAAAAAGAAAAGACTGAATTTCCATCAATTCCCCATTAACAACAAGGAGCCAATCAGAAGCAGGGAAGAGGATTTTGTTAGGTTAGCTGGCTGTTTAATTAATCAAGCACGCTTTTAACAATGCCAATGACCTGTGAATGTCAGGACACATTTAGAGAACCAGCTAGAAGCCAAAACCAGTTATGGACTGTTTTGTTAAAATGAGCATCATCAGGAACAGAGGGAGTTTTAACAGACTGACACAAGTTTTCCTTCTACAGAGAACTGTAAAATTCCAGAGATATTGCAATGGCCTAGATTCCATGTTTTAGAAGCATTGTTTAATATTGCTTCAAGATATCTGATTTCCATGATAGGATGAGGGGGGACTGCTTTAGATTGGAAAGCAGGAAGATTTAGATTGGACATTAGGAAGAAATTCTTCACCACGAGTGTGGGGAGGCCCTGGCACAGGTTGCCCTGCAAAGTCGTGGTTGCCCCATCCCTGGAGGTGTTCAAGGCCAGGTTGGATGGGGTCTTGAGCAACCTGGTCTGGTGGGAGGTGTCCCTGCCCGTTGCAGGGGAGATGGAACTGGATGGGCTTTGACGACCATTCCAACCCAAAACATTCTATGATTCTATGATTCTATGATTTTAATTAATCAATATCCTGATGGATCTGCCTCCATCACACCCACTGAGGGCTGAAGAAACCTGTAGCAGCAATAAGAATGTCAAAGACCTGAAAGGAGGAACGAGGTTGGATGGCATCTGGGGTCAATCCAACAGTAAAGACATAAGATCACAGAATGGGTTGGGTTGGAAGGGACCTCAAGGCCCACCCAGTTCCAACCCCTCTGCCATGGGCAGGGACACCTCCCACAGGATCAGGGGGCTCCAAGCCCCATCCAACCTGGCCTTGAACACCTCCAGGGATGGGGCAGCCACAGCTTCTCTGGGCAACCTGGGCCAGGGCCTCCCCACCCTCACAGGAGAACATTTCTTAAGACCTCACCTAAATCTCCCCTCTTTCAGCTTAAAACCATTCCCCCTCATCGTATGAAAAGCAGAAATAAGAGATGGAGGTTTGTGCATCGGGAAGGCCTCCACGGGAGTGACGAGGATGCCGAACGCTGCCAGGCAGAAAGCTCAGCTTTCTGTAACTGAAAGATTAAAAGAAATGTAAATGTGAGATCTGTTCTCAAGCTGTGCTCTCACCTCTTTTGTGACTGCACAGCTGACACTGTAATCGGGGATTTAACATTTCTTTTCCTACCATAAAGCTCATGTTCTCGCTCTGAGCTTCCCTACTGGGTAAAGTGGATTTGGGCAAACCAGAAGCACGCTGTTCCTTCATGGGTGGTGACGCCCCAGAATCCCTGTTGAGAACAAATCCTCTGCACCTCTGCAAATTCAGAATAGGGAATCATAGAATCATGGAATGGGTTGGGTTGGAAGGGACATCAAAGCCCATCCAGTTCCAGCCCCCCTGCCATGGGCAGGGACACCTCCCACTGGACCAGGGGGCTCCAAGCCCCATCCAACCTGGCCTTCAACACCTCCAGGGATGGGGCAGCCACAGCTTCTCTGGACAACCTGTGCCAGGGCCTCCCCACCCTCAGCGTGAAGAATTTCTTCACAATGTTTGCTGTCGTGGTACAGTGATGGCATGAGCTGGCCCAGGGTGGAGAAAACATCATAGGAGAACTGGGTTCCCCATGGAACAGGCAGTTGGGGTGCTCTGGGGCTACAGACAGGCACCCTCCCTGCCACCCCTGACCACAGGGACAGCAAACAAAACCAACCAGGCTTTCCCACTTGCAGCTCACTCACAGCTTGATGCCCACTTCTCTTACAGGATCACAGAACCATGGAATCATTAAGGTTGGAAAAGACCTCTTAGATCATCCAGTTCAACCATCAGCCCAACCCCACCGTGTCCACTAAACCATGTCTGAGAGTGCCACTTCTACACAAGTTTGTAACCCCTCCAAGGATGGAGACTCCAACACTGCCCTAGGCAGCCTCTTCCAGTGCTTGGCCAATGCTCTTCTCCCAGGTAACAAGGGTCTGGAGCCCAGGGGATCTGGGAGTAGTGAGGGACCTGGGGGGGGTTGGTCTGGAGAAGAGGGTGCTGAGGGGAGACCTCATCCCTGTCTACAACTGCCTGAGAGGAGGATGCAGCGAGGTGGGTGTTGGTCTCTTCTCCCAAAGAACAAAGGATAGGACGAGAGGAATTGGCCTCAAGTTGCACCAGGAGAGGTTCTGATCAAACATCAGGAAAAATTTCTTCACTGAAAGACTGGTGAGGCCCTGGCAGAGGCTGCCCAGGGAGGTGGTGGAGTCTCCAACCCTCGAGGTGTTCTAAGAATATACAGACATGGCATTAAGGATGTGGTTTAGTAGGCACGGTGGGGTCGGGCCAACGGTTGGCCTGGATTATCTCAAAGGTCTTTTTCATCCTCAGTGACTCTATAAACGTATAAAAACCTTCCTGACAAATCCAGAGATGGTCAGAATGGTGCTGGACAACAAACTCATTCAATTCCACTTCAGGACATGGTTTAGTAGGCACGGTGGGCGGGGAGGATGGGTGGACTCAATGATCTCAGAGGTCTTTTCCAACCTCAATGATTCTATAAATGCATAAAAACCTTCCTGACACAGCTAGAGACAGTCAGAGTGATGCTGGGCAAACAACTCATCCAATTCCTTGTGTCTCTGTTTATTTTTGAGGTCTGTGATTCAGAAAGTCCAACCACATGCTGAGAAGCACTGGGGACGGCAAAGAAGCCATGGAACGCCGAAGGTCTACCCTGAACACCACGAATTTGGGCGGCTCAGCCCTTCTCTGCACGCACAGGTCCCAACCCTCCTCCAAACCCCAGGAGAAAACATCATGAGTCACCTCAACCGTGGCTGATGAACCTGTAGTCAGAAAGGGAAGAGCACACTCTGACGCGTTACACCGAGTCCCTGCGAAACGTGGGCAGCAAAGAGCTCCAACGGCGCGTTCTTTATGAAAGGTCACCTCACAAATCCGTTATTCCAGTCCAATCGTCTTGGTGAGGGAGGAGGGGAAGAGCACAGAGGGGCTGAGGTTGTGCTGAGCTGAATCCAGAACCAGGGCATCGATCCCCTCTCTCCTTCCCACGAGCGCAGCGTTTGCCAATGATGAGTGGGATTAGGGGAGAGGTTCAAGGGTAACGAACCCCAGAGTCTCCATCACGCCAGATATAAACCTGGACACAACCCCCCAGCAGATCAGATCCACAGCCATCAACTGGGACCACCAAGCCACCAGCAGAGAAAAACCCAAAGGGTGAATCACAGAATTGTTTGGTTGGAAAAGACCTTTGAGATCATCGAGTCCAACTGTCCCTTTCCACTACTGAACCACATCCCTGAGAAACTCATCCATCCACCTTTTAAACACCTCCAGGGATGATGATTCAACCACCTCCCTGGGAGCCTCTGACAGGACCTGAGAACATTTACTGTGAAGAAATTTTTCCCAATACCCAATCTGACCCTGCCCTGGTGCAACTTGAGGCCATTTCCTCTCATCCTATCACTTGTTGCTTGGGAGAAGAGACCAACACCCACCTCACCACAACCTCCTTTCTGGGAGCTGCAGGGAGCAATGAGATCTCCCCTCAGCCTCCTCTTCTCCAGGCTGAACAACCCCAGTTCCCTCAGCCACTCCTCATAGGACTTGTTCTCCAACCCCCTCATGATGAAAGCGCATCAGGAAATGTTTCAGGTAATCTAAAAATTAGGGGACACTCCCAAGTTCCTGCAGGCACCAAGGGTGCTGAGGAACCCAAGCCATATTGGGCTCCTCAGCACCTTCAGGGATGGGGCAGCCACCACTTCTCTGGGCAACCTGTGCCAGGGCCTCCCCACCCTCACAGCAAAACATTTCTTCCTAAGAGCTCATCTCAATCTCCCCTCTCACAGCTCAAAACCCTTCCCCCTCATCCCATCCCTGCACTCCCTGATCCAGAGCCCCTCCTCAGCTTTCCTGGAGCCCTTTCAGTCCTGGGAGGCTGCTCTAAGGTTCCTCTGGCAACTCCTCTTCTCCAGGTTGGACAACCCCAACTCTGTGTCCTCTGCTAACAACCCCAGCTCTGCCATCGCATATTTCCTCACAAGCAAACAGAGCTGGAGAAGGTTTAGTGAAGAAGTGGCTCTGCAGCACTCAATTTTTACTGTAGATTTCCAATAATTTATGTGGGGTTTTTCACATAAGATTTCACATCCAACTTTATTTTTTGAAATGTTGATAAACAACCTCAGGCCTTTGTTTTGATCTGGGCATCTGTTGGAGCAAGTCCAGAGGAGGCCATGGAGATGATCCAAGGGCTGGAGAACCTCTGCTGTGAGGACAGGCTGAGAGAGTTGGGGTTGTTCAACCTGGAGAGGAGAAGGCTCTGGGGAGACCTTAGAGCAGCCTCCCAGGATTGGAAAAGGCTCCAGGAAAGCTGGGGAGGGGCTTTTTCCAAGGGTCTGGAGTGACAGGATGAGGGGGAACAGCTTTAAACTGGAAGGGGGAAGATTAAGATTGGACATCGGGAAGAAATTCTTCACCATGAGGGTGGGGAGGCCCTGGCCCAGGTTGCCCAGAGCAGTGGTGGCTGCCCCATCCCTGGAGGTGTTCAAGGCCAGGTTGGATGGGGCTTTGAGCCCCCTGATCCAGTGGGAGGTGTCCCTGCCCATGGCAGGGGGTAGAACTGGATGGGCTTTGAGGCCCCTTCCAACTCAAACCATCCTATGACTCTATAACCTTCAGCACATCGGGTGCTGGGCACAGGAACACCAACACCTCAGCAGCTGGAGACAGCAAGAAACTTCTTTTTGGACCGATCCACAGAGAACCACACATTAAAAATGAATCTAATCTCAGAATTTTCCACCAACCCAGATTTTAATAAAAATAATCTCCCTTGGAGATAGCTGTAATACCAAACTCCAATACTTCTTCTCACACCCTGGCCCCTGCTTTCTTTCCAGTAACTCTGAATTATGGCTCAATTATGTTCACTTTGCCCTCAAAGCACAGGCAAGGAAACAGAAGGATGGCTCCCCTCACGTCTTCTTTCCCCCCCAAAAGATTTTGCCCACCCCTGAGCTCCTCGTGGCACAGACACACAGGATCTCATGCAAGAAATTTGCCTCCCAGGATCTGTGAAATCCATGCTGTGCTGTCCCTGTCGGCCACAGACAAACCTTCAGCTCCCAGAAGGGATCAATGGTTGAATCTTCAAGTTATAAAAGCTCTGGCAACTACAGGTCTGCAACCACTTGGGGAAAGGAGCTCAGAGAGATGAGAGAAATGCCCATTTTGACAATTTAGCCAGTGCAAAATGTGGCAACCACATCCTCCTTTGAATCACAGAATCATGGAATGGGTTGGGGTGGAAGGAACTTTAAAGATCATCCAGTTCAAACACCGCCACCACGGGCAGGGACTCCCGGTCCTGAGCCCAGAGGTTCTGGGAGTGGCTGAGGGACCTGGGGATGTTTAGTTTGGAGAAGAGGAGGCTGAGGGGAGACCTCATTGCTCTCTATAATGACCTGAAAGGAGGTTGTGGTGAGGTGGGTGTTGGTCTCTTCTCCCAAGTGATGAAATGGCCTCAAGTTGCCCCAGGGCAGGGTCAGATTGGACATCAGGAAACATTTCTTCCCTGAAAGGGTTCTCAGGCCCTGGCAGAGGCTGCCAGGGAGGTGGTGGAGTCCCCATCCCTGGAGGGGTTTAGAAGATGGATAGATGAGTTTCTTAGGGACAGGGTTTCATAGGCACAGTGGGGTTGGGCTGATGGTTGGAGCTTAGAGGTCTTTTCCAGCCTCAGCGATTCAGGAGAAGCAGAGAGCTGACTCGGCCACGCCGATGCACGCACGATATTTCCAGGGCTTTCTTTAAATCAAGTTTGAACAGTTCCATGCAAATAAACCACATTTATTCAAAACAACTCATTAAACAATTCACCCACCGAGTCCCAAAGGATGTTGCACAACGCTTGGCAGCACAACCTCCCCAAATAATCAGCCACCACCACAAACCCAAAGCGCTTGACCCGCGGCTCCCCCGCCTCGGGCAGAAGCCTCCCTCCACGCACATAATAAAGCAAAGTGGATTGATTTCAGTCGAAGAGATCCCCAATTTTAACTGTGCAAAAGCAGCTGGCAGAAAACCTGCCTCTAAATAATCCAGCCTTGATGTTGTTCTGCATCCCGAGTCCTCAGCTATTTTCCTAAAGAAAGGCTGAGGCGGATCAATCCTTAACCATTACATTAGATTAATTTGCAATTTAATATAGACTTCACATCCCAAAGTGCTTTTTTCCTAAGTAGACACACTGTAACTGTATGCATCTATTTAAGCAATTACACTGTAAAATATGAAATCCATTTTTGAATTTTTCCCTAATATTTTAGAAAAGAGTCAGAGGCGAATTTCTTATTTAACAGAGGAAGAGTAGATTTTTGACTTGCAATTTAAGTCAAAGTGGACTAAGTTAAAAGGTGGCATTAAAATATGTTCATTTAGCATGTTAAAATAAAAAAATAGTTAAAAATATTTCTTAGTTCTAATAAATACAGTGCTCAGTTTTGGGCCCCTCACTCCAAGAAAGACATTGGGGGGGTGGAACACGTCCAGAGAAGGGAACGGAGCTGGGGAAGGGGCTGGAGAACAGGGGTTGTGGGAGGGGCTGAGGGACCTGGGGGGGTTTGGTCTGGAGAAGAGGAGGCTGAGGGGAGACCTCATCACTGTCTCCAACTCCCTGAAAGGAGGTTGTGGTGAGGTGGGTGTTGGTCTCTTCTTGCAAGTGACAGGAGATGGGATGAGAGGAAATGGCCTCAAGTTGCCCCAGGAGAGGTTCAAATCAAACATTAGGAAAAATTTCTTCACCAAAAGGGTTCTCAGGCCCTGGCAGAGGCTCCCAGGGAGGAGGTGGAGTCCCCATCCCTGGAGGGGTTTAAAAAAAGGATAGATGAGTTTTTGAGGGACAGGGTTTAGTGTGATGGGTGATCTGAGAGGTCTTTTCCAACTGGAAGATTCCATGACTCTATGATCTCCTCTCTCTTGCAACGTATGACAGGACTTGAGGGAATGGCAGGAAGATGGGCCAGGGCAGGGTTGGCTTGGACACCACTCACCTGGGAGCCCACCTTGCAGCTTCCAGCAGCAAGGAAGGAAATGCTTCCACTGATCTATGGTTAAAGCTGAACTGACTTCACTCCCTTCGAATCATGGAATGGTTTGGCTTGGAAAGGACCACAAAGCCCATTCACTTCCAGCCCCCTGCCATGGGCAGAGACACCTCCCACTGGACCAGGGGGCTCAAAGCCCCATCCAATCTGGCCTTGAACACCTCCAGGGATGGGGCAGCCACAGCTTCTCTGGGCAACCTGGGCCAGGGCCTCCCCACCTCCATTGTGAAGAATTCCAATCTAAATCTCCCCTCTTCCAATTCAAAGCCGTTTCCCCTCGTCCTATCACTACAAAACCTTGGAGAAAACCCCTCCCCAGCTTTCCTGCAGGCTTTCTGCAGATCCTGCTGTGTGGATGCTGATAGAGTGCTCAAACATTTGTGTGAGGAAAACGCAGATGAGAAAGAGCTACAAAGGGACTTTAAAATATGCCACGCTCGGTGCCGCATTGAACAGCAGAAAGTAACGGGGGACGGGGCTGCACAGGGAAAGAGAAAGATAAAACAAAGCAGCACAGCTGCCTCATTCATTGAGCCCTGTCAAACTGATCCAAACGAGGCCAAGTTCCTATGGAAAAACAATACCCTGCCTGCCATCAAAAAGCATCCCAAAGCATGTGGAGGAGTGGTTTGATTCTCCCCTAAAAGGGGTGCAAAATTCAATGTAGCTATTGGCAGACAGAGATCTGCACAGCCACCGAAGGCAGATGCTTTGGCCAAGGATCAAAGCTTTTAGCACAGGTTTAGGTCATTGCAGAGGTCAGTTCCTGACCTCCAGCTCTTAGAATCATAGAAGTGGTAAGGTTGGAAAAGACCTCTAAGATCATCAAGTCCAACCATCAACACAGCACGGGCTGTGGGTATTAAACCATGTCCTGAAGTGGACACAAGGGAAGGAGGAGGAGCAGGTGCTGAGCTCTTCTTTCTAGGGACCAATTCTGCTGGATCAGGGGGCTCCAAGCCCCATCCAACCTGGCCTTGAACACCTCCAGGGATGGGGCAGCCACAGCTTCTCTGGGCAGCCTGGGCCAGGGCCTCCCCACCCTCACAGCAACTCATTTCTTCCTAAGATCTCATCTCAATCTCCCCTCCTTTCAGCTTAATCCACTGAAGGCAATCCAGGAGAGGAGAAAGGCCTCCGTTTCCCATGAAGAAGTTGTTCACAGACACTTCAGGCTGCTGCTGGCAAAGAGGACCCATCCCCTCCTTTGCCTTCACCACTGACCCGAGGCAGGGAATCACTATGGGTTAAAGCTAACACTGTTTCAACCTACAGCAGCTCCTCAGGTTGGCTTTAACATGATTTAAAAGGGAGAAGAAAAGAGTTGCCAGCACACAATGGAGACAAAAAGCCCTTGGGCATCTCCAAAGGAAGTTTCATCAGCTCTACATCACCGTTCCTCTGGATTTTTCGGAGCTATTTCAATAAGCTCCAGCTCTCTGACAGTCAGGAGCTTCCTGAGCACCACTTGGCCGCAAGAGGCTCTTATCTCTCCCTCTCCATATCCATTTTTCATGCGATGTGCTGAGCTGCAATTCCTTGGAACAAGTTTTCCCTGCTGCCAGTGCAAAAGCAAATAGAAAACCTGCGCCTCATCGCTCCGTAATTACAGCCACGGTGGCAACTGGCCACGTGGAGGGTGGCCAGTGCTGCCCACTGGCTGCTGCAGAGAGCACTCTTCCCACGGGATCTATCCCAGGCTTGCTCAGACACCTTGCAGGATTCCAGCACCGACACCAACTGCAGACAGAGAGGGCTCTGACGACTGCTGGAGGCACTTTTGTGCTCTCCTGGGATTACTGATTTTCGTAGGCATCTTGGTGTTGTGTTGGTGGTTGAACTGGATGATCTTGGAGGTCTTTTCCAACCTCAACAATTCTATGATGGTTTAGTAGGTACAGTGGTGTTGGGCTGGAGGTTGGACTGGATCATCTTAGAGGTCTTCTACAACCTTAATGATTCCATTATTTCGTTCCATTTCTGGATCATCAACTTTTCCTACCAATGGCCCCAAAGGAGGTTGCACCTCACTTCCAAAGCGCTCCCACCACAAGACTTCAGTTATGGATTTTGAACGTGTTTTCAAGTACAGACCCACAATTCATAACTCTCTCAGAGCAACAAACCTCAGCTTGGGCTTGTTTCTGTCTCCTTGAAAAACAGACTCTATTCTCATAAATCTTGTGGGTGTTTGGGATAATTTTATCCCGGGTCTCCATCACCCTCTCCCACAGAGCCACACACAGCCAAAAGCTGAGCTGCATCTGCTCTTCCCAGAGGATCCAGAGGAGGCCAAGGGGATGATCCAAGGGCTGGAGCCCCTCTGCTGTGAGGACAGGCTGGGAGAGTTGGGGTTGTTCAGCCTGGAGAAGAGAAGGCTCTGGGGAGACCTTAGAGCAGCTTCCAGTGCCTAAAGGGGCTCCAGGAAAGGTGGGGAGGGACTTCTTCTGAGGGCCTGGAGTGACAGGATGAGGAGGAACGGCTTTAAACTGGAAGGGGGGAGACTGAGATTGGACAGTGGGAAGAAATTCTTCACGATGAGGGTGGAGAGGCCCTGGCCCAGGTTGCCCAGAGAAGTGGTGGATGTCCCATCCCTGGAGGTGTTCAAGGCCAGGTTGGATGGGGTCATGAACAGCCTGGTCTGGTGGGAGGTGTCCCTGCCCGTGGCAGGGGGGTTGAAACTCACTGGGCTTTGAGGTCCCTTCCAAACCAACCCATTCCATGATTACACGACTCCAAAGCTGCTGTGGGCTGAGCACAGGAGCAGGCAGGTGAGATAGAGAAGCTCCAGCTCTGTTAGGAAGGATCCTCAGGGCACATCTTCTCGTTCTTTTGTCCAGGCTGATGCTTCTTCCCTCTATTAGGGTCAGCACCAGGGTGCACCAACAGCCCATATGGGCCAAGGTTAAAGGCTGGGGGCACGTTCCTAGATTATTAAATTCCAAATAAATAGCTATCCTGGGAGTCACCACAGAGTCCAGGCACTCAAAACAAATCAGTTCCATGCTCTGCAGCTACAGCACGGAGCAAAACGCTAGCGCAGCACTGCCAGCGGGCACGTGGAGCTCCACACCCAACACTGCTGTCACCAGTGATGAGCCCTCATCCCACGCCACGAGGAGTGGGATGGTGACCAGGAGTTGGGGCTGGGACCACTGAAACAGTTGGACTCCTCGTGCTGCACCACCAGCACGCCGGAGCCCGGGTCCCAGCCCTGCTGTCCCACAGGAGCTCTGCTCAGCATCATCCGGTCACGGCACGCTGCTCATCCCCACCTCCCACTGGATCAGGGAGCTCCAAACCCCCATCCAACCTGGCCTTGAACACTTCCAGGGATGGGGCAGCCACAACCTCCCTGGGCAACCTGGGCCAGGGCCTCCCCACCCTCCTTATGAAGAATTTCTTCCCAATGTCCAATCTAAATCTTCCCCCTTCCAGTTTAAAGCCATTCCCCCTCATCTTGTCACTCCAGGCCCTTGGAAAAAATCCCTCCCCAGCTTTCCTGGAGCCCCTTTCAGTCCTGGGAGGCTGCTCTAAGGTCCCCTCAGAGCCTTCTCCTCTCCAGGCTGAACAACCCCAACTCTCCCAGCCTGTCCTCACAGCAGAGGGGCTCCAGCTCTCAAATCATCTCCGTGGCCTCCTCTGGACCCGCTCCAACAGTTCCACCTCCTTCTGATGTTGGGGATACCAGAGCTGGACCCAGGGCTCCAGGTGGGGTCTCCCCAGAGCGGAGCAGAGGGGCAGAACCCCCTCCCTCCCCTCTGCTCCCACTGCTTTGGGTGCAGCCCAGGACACGGGGGGAGTTTCTGGGCTCTGAGCACATGTTGCCAGCTCACGTTGAGCTTCTCATCCCCCAGCACCCCAAGTCCTTCTCCTCAGAGCTGCTCTCAATCACATCATCCCCCATCCTGTATTAATATCTGGAGTTGTCCCAACCCAGGTGTAGGACCTTGCCCTTGTTGAACCTCATGAGGTTCCCATAGGGCTGCTTCTCCAGGTAGCACAGAAGAGGAATTTGAGAACCAGGCAATTTCCATTTGGGAAGTGAGCCCCTACCCGAGCTGGAACAGCCCTCTGCAGGCACTGCCTTGCTCTGAAAGGAAGGGATGCTCCTGACACCAGCCTGAGCGTGGCTGCTGACAGCAGGAGAGTGACACATCTGGTCCCATCGCACCACCATGCAGGACCCCGATCTCCTTTCACCCTGCCCCTCTCTCCCTGGTGCAGTGGGTGCCACAGCCCAGCCTCCGACTCCCACAAAATCCAGCACATCCCTGCCCTTCCACGAGCACCTCTGAGCTCCTTCTCCTCATCCTGCAAAGCCAGAGCCCTGCGCTGTGACTGCAGTGAATTAATTCCTCTGCCGTGCGCTGGGGCAGCGTCAGCTTTACAGTTGGGACTCCATGATCTTAAAGGTCTTCTCCAAGCTTTTCCACAGCAAAGATGCTGTGATCTTCCCTGCATCCCAACACCCCCACCTCTGCCAGCACCACCACTGCCTGCCCACCTTGCTCACCCTCCAAGAGGGGAACCCAGCTCCCAGCCCCAGGAGCTCCTGCTCTGCTCCAATCCCCAGCACCACAAACATCTCCACTCCACAGCTTCCACACATCTACACCTTGGGGAAGGGAGATGATAGCATCATAGAATGGGTTGGGTTGGAAGGCACCTTCAAGCTCATACAGTTCCAACCCCTGCCATGGGCAGGGACACCTCCCACTGGATCAGGGTTCTCAAGCCCCATCCAACCTGGCCTTGAACACCTCCAAAGAGGGGGAAGCCACAGCTTCTTTGGTCAACCCATGCCAGGGCCTCCCCACCCTCATTGTGGAAGAATTTCTTCCTAATGTCTAATCTATATTTTCCCCCTTCCAATTTAAAGACATTCCTCCTCATCCTGTCACTCCAGACCCTTGGAAAAAGTCCCTCCTCAGCTTTTCTGGAGCCCCTTCAGGTAGTGGAAGGACGCTATGTGGTCCCCCCCAAAACCTTCTCCTCTCCAGGCTGAACAACCCCAACTCTCTCAGCCTGTCCTCACAGCAGAGGGGCTCCAGGTCTCAGACCATCTCCGTGGCCTCCTCTGGACCCAATCCAAAAGTTCCTTATCCTTCTTATGTTGGGGATTCCAGAACTGGACACAGGACTCCAGGTGGGGTCTCACGAGAGTTGAGTAGAGGAGGAGAATCACCACCCCATATATATATATAAATATCACCTCCCTATATATATATTCCCCTCTCCATATAAATCTCCATATATTCATTTATATGTATATCTGGGAGGGAAATTCCTACTTTATACAAGCAAGGATGCTCCATTCTGCATAAAATGCCCCATTCCCTGCCCTGCCTTGGGTGATCTTGGCTCTGGCAAGGCTGAGGGCCTTCGCACCAGGACCATCCCTGGTGGAAGATGTGGAAGGAGGAAGAGGATGGAGATGTTACAGTACCCCATGGCACTGACCCCAGCGTCGCTGCTTCCTCCAGTGCCCACACTCGCTTCCAAAACACAGGCAGGGAAGGGAGAAGCAGAGCAGAGCCCAAGGAACAGCAAAGCAGAGAGGTGGAAACCATGGCAATGTGCAGAGCAAGGGCCCTCACGAGGGCTGGAGCAGGGGGAGACCCAGCTCTGTGCATCAGCTCAGGGATGCAGGGATGATGGAGGAGGAGCTGGGATGACTACAGCAGGGAAGGGAAAAAGGAGGCACCACGTCCCCGAGAGCCTTGCTCACAGCCCCAGCAAGGGCTGAGGTGGGACCAAGCAGGTGTGAAGTCCTTCCTGTGGCACAAGGTCGGTGCCCACCAGGGAGGGGTCTTCAGCCGACGCTTCAACAGCAAAGGCAGCGCTGCCTCACCTGCTTCTGCCGCTCCCCAGCTGAGCCAGCACCCCAGAGTCATGCCCAAGAGTGTGCCAGCACCCTAGAGCCATGTTGGCAAGTGTGCCAGCACCCCAGAACCATGCCCATGAGTTTGCCAGCACCTCAGAGCTGTGCCCACGAGTGTGCCAGCACCCCAGAGCTGTGCTCACTACTGTGCCAGCACCCCAGAGTCATGCCCAAGAGTGTGCCAGCATCCCAGAACCATGCCCACAAGCATGCCAGCACCCCAGAACTGTGCCTGCAAGTGTGTCAGCACCCCAGAGCGATGCCCGTGAGCGTGCCAGCACCCTAGAGAGGTGCCCACTCAGCCCCAGTGCCACCATCCTCCACCAAGCTCTCCAGCCCCTGTCCTTGCTGTTCCATCCCCAAGCAGAATCCCCACGCCAGGCTCCAAACCAGATCTCCTCCCTCACTGAGGAGCAGAGCTCTCGCTTCCTTCAGCCCCTTCCAGCTCCACCAACACCCTGCTCGCCCCAAGCCTCTGCCCCCTCATCTCACCCCACCCCTCATCCCCAAGGGGTACTCCTGCCCGGGGAGGTGGTTGAGTGCCCATCCCTGGAGGTGTTTAAAAGACAGGTAGATGAGGTGCTCAGGGATGTGGTTTAGTAGAGGACAGGTATGGTTGGACTTGATGATCCTCAAATATTGTGTTCAGTTTGGGGCACCCCAGGACCCAAAGGACATCAAAGCCCTGGAGAGTGTCCAGAGGAGGCCCCAAAGCTGGGGAAGGGTCTGGAGGAGAAATCCCATGAGGAGAGGCTGAAGGCACTGGGTCTGTTCATCTGGAGAAGAGGAGACTGAGGGGGGACCTCAGAGCTGCTTCCTCAGCAGGAGAGGAGGAGGAGCAGGCGCTGAGCTCTTCTCTCTGGTGAGCAAGGACAGGAGCCCAGGGAAGGGCAGGAAGATGGGCCAGGGCAGGGTTGGCTTGGACACCAGGAGAAGGTTCTTCCCCCAGAGCAGAGCAGAGCAGAGCAGAGGGTGGTGGAGCCCTGGAACAGCTCCCCAGGGAAGCAGTCCCAGCCTGACAATATTCCAGCAGGGTTTGGCCAAGGCCCTCAGCCCCACGGGGTGACTGTTGGGGTTGTCCTGTGCAGGGCCAGGAGTTGGACTGGATGGGCCTGGTGGGTCCCTTCCAACTTAGGTCATTCTATTCTATCTCACAGGTCTTTTCCAACCAAGCAATTCCATGATTCTATGATCCTTCCCTGTTTGCAACCCCTCGTCCTGGAGCAGATGCTCCCTGAGCCTCTCAGCCCACACATCCCCAGGGAAGCCACCGCTCCACCTCTAAGGAATGCACTTCGTTAGCACCACAGGTACCACAGCTTTTCCCCTCCACTGACCAGCCTTGGTCTCCCAGCACCCGCTCCCCACAAAGTGCCAGCACCCAGTCAGCCACCCCGTGTCCTCCATGGTTCGCTGCACCCACCGTGCCCAGGTTAACCACCCACCGTGCCACCCGCCACCCTGCCGTGTCACCCGCAGCTGTGTTGTGCCGTCCCCAGCCCCACTGTGTCCCCTGCAGCCTCCTTGTGTCATCTGCAGCCCCACCACGTCACCCACAGCCCTTCCACAGCGTGCCACCCGCAGCCCCACCTTGTCACTTGCAGCCACACCGTGCCACCCACAGCTGAGCTGTGTCACCTGCAGCCCGACGGTTCCATGCCACCTGCAGCCTTGTCGTGTCACCCACAGCCCTGTCGTGTCACCCACAGCCTTGTGTCACCCACAGCTCTGTCGTGTCACCCACAGCCCTGTCGTGTCACCCACAGCCTTGTGTCACCCACAGCTCTGTCGTGTCACCCACAGCCCTGTCATGTCACTCACAGCCTTGTGTCACCCACAGCCCTGTCGTGTCACCCACAGCCCCATCATGTCACTCACAGCCTTGTGTCACCCACAGCTCTGTCGTGTCACCCACAGCCGTGTCACCCACAGCCCTGCCATGTCACTCACAGCCTTGTGTCACTCACAGCCTTGTGTCACCCACAGCCCTGTCCTGTCCCACGTGTCCTGCTGTGTCATCCACAACCCTCGCAGCCCCACCACATCACCCTCAGCCTCACCGTGCTGTGCCACCCGCAGCACCCTCGTGCCACCCGCAGCCCCACGGTGTCATCCACAGCCCTGCCACGCTGTGCCACCCGCAGCCCCACCACGTCACTCACAGCCATGCCGTGCCACCCGAAGCCTCATCGTGTCACCCACAGCCACACCAAACGTGCCACCCATGTCACAGCTGCCCCCGCCAACGCACCGTGACGCCCGTGCCCTGCCGTGTCACATCCTGGTTCCCAGGAGGTCACTCCTGCACGTACTGCCCGTGACACCTGCACCGTGGCCTGGTGTCACACCAGAGCACCCACCGAACCGGCTGGGCTGCACCCACACCCGACACCCAGGACCCACTGCGGTCACATCGGCCACCACGCACAGCCCAGCCCAGTGCCGGAGCCAATCCCAGTGCCAGAGCACTGCTGGTACTGGTGCCATGAGGATACTGCAGCCTCCTGAGCTGTGCCCATGCCCGGCCCCACTGGGCCCCTCGCTCAGAGCACAGCCCGGTCCCAGTTCTGCCCATGTGCCCACTGGGCTCTGAGGGGCACCGGGAAGCGGGACAGCGGGGAGTGGGGCAATTGGGAGCAGAGGAGTGGGGCAACGGGGAATGGGGCAGCGGGAAGCAGGGCAATTGGGAGCAGAGGAGTGGGGCAACGGGGAATGGGGCAGCGGGAAGCAGGGCAATGGGGAGCAGAGGAGCAGGGGAGTGGGGCAATGGGGAATGGGGCAGCGGAGAATGGGGCAGCAGGGAGCGGGGCAGCAGGGAGCAGGGCGATGGAGAGCAGGGCAATAGGGAATGGGGCAATGGGATGTGGGACAACGGGGTGCAGAGATTGCAGGGCAATTCCTGCACGGGAGCAGGGAGCAGGGCAGTGGGATGTGGCAGAGCAGGGAGCGGGGCACTGGGATGCAGAGGAGGAGAGCAGCGGGGAGCGAGCGGGGCAGTGGGATGCAGGGGAGCAGGGCAGCGGGATGCCAGGGAGGAGAGCAGCAGAGAGCAGGGCAATGGGATGCGGGGGAGCAGGGCAGCGGGATGCGATGGAGAAGGGAGCAGGGCAGTGGAATGCCAGGGAGGAGAGCAGCAGGGAGCGGGTCAGTAGGATGCGGAGGAGCAGAGAGTGGGGCACTGGGATGCGGCAGAGCAGGGAGCGGGGCAGTGCGATGCAGGGGAGCAGGGAGCAGGGTAGTGCAATAGCAGGGAGGAGAGCAGGGCAATGGATGCGGGGGAGCAGGGAGAGGGGCAATGGATGCGGGGGAGCAGGGAGCGGGGCCAGGGGGCAGCGGGACTCGGGTCAGCGCGAACTTTGCCGTTGCGGGTGAGACTGCGGGGTACTCACCGTCTGCTGGAGGTCGGGGATGCCGATGCGCACGACGATGGCGCCGGGCGCGGGCGGCTCCATGCGCGGGGCCGGCGGGTGCGGAGCGCGGGGCCCGGCGGGGCCGCGGGGCGGCTCGGGCCGCGCCTCCTCCCGCAGCGCCGGGTCCGGCTCCCGCGGCGGCTCCGGCGGCGGCGACTCGGCGCTCCCATGCTGGCTGCCCGCGGGGCTCAGCGGCATCCTCCGCGCTGCGGGGGCCGCGGCCAGCGCCCGCACGGGGGCCCTGCGGGAGAGAGCCGTGATGGGGGGGGACCCAAAGTGCGGGGGGACCCCCATAGGGGGGGCAACCCCAGAGGGACCCCGCTTGGCATCCCCAACTGCACAGGAGCACCCCCATAGGGACACTGCGGGAGGCCATGCGGGAGAGAGACGTGACGGGGGGGGACCCAAAGTGCGGGGGGACCCCCACAGGGACCCCAACTGCAGGGGCACCCCCAGAGGGACCCCACTTGGGACCCCGAACTGCACAGGGGCATCCCCATAGGGACACTGCGGGAGGCCCTGCGGGAGAGAGCCATGATAAGGGGACCGACAGTGCAGGGGGACCCACGTGGGGACCCCACATAGGGACCCCCCCATAAGGACCCCGGCTGGGATCCTCTATATGGACCTCAACTGCAGGGGGACACCCCCATAGGGACCCCAGCTAGGACCCCAAACTTGGACCCCCAACTGCATAGGGAGACTCCCATAGGGATCACCTATAGAGACTGCCCATAGGGCCCCTGGCTGGGACCCCCAACTGCAGGAGGGCACCCACATAGGGACCCCAAACTGAGACCCCTAACTGGGACCCCCAACTGCAGGGGGACATCCCCACAGGGACTCCAACTGCAGGGGGACATATCCAGAGGGACCCCGGTTGGACACCCAACTGCGTAAGGGCACACCCATCGGGACCCCGGCTGGGACCACCCCCTGGTGGGGACACTGGGGGGACCTTAGCTGGGAACCCCAAAACGGCACATGGACACCCCACAGTCCATCCAGGCCACCCCACAGGGACCTCAGAGTGGACCTTTGACTGCCCCACACAGAGAGCTCCATCCAGGAGCCCTCACCCAGGAACCCCCAACCAACCATGCAGGAATCTCACAGAGGCACCCCCATGGCCAGAACCTCCCCCCAACCCAGGGATCTTCATGCTGGAGGCCTCGCAGAAGACCACTCCCACCAGACAAAGGAATGCCCATGTCAAGGACCTCACCAAGAAGCCCCACACTGTGCAGGGGTCCCCACAAGTGCCCCCCCCAACACCAGCCAGGGCCAACTGGCACTGCAGACCCTTCCTGGTTCCCACAGTGGACACAACCCCCATGGCAGCTCTGCCCACCACCCACCCAAAAGAGACCCTTCCTCATCCTGGTAGAGGAATGGGCCAGTAAAGCATGGACCTGCCCAGGCTGATCCCATCCCACACACCCTGTTCCCCCAGGTGGGGCTGAGAGCGCTCAGCACCCACCAAAGCCAGCACAGAGGGCCTGCACTCAGCACCTCTTCACTCAGAGGGTGGGCGTTGCCACCTTAGAATCATAGAATGGGTTGGGTTGGAAGGGACCTCAAAGCCCATCCACTTCCAACCCCCCTGCCATGGGCAGGGACACCTCCCACTGGATCAGGGGGCTCAAAGCTCCGTCCCTGGCCTTGAACACCTCCAGGGATGGGACAGCCACAGCTTCCCTGGGTAACCTGTGCCTCATCACAAGGCATGAGCTCCTGGTGCCCACCTTGCTCCTTTGATCAACTGTCTTCTCTCCACACCACCACCAGCGCCTGCAGTCCATGTCCCTCCTTTGCAACCATGACCCTCCATCTCCACATCTGCACCAGCGTATCTGGAGGGTCTGCCTGGCTCCTTCCCCACCTGCCAGGGTGGATTGATGAGGGAGGCTGGACATCAGCAGGACTCAGAGGGGCTCTCAAGGTCCTGGTTCTGGCCCTGTAAACCTTTAACTCTGCAGGTGCTGGAGTGCTGCCCACTGCGAGGTCCCCAAAACCCCTGCTCAGAGGTGGTGACGTCCCAGCACATGAACACCCACAAATAGCCCGACTGGCCCCTGGGCTGCAGGCTCCAGCAGCATCTCCACCAGCCCTACCAGCAAAGAGCTGGGGCTGCCTGCCAGGGGCTTCCTGAACTGGCTCATACTGGGACAACAGGATGCAGCGGGGCCCTCGTGCCAAGATTTTGGGAGCAGGAGGAGGGGCTGACCTCTGTTTCCACCCCAGGGACTTGTCTCAGTCAGAGAAGCCACGTGCCCACACCTTGGAGTGGTGCAGCCACCCTGGGCTGCTCTTTCATAGAACAGAATCACAGAATTACCCGAGTTGGAAGGGATCCAGAAGGATCATCGAGTCCAGTTCTTATCTCTACGTAAGGATAATGGGATCCAGCAGGACCCTTCCTGCCCAGCAGGTCAAGCTCTTGCTCCCAGTGACCACCCTGCCAAGAGCAGATGCTCTGCTCTGCACTGGGGAGGCCCCACCTCGAGCATTGGGGGCACTTTGGGGCACCCCAGGATCCAAAGGACATCAAAGCCCTGGAGAGTGTCCAGAGGAGGCCCCAAAGCTGGGGAAGGATCTGGAGGAGAAATCCCACGAGGAGAGGCTGAAGGCACTGGGTCTGTTCATCTGGAGAAGAGGAGACTGAGGGGGGACCTCAGAGCTGCTTCCTCAGCAGGGGAGGAGGAGGAGCAGGCGCTGAGCTCTTCTCTCTGGTGAGCAAGGACAGGAGCCCAGGGAAGGGCAGGAAGATGGGCCAGGGCAGGGTTGGCTTGGACACCAGGAGAAGGTTCTTCCCCCAGAGCAGAGCAGAGCAGAGGGTAGTGGAGCCCTGGAACAGCTCCCCAGGGAAGCAGTCCCAGCCTGACAATATTCCAGCAGGGTTTGGCCAAGGCCCTCAGCCCCACGGGGTGACTGTTGGGGTTGTGCTGTGCAGGGCCAGGAGTTGGACTGGATGGGCCTGGTGGGACATTCCGTGAGCTGGGCTGCTGGGCTGAGCCCTGTGGGACTCCACATGGACCTGTGGCCAGGCTGGCTGGGATTCAAGGCTTTAATCTACGTGACAATCCTCAAACAGAAATAGTCCCCAAACCACGGAGAGCTGGAAAGATTGACGCTATGGCCTGGATCTGTCCAGGAAGTGACTAATGGCTCTTCCTTCTGCTCTCCCACCCGGAGACGGAGGGACTGGGAGGGACTGCGCAAGGCAAGCATCAGCGAGAGCCTGACTCTTGCCCCAAGCAACTCTCCCAGCTGGAGCAGCATCTGCTGCAAATGCCCTGCATTGGCAGAAGCAGCGAGGCAGGTGGGGAAGGAGGCACCCACACACCTGGACACATCAGGGTCACACGGAGGTCCAACGGGTCCTGAAGAACAAGCACGGCGACGGGAACTCCGCGGCACCGGCCCCAGAACGGAAATCATGGGTTGATTGTGACAAACAATGACATCAACCCAGAAGAAACAGCTGGGCTTTGGGCTCCTCCTTTCACAGAATCATAGAATCATACAATGGTTTGGAAGGCACCATGAAGGTCATTAAGTCCAACCCCCCTGCAGCGAGCTGGGACACCTCCCACTGGATCAGGGGGCTCCAAGCCCCATCCAACCTGGCCTTGAACACCTCTAGGGATGGGGCAGGGACCCCTCCCACTGGATCAGGGGGCTCCAAGCCCCAACCAACCTGGCCTTCAACACCTCCAGGGATGGGGCAGCCACAGCTTCTCTGGGCAACCTGGGCCAGGGCCTCCCCACCCTCACAGGAGAACATTTCTTCATGAGATCTAGTCTAAAGTTCTCATCTTTTAGTGTAAAACTATTCCCCTTTGTCCTATTGCTACAGGAACTGTTTTCCCCATCTTATAAGCCCCCAATAAGGTCTCCTCAGAGCCTTCCTTCCTTCCATCCACACTTGGATCCGTGCACTGGAGAGCCATAGCTCCTCTCTTTCTGCTGCTGCTTCATGGGTCCAAGCACAAGGAGTCTCCACCTTCATCTCCATCACCCTGGTCTCTGATCACACTGATCTCTCAGTGCCACTGTGGCACAGGTCAAGCCTTTGTGCTGGGTGGGAGGACAGTTTCAGTCATGCCCATCCAGTCCCTTTTTAAGGCATGACAAGACATCTTTGCCCAGCAGAAAAGAGAGCCAAAACGATGTCTTTCCAGGGCTCCTGTCCCACAGTAGGTGTCCTGCTGTGTCTCCCTGGCATCTGAGAACAGTGGCTTTGAGTCAGGGACACCAGAGATGAGGTGGGACTGGTGAAGGGAAGCAGAAGATGAAAGGGATCAGAGGACAGGCTGGAGAGGTGACCCGTGTGAACCTCATGGAGTTCAACAAGGCCGAGTGCAAAGTCTTGCACCTGGGTCGGGGCAATGCCAAGAACAAATCCAGGCTGTGTGGAGAATGGATTGGGAGCAACCCTGAGGAGAAATCTTGAGGGGGTAAATGAAAATGCCTTCAAGAGATGAGAAACAGGAGCAGGAGGAACGCAAAGTTCTCCTTGGAAAAATGCATGTGGTGAGGAGATAAATCATCAGGAATCCGAGGGACACGTGGTGCGGGTGCATCCCGTGGGCACACATCCACACAGCACTGGGCAGACCCTGGAACAGATGGGACAACAGAGGATCCCCGAGCTGCAGGAAGCCTGGAGTGAGCGCAGAGCACCAATCTGGATGCGGCCCCATCTGCCCAAAGGTGCTGGGAAGGATGCTGAGCTCTCTCCACCGCTTCTCCAGAGCCGTGCCCGTGCTGTGCAGGCAGCGGGCATCATTCTGCACAAGACCCCTTGGATGCTACAACATTCCCTGGCTCCTGCCTGCTGCCCTGCACCCCTGGCACAGCACCACACTGGGAATTAGATGGGACAATGGCAACACAAGCTTGCCTACACCCTCACAAGCTGCAGGGAAAACCTGCAGCCAGGTGCACGTGTGCATCCTTATGGAGCCAGGGAGGATCCAGGAGCTGCAGGAAGAGCACAGAGCATCACTCTGGATGTGACCCCATCTGCCCAAAGGCTCTGGGAAGGATGCTGAGCTCTCCCGTGGCAGCAGGCATCGTCGCAAACAAGACCCTCCCTGGATGCTACAGCATTCCCTGGCTCCCTCCCACTGCTACACAGGGAATTCAGCAAGAGCAACACCACAACCATCCCTTCCTGCTGCCTCAGCCAGCCCTCAAACACCACCCAGCAGCCACAATCCAGGGCCAGGGTCTCCCAGAAAAATCAGCCCCAAAGCCCAGCGATCAGGAAATCTCCCACTGGGCAGCAGCACCCATCTGTGCCTCCGCCTGTGGTTCTGTTCCTCCAGTGCCTTTCATCAATTTTCTTGCTTTCCTTTTTTTTTTTCTGTCTCATTATTTCACTGAGAGGGAGAAATTAAACGCTCCAGATGGCAATTGTCAGGATTATTCTTGCTTTTTTTTTTCCCCCCAAACTTCTGGTACCTCATCAGTTCCCAATAAAGTGGAACACACGACTGTGAATGGTTGGGAAAACACACTGGCCACCCCCACCCCAAACTGGCAGAGTCATCCACATTCGTTGTCTCTTATTAAATCAACTTCTCTGCTGAGGAAAGGAAAAAATCACTACTCTTGGAAAAAAGATACAAGTTCATAAAATCATAAAATGGGTTGGGTTGGAAGGGACCTGAAAGATCATCCAGTTCCACCCCCCTGCCATGGGCAGGGACACCTCCCACTGGATCAGGGGGCTCCAAGCCCCATCCAACCTGACCTTCAACACCTCCAGGGATGGGGCAGCCACAGCTTCTCTGGGCAGCCTGGGCCAGGGCCTCCCCACCCTCAGAGTGAAGAATTTCTTCCCAATGTCCAATCTAAATCTTCCCCCTTCCAGTTTAAAGCCGTTCCCCCTCGTCCTGTCACTCCAGGCCCTTGGAAAAATCTCCTCCCCACCTTTCCTGGAGCCCTTTCACATACTGGAAGGCTGCTTTAAGGTCTCCCCAGAGCCTTCTCCTCTCCAGACTGAACAACCCCAACTCTCTCAGCCTGTCCTCATAGCAGAGATGCTCCAGCCCTTTGATCATCTTCCAAGCTGAGTATCTTAGAAATTATGATCCAATGAGTCTTACACTGACACCAGGAAAAACGGATGAACGATCATCAAAGAGAGCCATAAAATCTTTCAAGAAGATTTTATAGTGACAGGACCAAGCAGTAAAGCTTCCATCAAAGAAATTCCCACCTCATCAGTCTAGCAGAGCTCCCTGTGGGTGCCCCCTGGAGCACAGATCAGTGAAACCCAGGCTAGAGCAGTTTATTCCAATTTCCAAATACTCTCTGCAAGAGAGGTGGGAAGCCCAGTGACCCCATTGATAGGATGAGGGGGAATGGTTTTAAGCTAAAAGAGGGGAGATCAGAGAATATTTCAGGCTGGAAGGGAATCACCACCTCTCCCAAGGAACAAGTGATAGCCCTGTGGTGGTGGGACCTAAAAAGGTGTAACAGGTAAGATGAGAAGAAGACAAGTAGCCCCAGGGCACAGTAAGGGCAGGAAGAAGCAAGCAAGGTGGGCTGCAGCAGGGGTGCTGCTGGAACTGCTCCTGAGACAAGGAGAAGCTGACACCTCCCCAAGGATGTGGGAAGGTGCTGCCACTCTGTCCAGAGGCAGGGTGAGGACTCATGGAGTCATTAATGTTGGAAGAGACCTCTAAGCTCATCCAGTCCAGCCATCAGCCCAACCCCACCGTGCCTGCTGAACCATGTCCTGAAGTGTCACATCTACACATCTAACCCCTCCAGGGATGGAGACTCCACCTCTGCCAGTGCTTGACAACTCTTTCCATTAGGAATTTTTTCCTAATATCCAATCTGAACCTCCCCTGGCACAACTCGAGGTAATTCCTCTTGTCCTATCACTTGTTGCTTGGGAGGAAAGACCAGCAACCACCTTGCCACAACCTGAGGTCTCCCCTCAGCCTTTTCTCCAGCCTAAACAGCCCCAGGTCCCTCAGCTGCTCCTCCCAAGACTCGGTTCTCCAGCCCCTTCCCCAGCTTCGTTGCTTTCCAAGAGAGGGCTGGTGGAGCCCAGAGAGGAGGGCAAAGACCTGTGGCTGTTGTCCCTGTGGCCTGGGATGAGAGCCCAGCTGCGGGAGGGTGGGAGGTTGCCCTCTCCATCCTCACGGAGAGTTCTGGTGGCACTCCAGATGCCACAGCTGAAATCTCCTTTCCAAACTCCTTCCTTCAGGTCTCCTCTCACTTGGTCTCCTCCTGGAAAGCTGTTTCAGACCCTCCTTTGCTGTGATGATTCGAATGGCCTAATTTCTAGCCCACACATTCACGGCTGGTTTACCCTCCTCTTGCGTCAGCATTGTCTCCTCTCTCCTCCTTTGTTTATGTAAGTATTTAGATACCTATCACAGGCAGCAATTAGATCCACACTCAGACTTCACTTTGCAGGCTAAACAAGCACCACTTCCACGGTCTCCTCTTCCAGGGCAGACTCCCACCTCCAGGGACACGCCTGGAGGGACCAACAGACTCCAGAGGACCAGTCCCAAGCTGGATTCATACTTAGGAACACAAAATAATGCACTTCCAAAGGGGTCCTGTGCAGGGCTCCTGCCTTTCCAGGCTTCAAACCACTTCAGTGTGCACCACAGACACCTCAACAGCACCAGTGATGATCTTTCCATAATCAGGGGAATCATAGAGTCCTTACAGTTGGGAAAAAACCCTCTAAGATCATCAAGTCATCAAGTCCAGCCATCAACACAATACCAATATTTATCCCCAACTTCAGAAGGATAAGGAACTGTTGGAATGGGTCCTGAGGAGGCCATGGAGATGATCCAAGGGCTGGAGCCCCTCTGCTGTGAGGACAGGCTGGGAAAGTTAGGGTTGTTCAGCCTGGAGAGGAGAAGGGTCTGTGAAGACTTCATAGCGACCTCCCAGGACTGAAAGGAGCTCCAGGAAAGCTGGGGAGGGACTTTTTCCAAAGGCCTGGAGTGACAGGATGAGGGGGAACGGGCCTGGCAGTGTTCCTTGGATGACTGAGGGTTAAATTCCCTCCCCTTTCCAGTCCCTGCTTTCCTGCTGTGCAGGGCTTCACCTCTCCTCACACACCCAGTGACTCTGTGACTCCAGAAACCCTGTCCCCTTCAGAAACAGGCTCTCCTGAGACAGGTAAGCATGGAAGCATCTGGCTCACATCCCCAGGTGCTCCTGCACACCCAGGGCTCATGCCTGGAACATGATCCAGGAGCTGGCAAGGAGAGACTTCAAGAACCAGGTGCCAGGGTCATGATGATGTAGGAGAAGCCCACACACCCCTGCTCTCCCCCCACGGTCACACGCTGGCAGGGCCCAAGCTGCACCAGTTCCCTGTGCTCCAGGGCTCCTCGTGCTGCACCAGGGTTGTGGGTGATACAGCAGCATCCCAAGTTGGGGAGCAAAGGGAGATCACAGAATCATGGAATGGTTTGGGTGGGAAGCGACCTTAAAGCCCATCCAGTTCCAACCCCCCTTGCCATGGGCAGGGACCCCTCCCACTGGATCAGGTTGCTCCGATCCAGCACCCTGCTGGGTGTCACTGCCAGGGTGGGTGCAGAGAGCAGCACACGGGGCTGTCACTACTGGGATCACTGGGAATGGCCCTGCATGCAGGGGCTGTCACAGTTGTGGAACGAAGAGCTGTTGGGGCACCACCTCTGCTCCACTGTGAAAGGATCAACTGGGACAGACTTAAACCAGCCCAGCACCCCAACAGTACCAGCATCCACCCACCTGTACCAGCATCCACTCTGCAGCCACGGCCAGGCAGCCCCAGGCAACACCAGCCTCTCCAGAAACTGGACCCAACACCTGCTCCAGCAGCTCCCACAGCACCCCAGGCTCTGCTCCTGCAACGGCACAGACCCTGGTGGGCAGCTGCTCTGCAAGCCCCTCATCACCCTGGAGGCCTCCTAGAACTGGGGAGCCCCAGCTCATGTCCAGCTTGGTCTGTTCAGCTGGAGAAGAGGAGACTGAGGGGGGACCTCAGAGCTGCTTCCTCACAAGGTGAGGAGGAGCAGGGGCTGAGCTCTTCTCTGTGGAGACCAATGAAAGAACTCGAGGGAATGGCAGGAAAATGGGCCAGGGGAGGGTTAGGGTGGATATTAGAAGGTTCTCCACCCAGAGGGTGGTGGAGCCCTGGAACAGCTCCCCAGGGAAGCAGTCCCAGCCTGACAATATTCCAGCAGGGTTTGGCCAAGGCCCTCAGCCCCACGGGGTGACTGTTGGGGTTGTCCTGTGCAGGGCCAGGAGCTGGACTGGATGGGTCTGGAGGGTCCCTTCCAGCTCAGCTCATTCTATGGTACCCTGCCCGGAGCCCCCCAGCCCTCCCACGCGCCGCCCGGAGTCAAGCCCTCACCTCAAAGGACCGGGGAGCGTCCGCCCTCGCTTGGCTGGCGATGCCCATGGGACAAGCAGAGCCGTCCTCTCGCCCAGCCCAGAGGTTACTGATTTACCAGGGGTGGCTGCAGCTGGAATGCAGGGTCGATGGCTGCAAGCACTGCGGAAGGCACGGTGGCCTCTGCAGGGGGGGTGAGGAGGACGGGCAGCGGGAGGGACCGAGCTGCTCAGTGCCCTGTGTGGGTTGTTGGCAGCCTGGGTATCCCGTGGGTCAACTTCCCACCCACCCAAGGCTGGTCTTTGGTACCCTGCCAGCTCCATGCCCAGGGCTGCCAGGCAGAACCAGGTCTCCATGATGCTGGAGCCGTCCTCACTTATAGCATTAGAGAATCATAGATTCCTTTGGTTGGAAAAGACCTTTGAGATCATCGAGTCCAAGCGTCCCTTTCCACTACTAAACCAGATCCCTGAGCACTTTATCTACCTGTGTTTTAAATACTACCAGGGATGGAGACTCCACCACCTCCCTGGGCAGCCTCTGCCAGTTCTGGACCACCCTTTCAGTGAAAAACTTTTTCTTAATATCCAATGTGAGCCTCCCCAGGCTCAAATTGAGGCCATTTCCTCTCATCCCATCACCTGTCACTTGGGAGAAGAGACTCACACCCACCTCACCACAACTTCCTTTCAGGAAGAGGGCAATAAGGTCTCCCCTCAGCCTCCTTTTCTCCAGGCTGAGCAATCCCAGGTCCCTCAGCTGCTCCTCATAAGGTTTGTTCTCCAAGTCTGGGCACAAGCAGGTCAGTCCACCCTGCTGTTTGCCATGGCTCTGGCCCAGCCCCACGTGACAGGTAGCAGAGCACAATCCCTGCCAGCCCAGCCTTGTCCTGTGCCACCGTTACCTGTGTCCTCCAGAACCGACACAGATTGACCCCTACAAACTGCCACCAGCCCTGCACTGCGGCTGCCTCCGCGTGGCCACGTGCCAAGGGAGTTCAGGGGTGCCCCCACCCCTTTATTGGGCACTCAGAGACACGGGTGAGTCCTGGTGTCCCATCCCTGTGCTTGTGTGGGCACAGGATGCTGCTCCTCATCCCGCTGCCCCTCACGGGGGGCGGCACCGCCCTGGGAGGGCCGAGCACGGGTCCAGCGGGTTTGCTCCCGAAGAGCAGCGCGTTGCCTTTAAATCCTCCCCACAGCCTCTGTGGCCCAGTAACCCCGGCAAATGGGAAGAGGGAAAATCAATTGGCAGGAGGATTACCCGTCAGGCACTGTGGGACACTGCAGCCACCCGCAGGCTGATCAATGAGCTCTGCTCCCTCTCCTCGTTAGCTCTGTGCATCCTGACCTTCTGCGGCCACAGCAGAACCAGAGAATCACTTGGTTGGAAAAGACCTTTGAGATCATCGAGTCCAATCGTCCCCGTCCACCACTAAATCACATCTCTGAGAAACTCATCCATCTGTCTTTTAAACACCTCCAGGGGTGGGGGCTCAACCTGAGCCAGGGCCTCACCACCCTCACTGTGAAGAATTTCTTCCTAATGTCTAATATAAATCTCCCCCCTTCCAATTTAAAGCCATTTCCCCTCATCCTGTCACTCCAGGCCCTTGGAAAAAAGCCCCTCCCCAGCTTTCCTGGAGCCCCTTTTAGTCCTGGGAGGCTGCTCTAAGGTCCCCCAGAGCCTTCTCTTCTCCAGCCTGAACAACCCCAACTCTCCCAGCCTGTCCTCACAGCAGAGGGGCTCCAGCCCTTGAATCATCTCCATGGCTTCCTCAGGACTCCTTCCAACAGTTCCATCTCTTTCTTCTGTTGGGGATTCCAGAACTGGACACAGGACCCCAGGTGGGGTCTCCCCAGAGCAGAGCAGAGGGACAAAGTATGATCTTTGGCACAAAGGTTCCTAAGAGTTGGCCCCTCACTGCCTATGTCTGCTGTGCAGCACGGCAGGAGAGGAACCCTCAGCTTGGCCACCAGCGACTGCAGTGCCACAAAGGAGGCTGCAAAAATGATTGAGGGCTGGAGCCCCTCTGCTGTGAGGACAGGCTGAGAGAGCTGGGCTTGTTCAGCCTGGAGAAGAGAAGCCTTTGGGGGGACATCATAGCAGCCTCCCAGGACTGAATGGGGCTCCGGGAAAGCTGGGGAGGGACTTCTTACAAGGGCTTGGAGTGATGGGACAAGGGGGAACGGCTTTAAACTGGAAGGGGGAAGATTGAGATTGGACATTGGGAAGGAATTCTTCATGATGAGGTTGGAGAGGCCCTGGCCCAGGTTGCCCAGAGAAGCTGTGGCTGCCCCATCCCTGGAGGTGTTGAAGGCCAGGTTGGATGGGGCTTGGAGCCCCCTGATCCAGTGGGAGGTGTCCCTGCCCATGGCAGGGGGGTGGGAATGGATGGGCTTTGAGGTCCCTTCCAACCCAACCCATTCCATGATCCTATGATTCCTGTCACTGTCCCAGCTGAAGCCGACTCTTCAGATCAACAGGACAGAGGGTGGCAATCTCTGATCCAAAGCACATTTGCTTCCTGCTGGTCACAGCCCTGCACAGCACCCCAGTCTGCTCCTACCTGACCTGAGGGAGCAACAGAGCCTGGGGAAAGGCAGAGGTGGCTGAAGACTTTGAAGCCCCTGTGATGCACCTGAGATCCATGGGCTCTGTGTGCCGTGAGGGCATCTCACAGGAGCTGGCAGCACTAATGCAGGGCTCCAGGGAGGTGGTGAGGGCTGCTCTAGCAGGGTGGGTGTCCCCAGAGACCCATCCTCATGCAGGGTCTGCCCCAAGGCCATCAACAGGGGTGTCTGCAGAGTGTGGGCCCATCCAAGCTGGGCACGGGGATCCAGGCAGGGACAGCACACGGCTGGTCCAGCCCCAGGACCTCAAGGTCTGCAGAGCCCGGCAGAGCTCACGGCCCGTGGGCCATCTCAGCACCTAGAGGTCTCCCACCCTGGGAAGGTGGTTCCAGAGCAGGAGCCAGGGGGATGCCTGCAGTAAGAACAGCCTCTCCAGGAGACACCAGGGATCCTGGGGGCTTTGCACACTCCATCCTGCAGTAACTCCGAGCAGGAGCGGTGCGTAGTCATAGGAACATCACTTAACATGGTCACCTTGGTAACCACAGCTACACACTCTCACAGAGCACGTGCAAGGCCCTGTGCACCCCAGCTGGGGTCCCCCAAACCTGCACCCACGCTGCAGCCTACCCAGCAGGTCACGCTGTGCACAGGACCACTGGGACAAGGACTTCTGTGCCGAGAGCCTCGCTGGTGGCACCACCACCCACAGTACCAGGGGAGCAGCTGGAAACCACCACCAAGACCACAGCAGGGAGTCAGTCCCTTCCAGAGTCCTGTGGAGCAGCCTGGCCACAGCCACCTCTGCCCAGAGGTGTGAACTGGATGGGCTGGCATCTCCTCCCATCCCACGTATCGCTGAACCCCCATCAGCTCCTCATGTGGAGCCACACCATAAGGACCACACACACAGAGAGCCCATCAATGCAGGATGGCAGCATGCCTGGATCAGACACACGTGAGGACACTTGGTCTTGAGCAGCCTGGTCTAGTGGGAGGTGTCCCTGCCCGTGGCAGGGGGGTTGGGACTGATTATCATTAAGGTCTCTTCCAACCCAAACCCTTCTATGATTCCATAACCAGGAGAAACAAGCCCCTGGAGATGCCCCATCACAGACAGGCTGCAGAAGGCACATCTGCTCCCTCCACCTCCCCACCACCACCGGGAATGACTGCCAGTGAGCACAGCCCAAGGCCAGGTAGCCCTGAGCACTGGGTTCCCACACCTCCCACCCTCACTCCAGCAAGAAGCTCTGTGTCTCTGCACAGCGGGCACAGACCCACAGAAGCACAGCCAGGTAAACACTCAGCCCCTCAAGGTGCCACTGATGCCACGGCCCCAGCTGACCCCTCCTGGGCAGGTTTCAGGACTGCCCTCTACCTGCACCACTCCTCCACCCTCCTGGCTCCAGCCTGGGAGAAGCACAACACAGCAAGAAGCAAGAAACCAAAGGACCTCCAGGAATTACACTCCAGCAGCCCCACTGCTGCCAGGACCTACCACCCCCCATCATCACCACCACCAGACACATCCCATCACCATCCCCTTGCTCAGCCTCACCTGTGGTGGCCTTGGCCCTGCCCCAGCACGACCCTCGCAGCACCCCAGCACCCCAAACCCTGCAGGTGCCCTGAGCTCCCTGCCAAAGCTGCAGCTCCCACCAGCAGAGCACAGGGTCCAGGGCTACCAACACCGACCCGACATCGGGGAGTCTATATCTGACCTGTTCCCAGGGACTCGGTGTGGCCTGGGTGGAGATGTTATCCAGAGCTGCTGCTGGGTTGGTTGCCACCCCAGAAAAACATCCTGGAGCTGCAGGAGGCACCCACTGATCAGCCAGCCTGAAGCCACCGCTCGGCTTCTCCTGCTTAGCCCCTGGGTAATAGGATAACGCTGCCTCCATCTGTTTGTCTGGGACTGAGAGGCTAATCACCTCCAGGCATCCCTCCTCTCCTGGCACCCCTGCCACCAGCTCCTTCCCACCTTGCAGAGGTGGCACAGGACAGAGCTGCTGCACTGGCAGAGTTGGGGTTCCACCAGAAGCTGGGGTTCCAAGCAGGAGCCACGGGAAGGACAGAGCAGGGCAGGACCAAAAAAGGCTACAATAAAGCTGGGGATGGATTTTTTCCAAGGGCCTGGAGCGACAGGATGAGGGGGAATGGATTTAAACTCAAAGAGGAAAGATATAGATTAGACATTAGGAAGAAATTCTTCACAATGAGGGTGGGGAGGCCCTGGCCCAGGTTGCCCAGAGAAGCTGTGGCTGCCCCATCCCTGGAAGTGTTCAAGGCCAGGTTGGATGGGGCTTTGAGCCCCCTGATCCAGTGGGAGGTGTCCCTGCCCATGGCAGGGGGTTGGAACTGAATGGGCTTTGAGGTCCCTTCGAACCCAAACCTATGATTCTCTTACTCAGCCAGGTTCCAGGCCCAGCCACAGCCCCTCCGTGTCCCACAGACTTGGGCTCCTGCTGTAGCAGTGAAGGATGGTCCTTCCCCTTTAGGGACAGGAACAAAGCATCACAACAGGGATTGCCTTCACCAAGTCCAGCTCCACGGGGCCCTGCTCCCCCTGGGATCTGCTGTTCTGATGCAGAACAAAGATGACCAGGTCAGAGCACATTTTTTCAGGGGGGTGATGTGTTGCAAGCATTACAGGATGATGCTGCCACGGCAATCGGATCCATCGGGGCCCTGCAAGTCATGGATGTGCTTGGGGACCAGGAGGGTTGGAAGTGGTTATTTAAGGTCCCTTCCAGCCCACCCAAACTATTCCATGATTCTATGGTCCTGTACTTGGGACACAACAAGGCCAGGCAACGCTCCAGGCTCGGGGAAGAGCAGCTGGAAAGCTGCCTGGCGGAAAAGGACCCGGGGGTGCTGGCTGACAGGGGCTGAACAGGAGCCAGCAGGGCGGCCAAGTGGCCAAGAAGGCCAGCAGCAGCCTCCTGCCTTGGATCACCCATGCTCCGGCCATCAGGAGCAGGGAAGGGCTGGTTCTCCACCTGGACTTGATGCTGGCGAGGCGAAATCTTGAATCCCGGAGTCAGTTTTGGGCCCCTCACTCCAAGAAAGACATTGAGGGACTGGAGTGCGTCCAGAGAAGAGGAATGGAGCTGGGGAAGGGGCTGGAGAACAGGTCCTACGAGTGGCTGAGGGACCTGGGGTGGTTTAGTCTGGAGAAAAGGAGAGGAGGAGAGACCTCATCCCTGTCCACAACTGCCTGAGAGGAGGCTGTGGGGAGTGGGGGGGGTTGGTCTCTTCTTGCAAGTGACAGGAGATGGGATGAGAAGAAATGGCCTCAAGTTGCACCAGGGGAGGGTCAGATTGGATATTAGGAAAAACTTCTTTACTGAAAGAGTGGTGAAGCATTGGAAGAGGCTGCCCAGGGAGGTGGTGGAGTCACCATTCCTGAAGATGTTTAAAAGATGGGCAGATGAGATGCTCAGGGATTTGGTTTAGCAGTGGACAGAGATGGTTGGTCTCAATAATCTCAAAGGACTTTTCAAATGCTATGATTCTCCCCAGGCCTGACTTCACTGAATACACAAGCCAGGGGAAGAATAGCTTGGATGGTTGCCCACATCCCACTGCAAACAGGATTCCTCCCCATTGCACACATTCCAAAGCTGCACCTGCCCATGGATTGGAAGCTGTGGCTCAGACAACCTGCACAGCTCAGCACGGGCTACTGAG
Organism: Dromococcyx pavoninus; assembly: GCA_033558185.1. NCBI lineage: Eukaryota > Metazoa > Chordata > Aves > Cuculiformes > Neomorphidae > Dromococcyx > Dromococcyx pavoninus. The sequence goes on along the minus strand of JAUMJL010000058.1, from coordinate 312,237 downwards.
CTGCCTGGTACAGCACAGCATAGAACCAGAGAATGTCCTGAGCTGGAAGGGACCCACCAGGCCCATCCAGTCCAACTCCTGGCCCTGCACAGCACAACCCCAACAGTCACCCCGTGGGGCTGAGGGCCTTGGCCAAACCCTGCTGGAATATTGTCAGGCTGGGACTGCTTCCCTGGGGAGCTGTTCCAGGGCTCCACCACCCTCTGCTCTGCTCTGCTCTGCTCTGCTCTGGGGGAAGAACCTTCTCCTGGTGTCCAAGCCAACCCTGCCCTGGCCCATCTTCCTGCCCTTCCCTCAAGTCCTATCATTGGCCACCAGCAAGAAGAGCTCATGGCACGGCACAGCGTGGCACAGCAACTCCCCTGCATGGAAACACATAGCAGAGCCCACAGAGCAGAGCCAGCCCTTGCACGGAAACACGCGGCGCGGCCCACGCGGCACAGCCAGCCCTGCACGGGCAGCATGAATTAGCTGGAGGCTTTCCAAGGTGAAGTGGCAACGCATTTCAGGAGTCCTGGAATGAAGCTCTGAAAAGAGCCTGCTGAAGCCAGGGAAAGAAAAAACCAAAGCACCCACTCTTCTTGTGTATTCGCATTTTGTGTTTCTTTTGTTCACCAGGGCAGTGATTTTGCCCCTGGATTCAGCACTGGGGAGGTTGCACCTCGAATTTTGGGGTCAGTTTTGGGCCACTCACTCCAAGAAGGACCTTGAGGGGCTGGAGTGCATCCAGAGAAGGGGAATGAGGCTGGTGAAGGGGCTGGAGAACAAGTCTTACAAAAAGCACATGAGGGACCTGGCGTTGTTTAGCCTGGAGAAGAGGAGGCTGAGGGGAGACCTCATCCCTGTCCACAACTGCCTGAGAGGAGGCTGTGGGGAGGGGGGGTTGGTCTCTTCTCCCAAGGGACAGGAGATGGGATGAGACGGAATGGCCTCAAGTTGCCCCAGGGCAGGGTCAGATTGGACATCAGGAAACATTTTGTCACTGTAAGGGTTCTGAGGCCCTGACAGAGGCTGCCCAGGGAGGGGGTGGAGTCCCCATCCCTGGAGGGGTTTAGAAGATGAGTTTCTCAGGGTCATGGTTTAGAAATGGGACAGGTACAGTTGGACTTGAGGATTTCAAAGGTCTTTTCCAACCAAGTGATTCTGTGATCTATGATTCCAGGGAGACCTTAGAGCAGCCTCCCAGGACTGAAAGAGGTTCCAAGAAAGCTGAGGGGGGGCTCTTGATCAGGAAGTGCAGGGATGGGATGAGGGGAACGGTTTGAAGCTGAAAGAGGGGAGATTGAGATGAGATCTTAGGAAGAAATGTTCTCCTGTGAGGGTGGGGAGGCCCTGGCCCAGGTTGCCCAGAGAAGCTGTGGCTGCCCCATCCCTGGAGGTGTTGAAGGCCAGGTTGGATGGGGCTTGGAGCCCCCTGATCCAGTGGGAGGTGTCCCTGCCCATGGCAGGAGGATGGAACTGGAAGGAATTTGAGGTCCCTTCCAACCCAACCCATTCCATGGTTCTGTGGTTCTATGATCACCAGCCACCCCAGCACTGGCAAAGGGTCTGGTGTCCTCAGGCAGGACAGGGAAAAGCCCCATTTCAAGAAGCAGCATCCGGGCAGCCAGGGCTGGAAGAAAACCTCCCACCAGTGTGATGTCCAGGAATCCTCCCATCCTCCAAGAGCAGTGGTGCTTTTCCCAGACAGAGGTCCTGAATCCCAGCTGGATGAGCCCAGGCAGACCTGCTCAGCCAGTCTCCACCAGGGCCTTTCCTCTAGATGCCTCCTCAAAGCACATCACATTGTCACGACCGAGCCCTGACCCTGTAACTGCTTCTGCCTCGCTCGCAGCCTGCCCAAAGCATCCCATCCACCCAAATCTGAGCCCTGCCATCCTTTTCCAGCCCTCAAAAGCCCCATTTCTGCCCTCTCCTGAGCACCACAGCTGGGTCTCCATCCCCACAGCCCCATCCCCTCCCAGGACAAGGCTGCAGGACACCACCACCACACTGAGCCCTCTCCCTGCCACCTCCCATCGGGTGGCCCAAGGTGATTCTGAAGGCCAAAAAGGAAGGACAAAACAGGTCTTACCTGAAACGACTGTCACGGGCAGGGGGTCACAGCACTCCCTCTTCATCAACCTGTGGACAACAGAGAGCAAGGACAGCATTAATGCATGCACAGCCCCCACTGTAGAATCATAGAATTGCCTGGTTAGAAAAGATCTTTGAGATCATCAGGTCCAACCACACCTTGTCCGGTACTAAATCACATCCCTGAGCACCTCATCCACCTGTATTTTAAACCCCTCCAGGGATGGGGACTCCACCCCCTCCCTGGGCAGCCTCTGCCAGGGCCTGAGAACCCTTTAAGACAGCAGATTCAGCCTTAGGAGAGCAGTGAAGTGTGGAACCCACAGGGCTGGGAACAAGAACATCCCCAGAGCAAACCCCCTTTCCTCCAGCAAGGTCACCTCCAGCTTGCACCAAGACCTCCTGTCCTCCCACAGCAGAGCTCCCCGAGCCCTCCTGCCTGTGCAAGCCCACCCTCACCCCACGGACAGGCACATCTGATGTCCCTCAAGGACAGCCAGGGTGGCTTTGCTCCTGGGCCAGGCAGGGTGGAGCACTGGCAGCCCTTGGACACTGTTGGCCCACAGCATGGATCAATAAGACCTCATGTGAGGGCAAAGCAGCTTTCCCAGGGAACAGCCCAGGCCAGAGTGCCAGGGAAGGTGGACACGGCCACCCTGGGCTGGTGAAGGTCCTGGTGCACCTCTCCCACTCTGGACCAGCAGGGTCCTGGTGCATCTCTCCCACTCTGGACCAGCAGGGTCCTGGTGCATCTCTCCCACTCTGGACCAGCAGGGTCCTGGTGCACCTTTCCCACCACAGACCAGCACGGTCCTGGTGCACCTCTCCCACCACAGACCAGCAGGGTCCTGGTGTACCACTCCCACCCTGGATCAGCAGGGTCCCCTGCATCTCTCCCACCCTGGACCAGCAGGGTCCCCTGCACCTCTCCCACCCAGGCTCATCCCCTCCCAGGCAGAGTCCAGGATGTCTCACAGCCTTAGAGCTTTCAGGCTCGTGCTGCAACAGCAGTAATTCTAAGGGTCAGTTCTTTCACAGGGTCAACACTCCTGTTCTCCTGTTTGGGATGAGGAACAAGGGACAGAACCTCCAGAAGACATCAGGACGAGCACCCAGGGTAAATTCATGAACAGTACAGGCAGCCACAAAAAGAGAACCATGGATCCACAATGCCTCTGCTCTCCTGTGCACTGGGAACATGCCTGCTCTCTCTCTCCTCACTTCTTATTCCAGATCTTTTCTGGGTGAGCAGTTGAAATGGCTGCTCCCTTGTAGGAAATTAAAAATGTATGGCTTGGGATTTCTCGGAGCGCGCCCGATGCGCCGCAGCCGCTGTCAGCACACGCAGGGGGAAGGGGCCACGGCAAGGGTCCTGCTCCTGTGGAGAGCCTGCCCTGCTCCACGTGGGCACCTGGGGTGCCACCAGGCTTTAACTGTTCTACTCAGCACTGGGGAGGCCACACCTGGAATCCTGGGGTCAGTTCTGGGCCTCTCACTCCAAGAAGGACACTGAGGGGCTGGAGAGCATCCAGAGAAGGGAACAGAGCTGGGGAAGGGTCTGGAGAACAGGGGTTGTGGGAGGGGCTGAGGGACCTGGGGGGGTTTGGTCTGGAGAAGAGGAGGCTGAGGGGAGACCTCATCCCTGTCCACAACTGCCTGAGAGGAGGCTGTGGGGAGGTGGGTGTTGGTCTCTTCTCCCAAGGAACAGGAGATGGGATGAGAGGGAATGGCCTCAAGTTGCCCCAGGGCAGGGTCAGATTGGCCATCAGGAAGGATTCCTTCCTGGAAAGGGTTCTCAGGCCCTGGCAGAGGCTCCCAGGGAGGTGGTGGAGTCCCCATCCCTGGAGGGGTTTAGAAGATGTATAGATGAGTTTCTTAGGGATTTGGTTTAATACTGGACAGGTACAGCTGCACTCGATGATCTCAAAGGTCGTTTCCAACCAGATCATTCTATGATTCTATAAGATCTACTCCAGCCTCCTCTGGCAGAGGGATCGCAGACGCCGCGATGCACCTGGAACACTCAGCAGCTATTTTGTGCCTCTCTGTAAAGCAACACTGCTCGAGTCCCAGTGGGGTCGTTGCAGGATGCTCCAGACACAGCTGCTCCTGCTCCATCCCATGAGCCCAGCTCACAGGACACCTGCACCAGGAAAACAGGGGAAACCTACCCCAGCTGTTCATGTATCATGGAATCAGGGAATGGTTTGGGTTGGAAGGGACCTCCAAGCCCATCCAGTTCCAACCCCCCTGCCATGGGCAGGGACACCTCCCACTGGATCAGGGGGCTCCAAGCCCCATCCAACCTGGTCCAATGGTGACCAATGATAGGACCCAAGGAAAAGGCAGGAAGATTTGGCAAGGTTTTGGTTAGAGGGTGGTGGAGCACTGGAACAGCTCCTCTGACAATATTCCAGAAGATTTGGCCAAGGCCCTCAGCCCCACGGGGTGACTGTTGGGGTTGTCCTGTGCAGGGCCAGGAGTTGGACTGGATGGGCCTGGTGGGTCCCTTCCAGCTCAGGTCATTCTATGGCTCTACAGTGTTGAACACCTCCAGGGATGGGGCAGCCACAGCTTCTCTGGGCAACCTGTGCCAGGGCTTCACCACCCTCACAAGAAAATATTTCTTCCTTAAATCTCATCTCAATCTCCCCTCTTTCAGCTTAAGACCACTCCTCCTCATCCTGTCCACTCACCAGCTTTCCTTGAGCCCCTTTGGGTCCTGGAGCCCCTTTGGGTCCTGGAAGGCTGTTCTAAGGTCTCCCCAGAGCCTTCTTTTCTCCAGGATGGACAATCCCACCTCTCTCAGTTTTTGAACCCCTCCAGGGGTGGGGACTCCACTACTGCCCTGCACAACCTCTTCCAGTGCTTCACCACTCTTTAAGTGAAGACATTTTTGTACTCTCCAATCTACCCCCCTCCAGGCACCCATCACCCTGGGCACAGCCCCTCATGTCTAGGGGGCACGGGACTGGGCACCAGGGCTCCTCAGGAAAACACAAACCCGAGGGGACTCAGAAACAGGAGGCAAGAATGACTGAAGGAGGAGAGAAAGGAAAGGGCAGAGACTGCTGCCTTCAAAAGGTGACAAATAAGAAAGGAGGCAGATGAAAGGCTGTAACATCCTGAAGAGCCTGCAGAAAGGACACGGCGCTTCCACTCTTTTCATCTCCCGGCATCAGGGCAGTGGAAAATGTCATGGGATTGCACCCTAAGAAAAGGAAATCCTTCTCCACGTTGCCTGTAAGTGGATGCTGTAGCTCAGTGCCACAAGAAGCCACTGAGGCCCAGAATGGTGCAGCTGGAGAGGCTTTGTGGGTGAGGATACCAAACACAGCTGCCGGTGGCAGCGATCGGGTGAGGCTGTGCCCATGGGCAGCAGCACCACCCTTCCAGCATTCCCAGTTGGTCCCATCTCCCTAGGCAATGCTGGAGCAGGGTCAGAGCAGTGGGATGGTCCCAAAGGGTGGTTCTGAACTGCACAGAGGCTCCCAGCACCATCCTTGCTCAGCATCCCACCTCTCATCCCCACCATCTCCATCCCACCCTCATCTCCAGAGCAGATCTGGGCCAGCCCAGTTATCTCCTGGGCTCCTCCTGAGCTGGGCCTCTCCAGCACCACATTTTCCATCCTCAGGTGAAAAGGGCCTGGTGGAACATCAACCACGGGAATATCCACCCAGTAACATCAAAGCCACTGATCTGCACAGGAAGCAGCTCAGGAGATAAATTAAATGCTTATAACACGAGCATCTTCTCTGATAACGGGCGAAGGAGATTTATGAGTTTATTATTGGACCTGATAAATTAAACTCTTCACAGAAGAATAAATTATGCAGATGATCTGTGATGTATTTAGACTGCAGCTCGCACACCACCAGGATCCCAGCCCTCCCAGCCCCTGAGGATCCTGCTCTCTGCAGAGCCAGAGGGGCCTTGTTCACACTGGCAGGGAGAGCTCCAGGGAGCTGTTATTGCTCTTGTTCATCAACAGCAATTCTGCCTTTCACTTGTCTAAAATCACAGAACCATAGAATGGGTTGGGTTGGAAGGGGCCTCAAAGCCCATCCACTTCCAACACCCCCTGCCATGGGCAGGGACACCTTCCACTGGATCAGGGGGCTCCAAGCCCCATCCAACCTGGCCTTGAACACCTCCAGGGATGGGGTATCCACAATCTCCCTGGGCAACCTGGGCCAGTCTCTCACCACCCTCAGAGTGAAGAATTTATTCCCAATGTCCAATCTAAATCTTCCCCCTTCCAGTTTAAAGCCGTTCCCCCTCATCCTGTCACTCCAGGCTCTTAGAAAAAGCCCCTCCCCAGCTTTCCTGGAGCCCCTTTCAGTCCTGGGAGGCTGCTCTAAGGTCTCCCCAGAGCCTTCTCCTCTCCAGGCTGAACAACCCCAACTCTCCCAGCCTGTCCTCACAGCAGAGGTTCTCCAGCCCTTGGATCATCTCCATGGCCTCCTCTGGACCCACTCCAACAGTTCCATCTCCTTCTGCTGTTGGGGATTCCAGAACTGGACCCAGGGCTCCAAGTGGGGTCTCCCCAGAGCGGAGCAGAGGGGCAGAACCCCCTCCCTCTCCTCTGCTCCCACTCTTTGGATGCAGCCCAGGACAGGGTTGGTTTCTGGGCTCTGAGCACACGTTACCAGCTCCTGTCGAGCTTCTCATCCCCCAGCACCCCAAGTCCTTCTCCTCAGGGCTGCTCTTAATGACCTAAGTCTCAGTCTTTTATTATAAACGTCCAGAATCCTTGCTTTTCATTCAGCTTCTTCCCTTTCCAGGATCAGAGGCAAGGACTGAGGCTCGCAGTAAGCAAAACTGTTCCCAAGGCAAAACCAGGAGCTGGCAAGCATCTGGAGACTCCTATCTCAGGAGGGTTGTGGGAATGCCCTTCTGCACAGAGAGAGACATCCATGGGGTCATGGTATGGCAGATGGGACACACACAGATGCCTGTGACTGGGATTTGTACAGAGGGGATGCGCCCGTTTCCTCCTCCTGAGGTCTCCCAGGGCAGTGACTCCACAAAGGGACAATGTCACTTGGTCCATGAGCACCATCAAGGAATCCATTCCAGCTGTTGCAGACCAGAAATATAGACAAAGCTGTCCCTGAAACAAGGAAGCCACAAACGTGGACCCAGTGCTGCGGTGCCAGCCATCACCACACATCTCTGTGCAAGATGAAGCTCAGCCACTGGTCTGGCTGCACACCACCCCCATGGCACTGCCTGGCCCAGCCTGGAGGTGAGCAGACTGTCAGGGAGAGCTGGAGCATGACCATCACATCCAAACAAAGCTCCTGTCACAGCTCCAGGGATCTGCAACCCTGCAGAGGAGCAGGAGACATGGAGGAGGGGGGACAGCCTGCCAGCCCTAAGCATGCGATGTCCTGTATCCCCGCGCATCCCCACGCACGCCGGGAGCTGTAGTCCCTTACTGGCCAAGGCCAGGAAATATCACATCATGCTGGAAGGACACGGTTGAACCCCTGCTGTGTCTCCTCCAGCCAGGGGAAGGTCCCCAAGCTGGGGAAGGTCCCCAGGCCTGGCATCCGCCAAGCCCTGAACAATAGCCTCGAGGGCCCAGCACTTGCGGGGCCGCTGCGTTTCCTGCCATTCTTTGCACTCCCCTGAAGGAAGTCTATAAAAAGCAGAAGAATCCAGACCTGGAAGTCTAAATCACTCCTTAAATAAGCCAGGAATGCCAGTTTCTCCTGGGGGAGGGGGAGCTGAAGTCCCCAAGGCAGGGAGAGGCTGTAGGACATGGCAGGGGGGGACGACATAGCCCAGGATCCATCGGTTCCATCCTGGGAAGAAGCACAGCCCTGAACCAAATTGCACCCTCGGTGGCAACCAACCAACCACCCACCAACCCAGGCAACCACCAAACCCACCCCTGATCACTGAGGCCTCTCTGCTGTTCTGGAGCTTGCAAAGATATCTAACCACGGCATAAAACAGCATCCCAAAGATCCTTCACAACGAGCACCCCCTTGGATGCAGGAGATGGGCTGGAGCACAACCACCCAGGGGCCTGTAGGACCTCAGGGCTGCAGGAGGTTGTTTGTGGGGTGCAAGTCCTGCACTTAACCTGGAGCTCAACTCTGCTTGACCACGGTGAGAAGGTATCACCACTGGTCCCCCTGCAGCATCCCAGGCTCTGCACAGCCCCGTTCCCACCCAAAGCCACCCGTGTGGTCACAGCTGAGTCCATGCAACATCCAGAGTCCCAAACTCACTGAGCTGGTGTCCACGAGGCGAGAACACGCTGCTGCCAGAGGAGATCTTTCAATATTTAATGAGAGAAGAGTCTCCTGATCAACCTGCTTCTTGGGTTACGAAAGTCCCCGTTCCTCCTGCTCCTCGACCACGAGATGGGCAGCCTGGCTGCTGACACGGCCAGACACCCCATCCCTGGAAGTTTGGGGTGATCCTTGAGAGATGTCCACAGAGCTGGTGCTGCCTCTCCTTCCCACGTCTCAACAGGAGCCGAGGAACAGGGGAACCAGAGCTTTTTTGCCTGTTGTCACAGTTACAGCAGCTCAGCTGCGTTTGGGAGTGGGATGGCAATTTACTCTTTGTGCTCGTTTTAGCTGCACGGCCTCATCCTGCTCCAGGTCCTCCATGGCACAAGGGCTCCTGCCCCACAGCACTGCTGCACTCCACAGCTTCTAGGAGAGGGGATCCTGCCCCACAGCTTCTGGGAGAGGGGCTCTTGCCCCACAGCTCCTGCCAGAGGGGTTCCTGCCCCACAGCACTGCCAGCCCTCACTGTATCCTGCAGTTCCTTGGGGCCCTGGCACCAAGGGAAGAGCCAGAGCCCCAGCTCCCACCTCCTGGGCCAGTGGGCAGCACCAGGCTGGGGAAAGCAGCAGGCAGAAGAGGCCAGAGTAGGGCAGGCACGGCCAGTTCCCCACGCTGCCCTGGAGGGGACAACTTCTCTGTCCCACCACTCTTGCCCCAGCTTCTCCAGCTCCCCTCGCAGCTCCTCCTCATTCCGTGCGCAAAGGGAGAGCTGGGAAACAGCCAGGAGTGTGTCTGGCTGGCTGGCACTCCGTGGGCCATCCCTGGAATGCTCCTTGGTCCCAAAGGCAGCTGCCAGGAGCATCTCTGCTCCAACATCCCCGCTGTGGCTCTCAGCTCTACCCTGAACGCTCTCGCCAGCCTTATCAAACCCCAGCACAGCCACACTGGTACCTGGGCAGGACCAGCTTCCCATCATCCCGGGCTCCTGAGATGCCTCTATAACCCCAAGGGCTTCCCCAGCTTTCCAGGTGCTGGGAGAGGGGATGGGGAACTCAGCTAACACCACCCCAACCTGTGCCTGGCTCCTCACCATGCGTGCCTCTCACCGTTGCCACCCGCACGTACGCGCTCCTGTGCGGAGGCAGAAACGATCATTTTCAGCTGGTAGAAAGCTCAACAGAATATTCCGTAGCGGGCTGCTTGTGGAAAAGGACCTGGGAGTTCTGGTAGATGGGAAGTTGACTATCACCAACAATGAGCCCTGGCAGCCAAGAGGGCAACAGGGTCCTGGGGGGCATCAACCCAGCATCGCCAGCCGGGCCAGGGAGGGGATTGTCCCGCTCTGCTCTGCTCTGCTTTGGGGAGGCCCCACCTCGAGCACTGGGGGCACTTTGGGGCACCCCAGGATCCAAAGGACATCAAAGCCCTGGAGAGTGTCCAGAGGAGGCCCCAAAGCTGGGGAAGGGTCTGGAGGAGAAATCCCATGAGGAGAGGCTGAAGGCACTGGGTCTGTTCATCTGGAGAAGAGGAGACTGAGGGGGGACCTCAGAGCTGCTTCCTCAGCAGGGGAGGAGGAGGAGCAGGCGCTGAGCTCTTCTCTCTGGTGAGCAAGGACAGGAGCCCAGGGAAGGGCAGGAAGATGGGCCAGGGCAGGGTTGGCTTGGACACCAGGAGAAGGTTCTTCCCCCAGAGCAGAGCAGAGCAGAGGGTGGTGGAGCCCTGGAACAGCTCCCCAGGGAAGCAGTCCCAGCCTGACAATATTCCAGCAGGGTTTGGCCAAGGCCCTCAGCCCCACGGGGTGACTGTTGGGGTTGTCCTGTGCAGGGCCAGGAGTTGGACTGGATGGGCCTGGTGGGTCCCTTCCAGCACAGGTCATTCCATGATTTTATGTTTATATCCTGTTTGCTTTAATCCACTGCTCCCTCCGTGCCAGCATCCTGCTTCACAAAAGCATCCACAGTCACTCCTGGGTACCAGCACCTGCACCGCCAAACCCAGCTCAGGATTTTCCTGCATCCTTGGCCCAGTTTGGGAAGAGTAGAAGAATGATGGACTCTCACTTTTCCAGCAGTTCCCCAAGACATCAAGGAGAGGGAAAATTGACAGCTAAGGCCCAGACACAAAGAATACAACCACACAACCACACGGGACTGTCCAGCACACCCTGAGCCTGGAACAATCTCCTTATCCAGGACAGCATGGGATGGAGATGACTTTCTACAGTAATTGTGTGTGTTGTGCTGAGCACCATGCACAGGTACAGGCAAAGACACATCCCATTATGCACAGAAACACAGGGACCACAGCAAAGGAAGTTAAAAAAGAGCACGTGCTAAAAAAAGTGATGCTGTGCCTTCGCCAGAGCCCTTCTGCCTACCCAAACACTCCTGGACCATACACAGGTGTCACAGTCCCCATCCTCCGATGCACTGAAAAGCAGGGCTCCCGTTGCCCAGCACAGACACCCCCAAGCACAAACCACAAACCCAGCTTCCCAGAACCTCTGTGTCACTGCAAACCACGGCATCCAACCCCAATCACATCCAGCGCACGACAGTTGTAGAATGATAGAATGGGTTGAGTTGGAAGGGACCTTAAAGATCATCCAGTTCCAACCCCTCTGCCACGCGCAAATCTCCCCCAAAAGAGGCCCCTGTTATCACCACAGCCCCTGCACTCCAGTCCAAGCACCCCAAAGCACATCCCAGCCCTTGCTCCCCAGTCCAGGCATCCCAGTTCCAGGACAGCTCCTGTCCCAAAGTGTGAAGGTCATCAAATCATAGAATGGCCTGGTTGGAAAAGACCTTTGAGATCATTGACTCCAACCATACCTTGTCCATTGCTAAAAGAGATCTCTGAGCACCTCATCTGCCCATCTTTTGAACAGCTCCAAGGATGAGGACTTAGCCACCTCCTTGGGCAGCCTCTACCCATGTCCCAATAAACCTTTCAGTCAAGAAATTTTTCCTGATGAACAACCTGAACCTCCCCTGGAGCAACCTGAGGCCATCTCCTCTTGTCCTATCATCTGTCACCTGGGAGAAAAGACCAACCCCCACCTCCCCACAGCCTCCTCTCAGGCAGTTGTAGACAGTGATGAGGTCTCCCCTCCCCCTCCTTTTCCCCAGACTAAACAACCCCAGGTCCCTCAGCCCAGTCTCCTAAGACTTGTTCTCCAGCCCCTTCACCAGCCTCATTCCCCTTCTCTGGACACTCTCCAGCCCCCCAAGGTCCTTCTTGGAGTGAGGAGCCCAAAATTGACCCCAGAATTCGAGGTGCAACCTCCCCAGTGCTGAATCCAGGGGCAAAATCACTGCCCTGGTGAACAAAAGAAACACAAAATGCGAATACACAAGAAGAGTGGGTGCTTTGTTTTTTTCCCCCAACACTGAGTCCTGGGGAATGATCCCTTCCCTGCTCCTGATGGCCGGAGCATGGGTGATCCAAGGCAGGAGGCTGCTGCTGCCCTTCTTGGCCACTTGGCCACCCTGCTGGCTCCTGTTCAGCCCCTGTCAGCCAGCACCCCCGGGTCCTTTTCTGCCAGGCAGCTTTCCAGCTGCTCTTCCCCAGCCTGGAGCACAGTATGGAGTTGTTTTTTCCCAAATGCTGGACTCAGCACTTGGTCTTGTTGAACCACATCTCACTAGTTTCAAGCCCATGGGTCCAGCCCGTCCAGATCCCACTGCAGAGCCTCCCTAACATCAAGCAGATCAACACTTCCACCCAGTTCAGTGTCATCCAAGGTGCACTCAATCCCTTCATCCGTATTGTTGATAAAGATATTGTGGCTGCCCCATCCCTGAAGGTGTTCAAGGCCAGGTTGGATGGGGCTTGGAGCCCCCTGATCCAGTGGGAGGTGTCCCTGCCCATGGCAGGGGGGTGGAACTGGATGATCTTTAAGGTCCTTTCCAACCCAAACAGGACTCGACCTCCCAACCCAATCCATGGCCCCTGTGCCCCACCACATCCCACGGCAAACCAGGGCCACACCACGTGTACATCCCAACAGGAGCCACGGCCCCGTTCCCCAAAACACGTATCCAACTGCTCAGCACGGCCCCAGCTGCCACGATGGGCACCCAAACGCACCGCGCTGCGCCCCACAGCTGGCACCCGCGCCCCCCTGCAAACCACAGCCACCACCCGCAGCCCCGCGATGCAGCCGCAGCCCCTGTTCCCCCACACCACCCTGCGCAGACCCCCTGCACCCCGCTTTGCCCTGCACAGACCCCCCCTACACCCCACAGTGCACAGCCCTGCCAGCACCCTGCATTACCCTACACAGACCCCCCCTTGTCGCCCCCCGCATCCCCCCACTCAGACCCCCCGCACCCTACACCGCCCCATGCAGATTTCCCCACCCCCTGCACCCCACAGACCTCTCACACCCCTCATCACGCAAACCCCCCCGCACCCCACACCACCCCGCTCTGCCCTGCACAGACCCCCCCCTGCACCCCACCCTGTGCACCCTGCATTGCCCCACACAGAAGTTCCTGCATTGCCCTGCACAGAACTCCCCACATCCCGCACTGCACCCCAAGTTGCAGAGCCCCCCCTGCACCCCACACCACGCAGACCCCCCTGCGCCCCGCACCGTCCCCTGCAGCCCCCCCATCGCCCTACGAAGAGTCTCGCCCACCACCCTGCGCATCCCCCCCGCGCCCCTCACTGCACCGTCCCCCCTGAACCCTGCACCGTGCAGCGCAGACACCCCCCCTACCCCGCACTGCACCCCGAACAGAACCGCGCACCTCGCACACCCCCCCGGGACCCGGCACAGGCACAGACACACAAACACAGACCCCCCGCACCCATAATTACACCGTAACCCCTTGACCCCACAACCCCTCTGCACCCCAACCCCACGATCCCGCACCGCCCCACGCAGAACCCCCTCCGATCCCCCACACCCCTCACCGCACGGCGAATCCCCCCTTGCACCCCGCACCCCCCTCTCACCCCGATCCGCCCCATGCAGAACCCACATGCCTCGCATCTCACCCCCGCACCCCCCACAGACTCTCCCGCACCTCTCACCGCACCGTCCTTCTTGCACCCCCCCACACACAGACCCCCTGCACCCCTAACCGCACCGTAACCCCTTGAACCACGCAACCTGCACCGCTCAGCACCTCCCATCCCGCACCGCTCCACACAGACCCCCCCCGACCCCTCCGCACTCCTCATTGCGCAGCCCACCCTGCCCCCTACACCCCCCTCACTGCCCCGCACAATCCCCGCCACGCAGCGCACCCCGCACCTCACAACCCCCAACCCTCACTGCACTGCACAGACCCCACACACACACAGCCCCCCCGCACCCCACACCTCCCCTTACCCCAAACCCCGCACAGACGCCCCCACTCACAGCCTCCCAGCCCTCCATACTCCTCCCTCTTCACCCCGCATTGCCTCACGTAGCGCCCCAGCACCCACCCCTCACACTACTCCACAGAGACCCCTCCCACACACAGCCCCCCTTGCACCCCACACCCTCCACGCACACAGCTCCCCCCTGCACATCCCCCCTGCACCCCACACCCCCCTTCACTCCGCACTGCCCCACACCGACCCCCACCCACAGACCCCCCCTTCACCCCAGGGACCCCGCACTCCGCACAGACCCCCCGCTACACAGATCCCCTCCGCACCCCTCACAGCACCTCACTCTCCCCTCACCCCCCCCCCACTGCCCCACACAGAAACCTCCCAGACCCCTCCGCACCTCACACTCCCCCTCACCCCGCACCGCACCCCTCGGACTCACCCCTCACTGCGCAGATTCCCCCCTCACCCCGCACCGGCCCACGCAGCATCACCCCCTTTCCTCCCCCGCACAACTCCGCCACCCCCGCACATCCCTTCCCGACCCCCCCTCTCCCCGGTGCCGCTCGGTACCTGCGGGGCGCGGGGCGGCGGGGCCGGAGCCGCCATCGCCGCGGGGTTGGGGCTGGGGAGGCGCGCGCGGCGGAGCCTCCGCGAACTCGGCCCCCGCCGCCAGCGGGGTGTTAGTTTAACGGGTTGTCATGGCAACGGAGGAGCCGGCGCGCGCGGGAAGAGGGCGGGCGGAGCCAAACTACAGGGGCGGTGGCACCGGTTACCGGACACGCCCTGGCCACGCCCCTCGCGGCCTTGGCCACGCCCCTCCGGCTTTGACCACCCCCTCATCCTCTGGCCACGCCCATCCAGATCTGGCCACGCCCCTCCCGTGTACTCCCCCCGCCCCACTCGGGGGCAGTAGACCCTCCCAGCTCTTCCGCCCGCGCCAGTCCCACCCCTAGCCACGCCTCTTCGGCCATGGCCACGCCCCTATGCCTATGGCCCCGCCCCTCCTCGACCACTTCAGACCCCTCCCAACTCTGGCACCTCCCCTCCAGCGCTGACCACGCCCCTCTGGCCATGGCCACGCCCTTCGCTGTTCTGGCCTCTCTCGACCCAGCCCTGGGTCCTGACCACACCCCTTAATCTTGGTCACGCCCCTTTGGGCGTGGTCACGCCCCTCCGGCCCTGCCCCTCGCGGCCCTGCCCCACAGCCCCGTGGTCCTGCCCCATGGCACGGCCCCACAGCCCAGACCCACAACCATGCCCCATGTCCCTGGCCCACAGCCGTGCCCCATGGCACAGCCCCACAACTCAGTCACGTGGCACAGCCCCACAGCGAGACCCTACAGCCAGACACTGGGGCCGGTCAGAACCCACGGACACCACAGCTGAGTACGGGGCCAGTCCAGCCCCACAGACCCCACAGCCAAGCACTGGGGCCACTCCGGCCCCATAGACGCCATAACTGAGAACCGGGGCCAGTCCGACCCCATAGACAAGCATTGGTTCCAGTCCAGCCCCACAGACCCCATAGACAAGCACTGGTTCCAGTCCAGCCCCACAGACCCCACAGCCAAGCACTGGGGCCAGTTCAGACCCACAGACCCCACAGCCAACCACTGGGACCTATCCAGCCCCATAGACCCCATAGACAAGCACTGGGGCCAGTCCAGCCCCACAGACCCCACAGCCAAGCACTGGGACCTATCCAGCCCCACAAACCCCATAGATAAGCACTGGGGCCAGTCCAGCCCCACAGACCCCACAGCCAAGCACTGGGACCTATCCAGACCCATGGACCCCACAGCTGAGCGCCAGGGCCAGTCCGGCCCCACAGACCCCACAGAAAAGCACTGGTTCCAGTCCAGCCCCACAGACCCCACAGCCAAGCACTGGTTCCAGTCTGACCCCATGGACCCCACATCCAAGCACTGGGGCCACCCCAACAGCACAGACCCCACAGCCAAGCACCAGGGCCAGTCCGACCCCACGGACCCTACAGCTGAGCACCGGGGCCAGTCGAGCCCCACAGCCCCCACAGCCAAGCAGTGGGCCCAGCCCAGCCCCACAGACCCCACTGGGCCCAGCCCAGCCCACTGACCCCGGGCAAGGTCCCAGAGTCGCCCCATTACCTGGCGCAGGCCTGGGTGCTCCCGCATGGGCTGCTCTGGCTCCTGACGTGTGTGGAGCTGGAGCCTTCAGGAAACCCTCCGCGGCCAGCTCAGCCCCTTTCCTGCCAGGAAGGGGACACCCCTGGCCCCACCAAGCTACCGCCCTGCTCTGCACCCCACGCCTTGCTGCACCCAGGCTGAAGCTGCAGCGTGGCATGCAGGGATGTGCTGGGTCAGGATCTGGCCACAGGGTCCTGTGGGCACAGATGTGGGTGCAAATCCAGCCTCGTAGATGCTACAGGCAAGCACTGGGGTCAGACCAGCCCCACAGAGGCCACAACCAAGCACTGGGGCCAGTCTGGCCCCACAGAGCCCACAGCCAAGCACCAGGACCAGTCCAGCCCCAAGGATCCCACAACTGAGCACCAGGACCAGTCTGGCCCCACAGACCCCACAGCCAAGCACTGGTTCCAGTCCAACCCCACAGCCAAGCACTGGCTTGGCTCTGCACCCCACATCTCACCACCCCCCGGGCTGGGGTCGCACCATGGGATGCACGGATGTGCTGGGTCAGGATCTGGCCACAGGGTCCTGTGGGCACAGATGTGGGTGCTTGGGAATCGTTTTGGGCTTCTGTGCATCCCGGGGGGGAGGCTGTGGCGTGCACGGTTCCGGAAGCATCCGCGGAGGGCAGGATGCACCTCCGCATCCTATCAGGGGAGTCAGGAAACACCTTGGCAAGAGCAGAGATTCTCCCTTCCTGTGGGAGCATCGCTGGCCGGGAGGAAACCCCACAGCAAGGCCAAGCGCAGGCAGCGCAGCCGGATGGACGGACGGATGGACAGACAGATGGCACTCCGGCCTGGAGCGCTTGCTGGGACAGAGGGCAAAGGGCTGAGCCAGCCAGCATGGGCACAATAGGCTCCGCTGCGTCAGCCGTGCCAACTTCTGCCCACCCCGGCGTCTCCTTGTGGTCCCCACCCATCCTTCCGTGTCCCTGTGCCCCCCAAGTGCCCACCCTGGCATCTCCCTCTGCCCCCAAGTGTCCACCCTGGTGTCTGCCTGTGACCCCAAGTGGCCATCCTGGTGTGTCCCTGTGACCCACCAACTGCCCCCCGGATGTCTCCCTGTGCCCCCTACCTGCCCACCCTGGCATCTTTCTGTGCCCCTCTGCCTGTCCACCCTCATGTGTCGCCGTGTACCCGTCTCTGCCCACCCTGGTGAGTCCCTGTGACCCCTTCCCACCCACCTTGGAGTGTCCCTGTGACGCCCCCACCTGCGCACCCTGGCACGTCCCTGTGCCACCAACCCCAATCTAAACCTCCCCTGGTGCAACTTGAGGCTGTTTCTTCTTGTCCTATCAGCTTGGGAGGAGGGACCAACACCCACCTCGCTACAAGCTCCTTTCCTGGAGTGATGAGGTCCCCCCTCAGCTTCCTCCAGACTCAACAGCCCCAGGTCCTCAGCAGCTCCTCATAACCCCTCTTCTCCAGCCCCTTCCCCAGCTCCGTTCCCTTCTCTGGACACTCTCCAGCCCCTCAATGGCCTTCTTGGAGTGAGGAGCCCAAAACTGACCCCAGGATTCAAGGTTTGGCCTCACCAGTGATGAATACAGGGGCACAATCCCCCCCTGCTCCTGCTGCCCACACCATGGCCAATGCGATGCAGGATGGTTTTGGCCTTCTTGGCCACCTGGGTCACTGCTGGCTCAAGTTCAGCTGCTGTTGACCAAGACTCCAGGTCCTTTCCCACTGGGCAGCTTTCCAGATGCTCTCCTCCAAGTCTGGAGCTGAATGGAGTCATTGTGTCCCAAGTGCAGGATCCAGCACTGAGTCTTGTTGGATCTCATACAACTGCCCTCCAGCCCATGGATCCAGATTCTCCAGGTCCCCCTGCACACCCTTCCTGCCCTCCAGCCCATGGATCCAGGTTCTCCAGGTCCCTCTGCACACCCTTCCTGCCCTCCAGCCCATGGATCCAGGTTCTCCAGGTCCCTCTGCACACCCTTCCTGCCCTCCAGCCCATGGATCCAGGTTCTCCAGGTCCCTCTGCACACTCTTCCTGCCCTCCAGCCCATGGATCCAGGTTCTCCAGGTCCCTCTGCACACCCTTCCTGCCCTCCAGCCCATGGATCCAAGTTCTCCAGGTCCTTCTGCACACCCTTCCTGCCCTCCAGCCCATGGATCCAGGTTCTCCAGGTCCCTCTGCACACCCTTCCTGTCCTCCAGCCCGTGGATCCAGGTTCTCCAGGTCCCTCTGCACACCCTTCCCGCCCTCCAGCCCATGGATCCAGCCTGGCCAGACCCCTCCTTCATAACAAAATGAAGCTCAATATGAGCAATACCTGACATGTTGAATGTGGCAGCTCCTCTTGAGACCAACCAGGTGTGAAATAGAGCCAGATCTGAGCGGGGAGAAGAGACATCGCTGTTGGAGAGCAGCCAAAAGTGTCTCAGCTTTGGACACTACTGCAGTTGTCACTGTGCACAGTGAACCCCGTGCCGATGTTCATAGATGCAACTGCCCCATGATGTGTGGTGGAGGTTCTTCTTCCAGCCCTGGCTGCTCTGATGCTGCCTCATGTCCTGCCTGAGGACACCGGAGCCTTTGCCAGCGCTGGGGTGGCTGCTGATCATAGAACCACAGAACCATGGAATGGTTTGGGTTGGAAGGGACCTCCAAGCCCATCCAGTTCCAACCCCCTGCCATGGACAGGGACACCTCCCACTGGATCAGGGGGCTCCAAGCCCCATCCAACCTGGCCTTGAACACCTCCAGGGATGGGGCAGCCATGACTTATCTGGGCAGCCTGTGCCAGGGCCTGCCCACCCTCACAGGAAAATAGTTCTTCCTAAGATCTCATCTAAATCTTCTGTCTTGCAGCTTAAATCCCTTCCCCCTCATCCTGTCCCTGCACTCCCTGATCAGGAGCCTCTCCCCCAGCTTTTCTGGAGCCCCTTTCAGTACTGGGAGGCTGCTCTAAGGTCTCCGTGGAGCCTTCTCTTCTCAACCCAACTCTCTCAGCCTGTCCTTGTATGGGAGATGCTGCAGCCCTTGAATCATCTCCATGGCCTTCTCTGGACTCACTCCAACAGCTCCAGGTCCTTCCTGTGCTGAGGATTCCAGAGCTGGACTCAGGACTCCAGGTGGGGTCTCACTAGAGCGGAGCAGAGGGGCAGAACCCCCTCCCTCCTCTCTGGTCCCACTGCTCTGGGTGCAGCCCAGGACACGGGGGGGTTCTGGGCTGGGAGCTCACATTGCCCCCTCATGTTGAGCTTTTCCTCCCCCAGCACCCCAAGTCCTTCTCCTCAGGAGAAGGTTATGACACCACATGTGCACACAGAGCAGGTCCATCCATTGGTTTGCAGCCCAGGAGACTGAACCAGAGCACAAACAGACACGTTCTGTCTCAGGAAAGTGGAAATCCCAACCAGAGGTTGGACCTCCCAGCGGAGGTCGCTCACTGGTGGTGCACATCCTCCTGGGGCCCACGGCCACAGCAGCCCCGGGGAGTGGGCAGGGGGTCAGGGGGCTGGAAGTCCTCTCTCAGGGCTGGAGTGGGGCAGGGACAGCAGACAGGGACTGCGTTGTGGAGCATGGGACCTCCACGTGCAGAAGGGAGCTCACCGCCTGCGTTGAGTTCTTCAAAGGTCAGAGAACAATCGCGAGGCAAGTGCTGGTGAGTGGGAAGCAGCAGGAAGCTGTGGCTCCCAGACAGGAGAGCACAGCCAGGCGGAGGCAGGGGCCCATCTGGTCCCTCCAGTCTGGCAGCAGGGAGGATGGTAGAGAGCACGCAGGGGAGCCAGGGGAAGGATGTAGACATGGAGAGCAGCCAGAGCTACCTGGCTCTGGCAGAGATTTCTCCCAAGCATGCCCAAAGGTACCCCATGGGCCAGGAAACCAAGTCTTACAAGGAGCTGAGAGGACTCTGTGGGCACTCATCCTCTGGGCAGTGAGGAAGGAGCTCGGGTGGTGACCATGGAAAGGCCAGAGGACCTCAGGGGGCTGCGATGGGGGTCTGGGTGGCTGCGGCTTCGGGCTGAGATGTTGTGCAATGCCCAAGGGAGGATCTCCCTGCAAGGAGGCAGAGGCAGGTGGGATCTCTGAACCTCACACTCGTGCATGAGCTGTGCTGCCTCTGGAGCAGGGATCTCCCTTCCCCTCATCCTGACTTCTGGAAGTGCATTTTGCTGAGATCCTGCATGCCCTGATAGGGGCAATTAACGGTGCAGCAGGGCCCAGCATCTGGGGGACAGCTCAGTTCCTCCTGCTTTGAGCCTCTGTGCCTCACAGTTGTTCTTTCCATCACTAAGTGGGCCAGGGCACAACATGGGATGGAAGGAGGGTGGGAGGCTGGCTGAAAGCCCCTCTGTTCCTGCCCTTTGGAGGGAAGGACCATAGAATGATAGAATCAGGAAATGGTTTGGGGTGGAAGGGACCTCAAAGCCCATCCAGTTCCAAACAGAGGGACACCTCCCACTGGATCAGGTTGCTCAAGACTCCATCCAACCTGGCCTTGAACACCTCCAGGGATGGGGCAGCCACAGCTTCCCTGGGCAACCTGGGCCAGGGCCTCCCCACCCTCATTGTGAAGAATTTCTTCCTATGTCCAATCTAAATCTTCCCCCTTCCAATATAAAGCCTTTTCCCCTCATCCTGTCACTCCAGGCCCTTGGAAAAAGTCCTTCTCCAGCTTTCCTGGAGCCCCTTCAGATACTGGGAGGCTGCTCTATGTTCTCCCTGGAGCCTTCTCCTCTCCAGACTGATCAAGCCCAGCTCTCTCAGCCTGTGCTCACAGCAGAGGTTCTCCAGCCCTGCGATCATCTTCATAGCAGTGGTGCTCCAGCCCTCTCTGATCATCTTCATGGCCCTCCTCTGTACCCCACACCATCCCTGGATGTTCAATACAAAACTGGTGGCCCGAGAGCAGCTCTAAAAGGCAGACAAATGCAGGAGAAGGTCTTGTGTTTCCCAGCTCTTGCTGAAAGCAGGAGGTGGCTGTCTCTTTTTCCCTGAGCTCGTGGTGCAGGAGGAGCTGCTGTGGGGCTCTGAAATGTCAGATCTTCCTAGCTGACATGGATAAGCCTTGGGCTGTGCCAGCAGCAGCCTCTGAGCGTGGTGTTAAGGACACCCCATGCTTCCTGCAGGAGAGGCTTTGATGAGCTCCCGTATCCCACTGCGCATCTGCTCGACACCGGCTCTAATCCACCTGGACGTGTGGTGAGGAGGAACGAGGTGGCAATCCCTGGGCATCGGCCACAGCCTGTGCTTTCTCAAAACCTATGGAATCATAGGATGGGTTGGGTTGGAAGGGACCTTCACAGATCATCCAGTCCAACCCCCCCCTGCAGTGAGCAGGGACATCTGCAACTCCATCAGGTTGCTCAAAGCCCCATCCAACTTGACCTTGAATGCTTCCAAGGGTGGGGCACCCACCACCCCTCTGGGCAACCTGTGCCAGTGTTTCACCACTCTCTGGACACAGTCCTGGTTGTCCTGCTGCCAAGGAGCCTCTGGCTAACACTTAGAATCATGGAATCATGGAATAGTTTGGGTCAGAAAGGACCTTAAAGATCATCCAGTTCCAACCCCCCCCCCGCCAACCTCCCACTAGATTAGGTTGGTTGTTAATGAAAATGTCTCTTCCATACCAAGGCCACCATCCTTACTCCAAGCCTCTAGTCTAGTCCTTGTGTTCCTGCAGAGAAGTTTGCTTTGGTGCTACAGACAACTTGCCATGCAAAATGCCCCCTTGGCCTCTTTTCAGGTTCACACTTTGTCTCTTCCTTCCAATGCCAGTCTTTGTCTTTCTCCCAGGAATTGCAGACTGCCTTCCCTAGCGTGCAGGAATGCTGTTGAGGGGTCTCCAGTAGGGGAGGAAAGGGGTGCCTCACACCACCTGGCCGTGCTTGACCCTCTTTGAGATTCTCTGGGCTCCTCTCACAACAGCATCCATCCCCCAAAGGTGCTGCAGGGTGGGTGAGCCACGCTCCCCATGCCACTCCATAGTTCTTGTGGGGGCTGTCCCTCATGTGCCGTGGGCCTCAGAGGTGCTGCCCTGTCCCCACATGCCATGGGCCTCCTTGAGTCATAGAAACATCTGGTTGGAAAAGAACTTTGAGATCATCGAGTCCAACTCAATGTCCACTACTAAACCAGTCCCTGAGCACTTCATCTGCCCATCCTTTAAACACCCCAGGGATGGGGACTCCTCCCTGGGAGCCTCTGCAGGGCCTGAGAACCCTTTTGGTGAAGGAATTTTTCCTAACATCCAGGCTAAACCCTGCCCTGGGGCAACTTGAGGCCATTCCCTCTCATTCCATCTCCTGTCAGGCAGGACTCGGCACTTGGCCTTGTTGACCCTCACCCCGTTGTTCTCAGCCCATGGATCCAGCCTGTCCTGATCCCTCTGCAGAGCCTCCCTTCCTTTGAGCAGATCAACACCTCCACCCAGCTCGGTGTCATCTGCAAACTAAGGGTGCACTCGATCCCCTTGTCCAGATCATTGATAAAGGTATTGAATCAGACCGGACCCAGCATCCGGACCGGAGCAAATCCTCCTGGGGAAGCCTTTCCAATGGAAACCATCTGCTCATGGAAGGGAAACTTGTATGGAGCTATCCAAGCTGGGTAGGGAGAGATGTTGAGGGCAGGACTGGCTTGGGATGGAGGGGGAAGACGAGGAGGATGGCAGAGGAGGGTGGTGTCTGGCGTGGCTGTGTTGGACACGTTCCCTGCCTGAGGGCAGGGATGAGTGCTTGCTGCCTGCTTCCCCGGGGTTCCTCTGGCACCGCCCGCCCCTTTCCCGCAGCTTAATCACCATTCTCTATGATAATGAGGCGACAGCTCCTTGAGGGAAACACGCCTGCTAATTAAGCCCTTAATTTGGTGACACTGCACATTTCCAGAAGCTGCCTCTCTGCCTGTTTGCCTGCAAGGACATCCTGACCCAGGCTGACCATGGGTCTGCCCCTGCTGGAACCACAGCCCCCCTCTGCCCCAGGCTCTTGGCACAGAGGGTGGTGAAAATCAGCCACTGCCACCCCCACATCCCCCCAGCCATCGTGGTCCTGGAGAGAAGGACACATTGCATTTGAGCACTGGGTGCAGTCTGGGGCCCCTCACACCAGGCAGGAAAATGAGGGGCTGGAGCACATCCAGAGAAGGGCAACAAAGCTGATGAAGAGCCTGGAGAACGAGCCTTATGAGAAGCAGCTGAGGGACCTGGATTTGTTCAGCCTGGAGAAAAGGAGGCTGAGGGGAGACCTCATCACTGTCTGCAACTGCCTGAGAGGAGGCTGTGGGGAGGGGGGGGTTGGTCTCTTCTCCCAAGGGACAGGAGATGGGATGAGAGGAAATGGCCTCAAGTTGCCCCAGGGCAGGGTCAGATTGGACATCAGGAAGGATTCCTTCCTGGAAAGGGTTCTCAGGCCCTGACAGAGGCTCCCAGGGAGGGGGTGGAGTCCCCATCCCTGGAGGGGTTTAAAAGATGGGTGGATGAGGTGCTCAGGGATGTAGTTTAGTGGACAGGGACAGTTGGACTCGGTGATCTCAAAGGTCTTTTGCAACGAAGCAATTCTGATTCCACGATTCCATGAGTCTGTGATTCTGTGACTCTGGCCTTGGAGAGGGATGGGACCTGCTGCATCACAGCAGCCTCTCCCCTCCCAGCAGCCTCTCCCCTCTCGGCACTGTGCTAATTAGTGAGGTGCTAAGCCCTGAATACTATTCATTGCTGTGATTACACATTCAGATAAGCACGAGTCGTGCAGTTATTGCCATGTGATTACAGCTCACTCTGGGATTAATCAGGTGTCTCTCTCCCTCAAAAACCCTGGAAGTTTGGTTGCAGTGATGTGCAGGTGGGGAGGGATCTGCCAGGATGGAGGAGATGGAGATGAAGATGAAATTGAATCGTAGGAATGACATGAGCTACAAAGGACTCACAAGGATCATCGAGTCCAACCCCTATCCCTGCACAGGACAACCCCAAAATCACACCTTGTGTCTGAGGGCATTGTCCAAAGGCTTCTTGATTGAGATGGAGATGGACAAGGGTGGGGATCAGTGTGCATGGGGATGGGAACAATGATCAGGATGAGGACAGAGAAGGTGCTGCGGGGGGGGGGGGGGAAGGCGATGGGGCTGGGAATGGGTTTTTGCCTGGGGAAAAGGGAAGGGGATGGAAATTTTGGGAAGGTCAGGAGAATGGGGCAGGGAAGGAGATAAATCAGGGGAGGCCGAGGACAGTTTGGCTGCAGGGGGTGATTTCACAGGGACAAATTAACAGAGTGGGGTTTGCTCAGCCCCTCTGTGAGTGCTCTGCAGCTTTGTGGGTCCCAGAACAGGGAATTCACCTTTCCTGGACACGGAGAGGCACGTCCAAGGCAGCAGAGAGTGACCCTCTGTAGAGCACACTGGGAAGAGCCATTTTCCCACAGCCAAGGGAGAGCCATGTGGTGGGTGCTGGGGACAGGCGTGGGGGCAGTTCTAACCAGCAGGGTGGGGGCTGCAGCTCATAGAATCACAGAATGGGTTGGGCTGGAAGAGACCTTCAAGACCACCCAGTTCCAACCCCCCTGCCATGGGCAGGGACACCTCCCACTGCATCAGGGGGCTCCAAGCCCTATCCAACCTGGCCTCCAGGGATGGGGCAGCCACAGCTTCTCTGAGCAACCTGGGCCAGGGCCTCCCCACCCTCATGGTGAAGAATTTCTTCCTAATGTCTCATCTAAATCTTCCCCCTTCCAGTTTAAAGCCGTTCCCCCTCGCCCTATCACTCCAGGCCCTTGGAAAAAGTCCCTCCCCAGCTTTCCTGGAGCCCCTTCAGGTACTGGAAACCCTGTATTAGGTTCCCTCAGAGCCTTCTCCTCTCCAGGCTGAACAACCCCAACTCTCCCAGCCTGTCCTCACAGCAGAGGGGCTCCAGCCTTTGGATCATCTTCACAGCCTCCTCTGGACCCCTTCCAACAGTTCCATCTCCTTCTTCTGTTAGGGATTCCAGAACTGGACACAGGACTCCAGGTGGGGTCTCACTAGATCAGAGTAGAGGGTGGGAATGCCAGGCTCTCCTCTCCAGCCAGCACAGAACAAGCTCCATCATCTTTTGCACCACTGAGAAGAATCAGGCATCAGAGAGAGCTTACGGTGCAGAGAAAACCTGCCATCCATGCAGAAGGTGCCAAGGCTTCCAGGAGGGAGGTGATGCTTCCTTTCTGGCAGGACCACAGCTGGAGTGCTGGATGCTGTTCTGGGCTTCCCTGTGCAAGGAAGACCTGAAAATACTGATTAGAATCCCCCAAAGGGCCATTCTGATGATGATTAAGGACTGGAGCATCCCTGGTATGAGGAGATGGTGCAAGAGTTGGGGCTGTCTAGGCTGGAGAAGAGAAGGCTCAGGGGATCTCATCAATTTGTATCAATGTCTGATAGGAGGGAATGAAGAAGGAGCCAAATTCTTCTCAGTGTTGTCGGTGTCAGGACAAGAGACAATGGTCACCAATTAAAACATCACGAAACACCAGCTGAACACAAACTCCTCACTTTTGTTGTTGTGAGGGTGACTGAGCACTGAAAGAGGTTGCTCAGAGAGGTTGTGGAGTCTCCATCCTTGGAGATACTCGAAATCCAACTGGTCATGGGCACAATCTGCTGGATCTGAGCGTGGGTCGGACCCCAGATGTCCCTTCCCACCTTGAGACTCTGTGACAGCTCCTCACAGCACACCTGGCAGAAGCTGAGCCAGCCCTTCCTCGACCCTCTACTGCACAGACCTTCTCTGCCACCCCCTGGCACCCAGCCTGCAGCCCCGGAACGCAGATGGAAAGAAACAGGCACGGCCTATGGAAAAGAACTTCGGAAACAGGATCGGAGAGTCCATCAGGAGGCTCCAGCTGGCATCTGAGAGGTGGTACTGGGCTGCAGAGGGACATCCCTCATCCATCTGCCACCTGGAAGCTGTGGGATGTCTGCCCAGAGCCACCCCCAGTCCAGGAACATCAAGGCCTTCTGCTGGGGGCAATCCCCTGCTGTATCTCCTGTCAGGGACCAGTCTGAGACCCCTGGGTTCAAGCCTGGCTTGACACAGGTTTGAGAGTCCCATGAGGGAAATGAAGGTGCATCCACCCCAGATAAAGGTGTATCCACACCAAATAAAGGTGTATGCACCCCAAATAAAGGTGTATTCACACCAAACAAAGGTGCATCCACTCCAGATAAAGGTGTATCCACACCAAACAACTCTTTATTGAGCAAGGGATAAAACTATGGTGCTGTTTGAACATTTCAGTAAACAAGGAAAAGGGGAAGAGAAGATGAAAGATAAAGATCTCACCACCCCAGGGTGACAGCATCAAAGTTTCTTCTTTGCTGGTGATGGAGTCTTCTGTGTTGTGGATCCAGGATGCAGTGGAAGGAAGATGGAACAGAGAGAGGGGCAACAGCCCAATTGACCAGCTCTTATCTGCCCCAGTTCCCAAGGGTCCTCAGGTCAGGTGGAGAGTGATTGTCATATCCATTTAGGCCTTCTAGGACATTCTGTAAAGGGCCTGGTGCCTGGCAACCCCCCAAAAACTTCTCCTTTGGTTGCCTGTCAGCTATTCAATGGGATCAGGGCTGGAGATAGGACAAGGACCCACCCTCTGGCAGGACTCTCCTTATCAGCAGATCCTCTTCCTCCCTTTTGACACGGGGTGTCAAGAGCTGTAGACAGGACAATACCCTGCCTCTGGTAGAACTTGTTTCTTATCAGCAACTCCCCTTAGGCATCACCTTCCATCCAGTTATCAGTTTCTTTGGTCATCAGTGTTGGGGGGATGGGTTGGAGACAACCTTGGCCCATCTTAAGTTGTTTGAGGCAAACCTTATCAGTTCCTTGCATCTCCTCATGGTGGGATGGCAGAGCCTTGGCCTGGAGACCAGGTCTTCCCAGGTCTGGAAGCAGCTAAAACTTCCCATTCTTTATGACTTGAGGCCCTGTTCTGCCCTGCTCAGCAGACACAGATGTGAGCAAAGATTGTACTAACAAAAGTAAAGACTAATTCTCACCTACACTCAATATTCCTAGTTAATTCTTCAGTCAGCTCCCTCCCTTTTCTTTTACTTTTGCAAATTCTTTTGCAATCAGAGATATTCTCTTCTTTCCAGATCTTTAAACTCTGAAGACAACTAACAATTACCTCTATTATTATAATTATTAAACCAACAAAGCTCTGTAATAATGATTAAAGCCATGAACTTATTGGAAATCCTAGTGCTTTGAGAAGTTTACCAACGCAATTTTGTGATTCAGTGAACAGTTTCCCTCCACATCCTGCCATTTTTAATTTCTTCCTGGTTCATCTCCTTGTGCTTCCCACATTTTCCCCAGATTTTGCTCATATTCACAGTTAACATTCCCCATCCCACGGGCTCTCCCGCTGAGCTAAGAAACGGCAGACACGCCGTGATCTCAGCAGCATTTTGTGCCTTTCCAAACCCTTGTACTGGTTTCAAAATTAAACTTTCCTCTAGATGTTGCCAGGTACTTCCCAAACACAACAACCTCCCATGTAAAATAACTTGGGTGACAACAGGAGCTTGGTGGGGCCCACGTTGGTGGGGCTTCTTCTACAGCCCACTGGTTATCTCCTCCAGGTGCCCTCTTGACACGAGAATAATGAATCCATGTGGGTCATTCCTTGACTTTGATGGCAGTAAAGCTCCTTAAGGATATCTAGAATGATCCATTCCACTTTTCCTCCAGTGGATTCCCTGAAAAGGCTTTAACACACATCCAGTCCCCAGGTTTAAATGGGTGAATAGGCTGAGCTGGTCCCTCTGCTCTCGGTGTGTTTGGTTTGAACTAATTTCTGTAAGAGTTTAAAGGGAATTGTGACATGTTTAATTAAATTCCTGTCCTCTTTAGGATATGTTACTGCTTTTACCATGATACCTGGAATTTGAAGTTTGCCATCTGGTATTAAAACTAAACCCTTTTTCTCGTCCTGCATTTACTGCCTGCTTAGGTTCATGATCTGCCAATTCATTTCCCATTTCCTGGCCAGTGTCTCCTCTTTGATGTCCTTTGCAGTACACGATTGCCACTTTTGCCAGCAGGTTTACAGCTTCCAGTAACTTTAGGATCTCACAGGCACATTTAATTTGCTTCCCTTTCTTTCCAGATTGCACCACGGGCAGGCACTCCCCAGAATGCATATTTGGAATCTGTCCATACATTAATTTGTTTTCCTTTTGATAGCTCTTGTTAAAGCAATTATCTCAGCCCTCTGGGCTGATGTTCCTGCTGGTAAAGGTTTGGCCTCAGTTACCTTTCGAGTGGTGGTTGTCTCATAACCTGCTCTGCAGGTTTCTTGTTTGATGAAGCTGCTTCCATCTGTGAACCAAGAATTTTCAGTGTCTTCCAAGGGTTCTTCCTTTAGGTCAGGCCTGCTGGAATTGACCACTTCCATTGTCTCCAGGCAGTCATGGACTACAGGCTCCGAAATGGATCTGCTGAGAAAAGAAGATGGATTGACAATATCAGTTGTGGCAATATTTACATTATCTTGTCCCACCCATATGGCCTGGTACTTCGAAAACCTGGAGGGAAACAACCATAGAATTGCTTGGTTGGAAAAGTCTTTGAGATCATCGAGTCCAACCCTCCCTGTCCACAACTAAACCACATCCTTGAGCACTTCATCAACCCATCTTTTAAACCCCTCCAGGGATGGGGACTCCACCACCTCCCTGGGAGCCTCTGCCACGGTCTGACCACCCTTTTGGTGAAGAAATGTTTTCCTGATGTCCAGTCTGAACCTCCCCTGGCACAACCTGAGGCCATTTCCTCTCATCCCATCACCTGTCACCTGGGAGAAGAGACCAACACCCACCTCGCTGCCACCTCCTTTCAGAAGCTGTAGACAGGGATGAGGTCTCCCCTCAGCCTCCTTTTCTCCAGGCTGAACAACCCCAGTTCCCTCAGCTGCTCCTCACAGGACTTGTTCTCCAGCCCCTTCCCCAGCTTTGTTGCTCTTCTCTTTATTTACATTCACTGGATTTGAACCACTTAGGAGGAGTCTGTCTCTTCCAACCAATTATTCCCCTTCTGCTCCAAAACAGCAGTGAAGGTGTGAGACCCTAATAAGGTCTTCTTCTGACCCAGAGTGAACTTAAGGGCCTCTTGTTTATTAAGGACAACTGCTGCCATAGCTCTTGGACATCTGGGCCATCCTTTACTTACCTCATCTAATTGTTTGGAGAGCAGGTCACAACCCTTTTGTTGGGTCCTAATTGTTGAGCAAGGACCCCTAGAGCAATGCCTTGTCTCTTGGGCGAGACCAGCCAGGGTGGGTTTGAGACATCAGGGAGGCCCAAAGCAGGGGCTTTCATGAGTTGTTTCTTCAGTTGTATGAAGGCCCTTCCAGCCTCCCCTGTTCAGTTGGTGCAATCACAGAACAACCCGAGCTGGAAGGGACCCACCAGGCCCATCCAGTCCAACTCCTGGCCCTGCACAGGACAACCCCAACAGTCAACCCGTGGGGCTGAGGGCCTTGGCCAAACCCTTCTGGAATATTGTCAGGCTGGGACTGCTTCCCTGGGGAGCTGTTCCAGGGCTCCACCACCCTCTGGGGGAAGAACCTTTTCCTAATGTCCAACCTAACCCTCCCCTGGCATCTTCCTGCCATTCCCTTGAGTCTTGCTGAAAGAGCAATCTTTCAATAATTCATATAATAGTTTTACTAAAAGTCCATAATTATATATCCATAATTAGCACCAACCTGTCACTCCAAGGGAGGTTCTGAGCTCTTTTTCTGTGGCAGGTTCAGGTGTTGACAGACAGCTTCTTTTCCTTCTGTTCCAAGCTCACATTTTCCCCCAGATGCCTCAAATCCTTCATTCACTGCTGCATCAGTTGAGCTTTCTGTTGAGAAACTCGATATCCACCTAATCCCAAAAGTTAAGTAAACTTAACAGTCCACCACATACAATCTTCCTTTGTCTCCATCACAATTAAAAGTTGATTTACACGTTGTAAAGTTCCATATTGGGATGGGGGGGTCCTGGGTCTCTAGTTCTCAGGGCAACTGATTTCTGAAAATGGTTGGACTATTTTTATATCCTCAAGGTGACACTGTCCAGGTTAATTGAGTTTTTCTCCCTGTATCAGGGTTCTCCCATTCAAATGCAAAGAGCTTTTGGCTTTCTTTTGCCAGAGTTAAGCAGAAAAAGGCATCCTTTAAATCCAGAATGGTAAACCAGGCCTGATAATCATTTAGTTTAGTTAATAACATGTACAGATTTGCCATTTCAGGACCTAAATCCTCTGTAATTTTGTTTATTGCTCTTAGATCCTGTACTAACTGATAACTTCAGCCATCTCGCTTCTTAACTTGAAAGATGGGAGTCTTAGATTCAGATTCACTTTCTACAAGTAAGCCAAATTGTAAAAAGTAGCTGATTATTTCATTTATCTCCTTCCAATCTTCCAATTTTAAAGGGTACTCTTTGACCTGAACCGGATTGACCCCTGGTTTTAGGTTTAACACTACTGGTGTTGCATTTTTCACCCTGGAACTCCTCTTGCCCATAATCTGATCTAAAATCTCCTGAGGAATCCAATTTCTATCTTCAATTTGAATTAGTGCTGAGCTCAAAATTTCAATTAATTTACCTTCTTTTATCTTAAATTCTATTTTTCTTCTTTCCAAAGCTTATTTCTGCTTCTAATTGTTCCAATAGCTCTCACCCTAATAGGGATTTGGGTGATCCTGACGTAGGCAAAAATTTATGTATCCCAATCTGCTTTCCCAATTTGTACTTGATTGGCTGTAAAAAGAAGGCTTTTTCTGGTTGGCCAGTAGTTCCCACCATGGTTACAAAATCTCTGCCAATAGGCAATACTTCTTGATTCAACACAGAGTAAGAAGCACTGGTATCCAGTAAAAACTCAACCTCCTTTCCCTATTTCCCTAGCTTTAATGTAACCAGCGGATTCGCTCGGGTAGATTCCCCGAGGCTTTCTCACTCAGCTGAGGTTATCACGACTGCTCTGGAGTTTTGCCCCTCCAGCACTGGGCATTCTCTTTTCCAAATTTTCTGCAATGAGCCCATTGATCTTGATCCAAGAGCAACTTCAGTCCCCGCCCCCTGCTGGGTCTTGATCCTCCCTGAGAAGATCTCCCCTGCTGCTCTGATGCCGTAGCTTTAGTTATTGTTCTCCCCAGCCTTCGTCTCTCGTTATCTCTATTTCTATAAACCTTCCACACTTCCTCAATCAGTGTCTCTACATCTGGAATCTCTGGCTCCTTGAGCATTAGAAGATTCTTACTAACATCTGCAGACGAGTCCCTCAAACCCAGCAGCACCAGCTGCTGTTCTCCTGCGTCGGACACAGGGTCCAAAGCAGGATATCTGCACATCGCTGCTTTTAATCGATCCAAAAACTCTGGGGGGGTTTCATTCTGTTCCTGCTTTGCAGTGCACAGTGCTGACCAATTTACCACTTGCAGGACCGCATTTTCTAATCCAAATTTTACCCAATCTCAATGCTTTTCAGTGATAGTATTATCATTCGGATTCCAATGTGGATCAACCAAGGGGAGGGGCTCGTCGACTGTTCCAACCGACGTCTGGGCTGTAATTTGAGCCTCACGTGAGTCTGGGCTGTTTTTAATATTAATTGCTTTTCCAACTCTCCCATCACATCCAGCATTAAATCTATATCTTTCCTTATTATTAACCCAAACCATCCAGCAACCCCTAACGGATCATGTTGATAATTTCTTGCTACCTTCATCCAGGCATCAAAATCCATCAAACTAAAGGGGACCCCAATTTATACCAGTCCCTTTGGTCCCATTGCCTGTCTAAGTGGTGCCAGTATAATGGGGTCTGATGCTGGATCTTTCTTGCTCCGAGTCTGAGAAGTGATCGGAGCGTTACCTTGTGCCCCCCTTTCTTCTAATTCCTCCTCCTCCTCTGGAAGTCCTTCTAACAATCTGGAGGAGGTGAGGAGGATCCACAATCCTCTATTTTACCATTTCCGTTCTCTTTCCAAGCTCTTATCTTCAGACACCTCTCCCAACACCACACTTTCTAAACACCGCTTCATCTTACCCTGACTCGCTTTTCGTTCCTTTCCCAAAGCCAATACCGAAGGATTCTGAAGGGCCAAATTAAACCTGCACCCCTTCTGCCACTTAGGATGTCTCTCTAGAGTAAAGAACACAACAGCATCCTTTACCTCATTCCATTTTCCTTCTCTTCTTAAAAACAACAGTAATTGCAGCATTGTAATGCAAAGTGCCGTTAATTGGCCGTTAAACGCTAAACGTTAAACGTTAAACGACCACCATTGATTACAATAAAGTTTCCTTATCTACTGACCTTCCAGGGGGTTCCCCAATATCCTTCCAATGACTAAACACACATCCCAGTGGACTTTTCTTTATAATACCCCCAGTTTGTCGTCCTCCCGGTAAGATTTCTAAGTTACTTTTGGCACAGCAAGAGACGACAATAATTAAAACTATCAAAATCACAACGATCCCAGAGATTGTTCCTGATATACAACATTAATGTCTCCGAAGTCACCTAATTCACAAGCAAAATCAGACCACTCTCCAATAAAACCAGTTCAGACAATAAAGTTTGTAGGCTCACACCCCTCACACTGACCTCAACGGTGAATTAAATCCCATGGATTATTAGTTTTAAAACTTGTTTTGGCTTTACACCACTAATTCATAACCAAACCCAAAATAAAATCTGTAATTGATATCTCAAATAGGTTCCATTCAGAGGGGCTAAAGACCAACAGTCAAAGTATATTAGGGTATTAAAATACATCACACAATTTGTTATCAAATATCAAAATATAGTGTATGACAGTGCATTAAAATCCACCATTAAAATCCACCAAGGAATATTATCAAATATATCAAGTACACATATATCAAATATCCAAATATCCCAGTGATTTTGGATATCCCCGTAATCCTGGTATATATTACCCCTCAGGAACCTCGTCTCGCAGTTTACAGGCAGCTTCTCAAAAGACCAATCCCCAAATTACCCCAAATTAAGGAAAAATAATACCTTTTACAGATGGTTCCTGTCTGTTCCCGCAGCAATCTGACTGAGGCGAGGAGTCCCTCCAGAGAAATCCCAAAGGATACCCTAGGGAGTGCTGTTCTCAGCAGGTCCCACAGCCGAGAAGAGAAGAGGTCCCATCTGGGTCGCCAATTTGAAACACCAAAATCACACTCAACAGCCCAAGTGACTGTTGAGCTGGAATTATTTATTAACAACGTTGGGGGCCGCACGGGGAGTTGTCCTCATAAATGCTCCCACCAAACAAAAGCTATGGAGGAGCTTTTATCCACACGAGTCTTACACATTCATCAGTCCACCTAGAAATCATTAGCATATTCTACACCCACTCTCTGAAATGGTTAGAGATGCCTTTTTTAGGTCTTTTCCATGGTCTTTGCTGCTATCAAGTGTCCTTTTAGGCACACTGCAGTCCCTCTGGTGGTCGCTTTATCATAGAATCATAAAATCATATCATAGAATCTCATAGAATGATGGAATGGGTTGGGTTAGGAGCAACATCAAAGTCCATCCAGTTCCAACCCCCTGGCATGGGCACGGACACCTCCCACTGGATCAGGGGGCTCAAGGTCCCATCCAACCTGGCCCTGAACACCTCCAGGGATGGGGCAGCCACAGCTTCTCTGGACAACCTGGGCCAGGGTCTCCCCACCCTTATTGTTGATAGGAAGATAAGCATTGAAAACACTAAAAGATGAAGAGGTTGTAGCAACACAAAGAGGTGAAGCCATAATTAACAGTGGACTAAGGAATGTTGTGGTGTGTCACTGCTGATTGTGTAAAGGACAAAGAGCAAGGAAGGTCGGGATCTTCTGCAAGACTGCAGTAGGACATGAATAAGAGGAAGACCTTCTCAGAATCAGTTTAAGCAGCCTCTGCAGTCTGAAGATTACCCAAGGGGAAGAGCTTGTGTAGAAGTTCCAAGAGGGTATCAGGGTCACTCAGAGGACACGACATTAACACTGTGTCAACAACAACGGTCACTGGAAGGGAGAAAATACCTAAAACCAGATCCTAGATAGCACAAAAGACCATAAAATATAGAGCTTATGCTTTTATATTAAAGAGCTAATGCCTTTATATTAAAGGTGTGTATGTGGTCATTAAGGAAGTGAGAGAATGTAAATGATTTATGGGAAATGTAATGATTATATATGATATACTCAATAAAATGTGGAAATCAGAGCTCTGAGACTTCCCACATGAATAAAGATACCTACTTTCTAAAACTCAGATCCAGTCTTGGAAAGTTAAATCCTCAGCTAGTTTATGGCTTCATTGTGAGGAATTTCTTTCTAATGTTTAATCTAAATCTTCCCCCTTCCAGTTTAAAGCCGTTCGCCCTCATCCTGTCACTCCAGACCCTTGGAAAAGCCCCTCCCCAGCTTTCCTGGAGCCCCTTTCAGTCCTGGAAGGCTGCTCTAAGGTCTCTCCAGAACCCTCTGGTCTCCAGGCTGAACAACCCCAACTCTCCCAGCCTGACCTCACAGCAGAGGGGCCCCAGCCCTTGGATCATCTCTGTGGTCTCCCCTGGACCCGCTCCAACAGTTCCATATCTTTCTTAAGTTGGGGATTCCATAACAGGACACAGGACTCAGGTGATGTCTCATGAGAGCAGAGGAGGAGAATCCCTTCCCTTGCCCTGCTGCTCCCACTGCTCTGGATGCAGCCCAGGACAGGGTTGGTTTCTGGGCTCTGAGCACACATTGCTGGTTTATGTCAAGCCTCTCACCCATCAGCACCCCAAGTCCTGCTCCTCAGAGCTGCTCCCAATCACATCATCCCCCATCCTGCATTAATATCAGGAGTTGCCCCAACCCAGGAGTAGGCCCTTGCCCTTGGCCTTGTTGAATCTCACAAGGTTCTTGCAGCCCCACTTCTCCAGCTTGTCCAGGTCCCTCTGGATGACATCCCATCCTTCTGGTGTGACCACTGGTCCACATCAGGTGGTCCCATCTTCATGTTTCTCACATGTCCTCTGGGTGAACTTGGTCTTGGTCCATGTTTCTTTCAAACACACCTTGGACAACTCTGCAATGAGCATTCCCAGCAGAGATAAGTAACATCTTTATCTAAAATGTCTCAGATGTCTAAAGCCTCCTGTCCTTGTTTTGGTTCAGTGGGGCTAAGCAGATACAAAGTACAGACACAAGCAACTATTGCATAAACCTAAGGATGTGCTCCTCATCTCCATGGCCTCTGTTGGGCTCTCTCCAATAATTCCTTGTCTTTCCAGAGCTGGGGAGCCCAGAACTGCGCAGAGGTCTCCAGATGGGTCTTCCCTAGGGAAGAGCAGAGGGGTAGGAGAACCCTCCTCAGCTGCTGCCCGCACTCTTCTCCATGTACCTCGTGATCCCCTTGGCCTTCTTGGCCATGAGGGCACATTCCTGGCTTGGTGCCCATCAGGACTCCCAGACCCATCTCCACAGAGCCAGCCCTTCTCTCCAACCCTCACCCCCCTTCTCTCCAGCCCCCCAACTCCCTTTCCAGTCCCCCCACTCCTTCTCTCCATCCCCACGCACCTCTCCTCCACCCCGCTGCATCCCTTCTCTCTGCACCCCTTCACTCTGCCCCCACCCCGTTCTCTCCACCCCCCCCTTCTCTCCAGCCCCCAACCCCTTCTTTCCAGTCCCCCCGACCCCTCCTTTCCACCCCCTGCACCCCTTCTCTCTGCACCCCCTCTCTACATCCCCCCCTCAACCCCCTCCTCGCTGCTGCCCCCAAACCCTTTCCCTTCGTCCAAGGCTCCGCCAGCGGGCGGCAGCGGCACCTTGTGGCAAAAAAGGGGAACTGCACGGGGCCTGACAGACAGACAGACACTGGCTGTGCACCAATAGACCGCAAAGACACTGCTGACAGACAGACAGACACATTGACTGCACAGACCTGGATGGACAGACAGACAGACACACTGTACACCAACACTCACAGACTGCACAGACACGACTGGACCGACAGACACACTGCACAGACATGGCTGGATAGACAGACAGACAGACACACTGTACACCAACACTCACAGGCTGCACAGACACGGCTGGACAGACAGACAGACACATTGACTGACTGCACGCCAGCACACACAGACTGCACAGACGTGGCTGGACAGACAAACAGACGCACTGTACACCAACCCTCACAGACTGCACAGACATGACTGGACAGACAGACACAGGAACTGACTGCACATCAACACTCACAGACTGCACAGACACGACTGGACAGACAGACACACTGCACAGACATGTCTGGACAGACAGACAGACACGTGGACTGACTGTACACCAAAACACACAGACTGCACAGACTGCACAGACGTGGCTGGACAGACAGACAGACACACTGACTGACTGCACGCCAGCACTCACAGACTGCACAGACACAGCTGGACAGACAAACAGACGCACTGTACACCAACACTCACAGACTGCACAGGCACAGCTGGACAGACAGACACACTGCACAGACATGGCTGGACAGACTGACAGACACACTGTACACCAACACTCACAGACTGCACAGGCACGGCTAGACAGACAGACAGACACATTGACTGCACAGGCACGGCTGGACAGACAGACAGACAGACACACTGCCTCTCAAAGGCTCGCTTTGGAGTTTCAGAAAGCAAACATCCTTTATTTCAGCGCCGGGCCCACGAGGGAACGATCCCAATGCCGCGCGGCGAGCCAGGAGCTGGGACAGGATCTCCTTCCGCCGGGAGCTGGGACAGGATCTGTTCCGCCAGGAGCTGGGACAGGATCTCCTTCCGCCGGGAGCTGGGACAGGATCTGTTTCCGACAGGAGCTGGGACAGGATCTGTTCCGCCAAGAGCTGGGACAGGATCTGTTCCGCCAGGAGCTGGGACAGGATCTCCTTCCGCCGGGAGCTGGGACAGGATCGGTTCCCGACAGGAGCTGGGACAGGATCTGTTCCGCCAGGAGCTGGGACAGGACCTGTTTCCGACAGGAGCTCCCGGCGATCTCCCGCACATTCTATTTCTTTCCACGGACAGATTTTCATCAGAGTGCGGGTTGGGGCGTGGCCGAGGGGGGCGTGGCCGAGGAGCAGGGGGCGTGGCCTTGAGGCTGTGGCTCTGTCTTGTGGGTGGGGCCAGGAGACGGGGGGTCTATGAGATGGGGCGTGGCCTTGAGTTGGGGGCGTGGCCTTTGTGTGGGGCCGTGGCCACAGGGCCGTGGTTGAGGGCGAGTCCAGGGGTGTGGCTTTGCCTGAAGCGGGGCCTGGGCTGTAATGGGGAGGCGTGGCCGGAGGCATTTCCGGGGGCGTGGCCTCGGGCTGGGGCGTG
This sequence comes from Dromococcyx pavoninus, assembly GCA_033558185.1. Taxonomy (NCBI): domain Eukaryota; kingdom Metazoa; phylum Chordata; class Aves; order Cuculiformes; family Neomorphidae; genus Dromococcyx; species Dromococcyx pavoninus. The sequence goes on along the minus strand of JAUMJL010000058.1, from coordinate 275,074 downwards.
ACTTCGGCTAACCGGGAGGGGGCGTGGCCTTGGGCGTGGCCTCAGCCGGGCCCCGGGATTGACATGGCTGGGGGCGGGGCGGGGGCGGGGCCAGAGCGGGCCCCGCCGAGTCGCGTAGCAGCGGGGACGCGGCCATGGCGGAGGCGGCGGCGGAGCCGGATCCAGCGCGGGATCCAGCGCGGGGTGAGGCCGCGGCGGGCGCCGAGGAGACCGTGAAGATCATCTGCCTGGGCGACAGCGCCGTGGGCAAATCCAAGTGCGTGGCTGCGGGAACGGGCGGTCTCGGTCCCTCTCCCGGGGTTTTGGTCTCGGTCTCCGTGTCGCAGTCGCGGTCCCTTTCCCTGTCCTGGTCCCAGTATCCCTGTCCAGGTCCCCGGTCCCAGTCTCGCTCTCGATCCCAGCGTCTCAGTCCTGTTCCTGATCCCAGTCTCGGTCCCAGTGTCGGTCCCGGTGTCCCGGTCTCGGTGTCACTCTTGGTCTCAATCTCAGTCTCCATCCCAGTCTCGGTGTCCCAGTGTCCCGGTCTCAGTCCCGGTCTCGGTCTCCATCTTGGTCTCAGTCCTGATTGTTGATCTCGGTCCCAGTCCCGATCTCAGTCTCGGTCCCTTGGTCACTTTCCCAATCTCAGTCTCAGTCCTGGTCTCGGTCTCAGTCTCAGTCTCAGTTCTAGTCCCCGTTCCTGTCTCAGTTTCAGTGTCTCAGTGTCTTGGTCCTGGTCTCCATCCTGGTCCTGGTCACAGTGTCTTGGTGTATCAGTCTTTATCTTGGTCTCTGTGTCCCGGTCTCGGTCTCGGTCTTGGTCCCAGTCTCAGTCTCATTCCTGGTCCTGGTCCTGATGTCCCAGTCCCAGTCTCAATCCCAGTGTCTCTGTCCTCGTCCCAGTCTCTGTCGTGGTCCTGCTGTTGGTCTCAGTCTTGGTGCCCTGGTCCCAGTCTCAGTCTTGGTGTCTCAGTCTTGGTCGTGGTCTTGGTCTTGGTCTTGGGCTCGGTCTCGGTCTCAGTCCCTGTCCCAGTCTCGATCCCCATCTTGATCCCCGTCTCGGTCGTAGTTTCGGTCTCGCTCTTGGTCCCGGTCCTGGTCCCGGTCCCGGTCCTGGTCCCGGTCCCGGTCCCGGTCCCTCATGGCTCCTCTCTCCCCACAGGCTGCTGGAAAGGTTCCTGCTCGATGCGTTGTATCCTTGTCCTGTGCTGCTCCTGGTTCTGCTCCCAGCCGGGATCTCAGGACCCCCAAGCAACTCTGGAATGGGATGGGGAGGGAAGGACAGTGAGGAGGAAGGGGTGACCTTTACGGGAGTGGGAGGGAGGGTGACCCAGAAGGCCCGCGGTGCCCTGGGCTGCATCCAAAGCTGTGGGACCAGCAGGACCAGGGAGGGGATTCTGCCCCTCTGCTCTGCTCCTGTGAGGCTCCACATGGAGTTCTGTCTCCAGTTCTGGAATCCCCAACATTAGAAGGAGATGGAACTGTTGAAACAGGTCCTGAGTAGGCCATGAATCAGAGGGCTGGAGCACCTCTGCTGTGAGGACAGGCTGAGAGTTGCTGTGTTTCAGGCTGGAGAAGAGAAGGCTCCAGGGAGACCTCATAGCAGCTTTCCAGTACCTGAAGGGGCTCCAGGAAAGCTGGGGAGGGACTTTTTCCAAGGCCCTGTAGTGATAGAACGAGGGGAACAGCTTTGAATTGGAAGGGGGAAGATTGAGATTGGACATAGGGAAGAAATTCTTCACCATGAGGATGGGGAGGCCCTGGCCCAGGTTGCCCAGGGAGGCTGTGGCTGCCCCAACCCTGGAGGTGTTCAAGGCCAGGTTGGATGTGGCCTTGAGCCCCCTGATCCAGTGGGAGGTGTCCCTGCCCATGGCAGGGGGTTGGAACTGGATGGGCTTTGAGGTCCCTTCCAACCCAACCCATTCCATGATTCTGTGACCCTGTCCCTGAGGGGAAGCGGGAGGCAGGGAGTGACCTGGGGATTGGTTCGGGGGTCTGTGCTCCCCAACATCTCCTTAACCCTCGCAGCCGCCCGCAGCCGCTCTCCACCTTTGCCGTGACGCTCTACCAGCACCGCACCTCGGTGGACGGGCGCCCGGTCCGCGTGGGTGAGTGTGGGGATACTGAAAATGTCAGCAAATCAGCTCTCTAAGACTCATTTTGGAGTTTTAGAAAGCAAACATCCTTTATTTCAGCACTGGATGCACGAGGGAATGACTTCCATCAATCCTGCGTAGTGAGACAGGAGCTGGGGACAGAATTTGTTTCATATTTGTTGCATATTCTATTACTTTCCAAATAACTTTTACTACTTGAAAGTATTCCTTTTCAAGAATATTACTTTTCCTAATTTTAATGTTATTATGAACTTCACAACAGCCACATCTCTGCTAACTGGAGCCAGTTCTCTGTCTGACCCTGCATTTTTAGATAGGGAAAGACTGCAAACAGAGGTGATTATTGAAAAAGACACATCTTCAGCACAAACCCTACTTAACACAAGATGTTATCATTTCTCAAAGAACAGGGTCTGGAAAAACAGTTTGAAAAAACATGCTGTTAAAAAAAATGCTATCAGCATGATGTTCTGTCTAACTTTCAAAAACTACAGTTGCTTAAATGAAACTTTACTTTAGCTTAAATCAAAATATTACACTTTTTGCAGTAGTAACTTCTTCTTGTATCAGTGGGAGGTCTTGGCCGGGGGTCCTGGGAAGAGGGGATGTGGCTGCAACAGGGGAGGGAAACAGCAAGGAGGAATCTGGCATGGGATTCGGACACAAAACCATGGGAGAGGAGATCCTGGTGGTGGACAAGCAGGCCAGTGGAGCAGGGCAGTGATTGTGCCCCTGTACGTGGCACTGGGGAGGCCACACCTCGAATTCTGGGGTCAGTTCTGGGCCCCTCACTCCAAGAAGGACATTGAGGGGTTGGAGAGCGTCCAGAGAAGGGAACGGAGCTGGGGAAGGGGCTGGAGAACAGGGGTTATGAGGAGCTGCTTAGGGAGCTGGGGGTGTTTAGTCTGGAGAAGAGGAGGCTGAGGGGAGACCTCATCCCTGTCCACAACTGCCTGAGAGGAGGCCGTGGTGTTGGTGGGGTTGATCTCTTCTCCCAAGTGACAGGAGATGGGATGAGAGGAAATGGCCTCAAGTTGCCCCAGGGCAGGGTCAGATTGGCCATCAGGAAAAATTCCTTCACAGGAAGGGTTCTCAGGCCCTGGCAGAGGCTCCCAGGGAGGTGGTGGAGTCCCCATCCCTGGAGGGGTTTAAAAGACAGATGGATGAGGTGCTCAGGGATGTGGTTCAGTAGTGGACAGGTACGGTTGGACTCGATGTTCTCAAAGGTCTTTTCCAACCAGAGGATTCTATGATTCTTAGCACAACCTCTTTGCCCTGGGACGTTGGAGATCAGTGAAGCGAAACCTTTTTTGTGACCCTTAGTGGACGGTCTGGGCTTTGCATCTTGAGTATAAGCTGTGAGGAAAACAGAACTTGGATAGCTGCTGTCATTCTGAGCCTGGTTTTTGTGTCTTGCAGACTTCTGGGACACAGCTGGACAGGAGAGGTTCCAGAGCATGCACGCATCCTACTACCACAAGGCTCACGCGTGCGTCATGGTAAGGGCAGCGGATCTGCTCCCACCTGATGGTGTTTTCACCCATCACCATCCCAGCTGATGCTTGGCCCATGTGTTATGATGATGCTGTCTTCTATTTCTTGTCTCTTACAGTGGTTTAAAAATTTTCCTGTATTTTCCTTTTCTTCTCTCACCAGGCAAAATCAGTGTAGCTGGGGATGTTTCTTCTGCCTTCCTCTATCCCTTGGCTTTGGTGTCTTCTCAGTTCCCTGAATTCTCTCACTGTGTTTCCAGGGAGGTGACGCAGGCAGCGGGATGTGCTTATTTAGAAGCAGTCTTGTCAGAGGAGATGTGAGGGAGAGGGTGTTCCTTTCTGGTTCTCTGGTGGAACTGCTGGGTTATGTAGCACAAAGCTGTCCTGACATGTTCTACAGGGGTGTTGCATGAGACATTCTTCCCTGCTGGTCTGCCCTTTCTGTTCTCCTATACTTTGTGCTTCCCATTTCTTAGCTGGAATCACTCTTTTTTCCTGACTCCTCCTGGCTTGTTCTATTGCATTGACTTCCCTCTCTTTCTCACCACCTATGGAAGGATCGTTATTTATTTTGCAGCCCAGAAGGCCAATTGTGCCCTGGGCTGCATCCAAAGCAGTGGGACCAGCTGGATGAGGGAGGGGATTCTCCCCCCCTGCTCTCATGAGACCCCACCTGGAGTCCTGTGTCAGTTCTGAAATTCCCAACATAAGAAGGATATGGAACTGTTGGAGCAGGTCCAGAGGAGGCCACGAAGATGATCTGAGGGTTGGAGCCCCTCTGCTGTGAGGACAGGCTGAGAGAGTTGGGGTTGTTCAGCCTGGAGAAGAGAAGGCTCTGAGGGGTCCTCATAGTGGCCTTCCAGTACCTGAAGGGGCTCCAGGAAAGCTGGGAAGGGACTTTTTCCAAGGGTCTGGAGTGACAGGACGAAGTGGAACGGCTTTAAACTGGAAGAGGGAAGATTTAGATTAGATATTAGGAAGAAATTCTTCACGCTGAGGGTGGGGAGACCCTGGCCCAGGTTGCCCAGGGAAGCTGTGGCTGCCCCATCCCTGGAGGTGTTCAAGGCCAGGTTGGATGGGGCTTGGAGCCCCCTGATCCAGTGGGAGGTGTCCCAGGGGGACTGAAACTGGGTGGGCTTTGAGGTTCCTTCCAACCCAAACCATTCCATGATTCTATGATTCTATGATCAGTCGAGGTCACTGACAGTTTAGTTGTTCCAAGAGAGAAGCCTCACACCCCACCCTGCTTGGCAGAACAGATCTTTCCCAGTGCTTGTCCACTGTCAGGGTGAGCCAGCACGTGTCAGAGCAGAGAGTAAGAAAATAAAGGAACACGAGGGAGTTTCCTGCATCGTGCAGAGAAATGGATGGGCTGCAGGGTTCGAGGCTTGCTGGAGATTCTCTCTTTTCTCTTCGGCCCTTTCCAACAAAGGCCGGTTCCTTTTGTTTCTGTCCTCCTGGGAAAGCCCTGGTTCCGTGCTTAGGTTTGGTGCTGATATGGTAACTGGTTCTTTTTTGGAAGGTGTTTGATGTGCAGCGGAAAGTCACCTACAAGAACCTGAACAGCTGGTACCAGGAGCTGAGAGAATTCCGCCCGGAGATTCCTTGCATTGTGGTGGCCAACAAAATCGATGGTGAGTAGAATATCTTCTTCTTCCAGCCTCTCAGGATTGGGATGTGATTCTTTTCTGAGCTGGCAGAGAAGCAAAGTCAGCTCCAGGTGAGTTCTGGAGTGTTGGTCTCTCCCTCCAGGATGTGTCTTACCCAGGGAATACCTGGGTCCTCTGCTGACCTTGCAAGTGGCCTGTAAGTCCTTGTTGATGTTTTGCTGGCAACTCAAAAGACAAATGTGATGCATTTAGAGTTTATCCAAGTGATGTCCCTCCAGTTTTGTCCTTACCACACTGCCAATTTCATCCAGCAAGAACCCAAAAGTGGTTGGAGTTGTGCATAGTCAGAAACTGCAGGATGTCTTGCTGGAAAAGGAGCCTGGCCTGTGACGTGGCTGCCCTTGTTAGAGTCAGGAACTGCCGTGGTAGAGCTGAGGCAGTCAGCAGGTTTGTGTGGGACCCCTCTGTGCTAAGGTGTCAGAATATGCCTGCTGGGAGACTTGGTCACCTTCCCATGTGGATGGCTGGGTGATGAGAAGCTGGACAGGAGCAGGCAAGGGGCGCTCGCAGCCCAGAAGGCCAACGGTGCCCTGGGCTGCATCCAGAGCTGTGGGACCAGCAAGACCAGGGAGGGGATTCTGCCCCTCTGCTGTGCTCCTGTGAGGCTCCACCTGGAGTCCTCTGTCCAGTTCTGGAATCCCCAGCATCAGAAGGAGATGGAACTGTTGGAATGGTTCCAGAGGAGGCCACGAATATGATCCGAGGGCTGGAGCACCTCTGCTATGAGGACAGGCTGAGAGAGTTGGGGTTGTTCAGCCTGGAGAAGAGAAAGCTCCAGGGAGACCTCATAGCAGCCTTCCAGTACTGAAAGGGGCTCCAGGAAAGCTGGGGAGGGACTTTTTCCGAGGGTCTGGAGTGACAGGATGAGGGGGAACAGCTTTAAACTGGAAGGGGGAAGATTTAGATTAGACATTGGGAAGAAATTCTTCATGCTGAGGGTGGTGAGGCCCTGGCCCAGGTTGCCCAGAGAAGCTGTGGCTGCCCCATCCCTGGAGGTGTTCAAGGCCAGGCTGGATGGGGCTTGGAGCCCCCTGATCCAGTGGGAGGTGTCCCTGCCCATGGCAGGGGGGTTGGAACTGGCTGGGCTTTGAGATTCCTTCCAACCCAAACCATTCCATGATTCCCTCCTCTTGGGAACCCCAGCTGGACCTTCCTTGCTGCTTTCATCTGGGCTCTGTCTCTCTCCTACATCCTGTCAGAGTGCATCACGCTCCAGCCTTCTGCTCAGCCTTAGTGAGAGAACTCACACTCTTAGGACTGCAGTCTTCTGCTGTTCTCAATCAAGTCCAGTGTCAGGCACGGGCTTCCTGGCTGGCATTCATGGTAGAAACCATCCCAGCTGTGCAGAGGGGTCTGCACCCAAGTAAGGGGTCTGGGATCCACCACAAGCCGTGATTTAGGGCATGGTTGATCTTGCCTACGAAAAGGCACATCCTACAGGATCACATCCTCTGGGAAGTGTCCAGCCAGCCACTGATTGCCTGGGCTGTATGGGAGATCTGAGACAAAGGGGCTCGGTGCTGGCAGCCGTGTTGTAGACAGAACCTCTGTGTTGGTCACTCCTGCTCTTCCTGGTCTATGTGCAAGTGGACACTGGTCCAAGAGAGTCCATTGCCTTGCCTTCCTTTGCTCTGTTCCACTCGGAGAAGGGAATGATCCACTCACAACAGGTCCAGCCTGCAAAAGGGCTCCTCCAGCTTCTTGCAAAGAGGTGGGGAGCAGCTGCCTGGGCAGTGGACTCTTCCCAGAGTTATTTTTCTGGGAAAAGGTGGGTCATCTGGAGTCACCCTCCTGTGCTTGGCATCAGGCTGGCTGTTTCTCAAACCTTGGAGCTGCTACTGCACCCTCAGCCCATCCTGTAAATGTGTGGCAGATTTCGTTCCCAAACTGGAATAAAGACTCAGGCTCCTGAGGCTGGGGGAGCTGGACCTCACTGCTTGTTCAGAGTGAAATCAGAGAATGGCTTGGTTGGAAAAGACATTTGAGATCATCGAGTCCAACCGTACCTGTCCACTGCTAAACCACATCCCTAAGTGCTTCATCTACTGGTCTTTTAAACCTCTCCAGGGATGGGGACTCAACTACCTCCCTCGGCAGCCTCTGCCAGGGCTCAATCACCCTTTCAGTGAAGGAATTTTTCCTGATGTCCAGTCTAAACCTCCCCTGCTGCAACTTGAGGCATTTCCCCTCATCCTATCCCCTGTCCCTTAGGAGAAGAGACCAACCCCCACCTCTCTGCAACCTCCTTTCAGGGAGTTGTAGACAGTGATGAGGTCTCCCCTCCCCCTCCTTTTCTCCAAATGAACCCCCCCAGGTCCCTCAGCCCCTCCCACAACAACCCCTGTTCTCCAGCCCCTTCCCCAGCTCCGTTCCCTTCTCTGGACGCGCTCCAACCCCTCAATGTCCTTCTTGGAGTGAGGGGCCCAACACTGACCCCAAGATTCAAGGTGTGGCCTCCCCAGTGCCCAGTCCAGGGGCACAATCACCCCCTGCTCCTGCTGGTCACGTTGTTTCTGACACAGGCCAAGATGCCATTGGCCTTCTTGGCCACCTGGGCCACTGCTGGCTCATGTTGAGCCCTTGTCAACCAACACCCCCAGGGCCTTTTCTGCCAGGCAGGTTTCCAGCCACTCTTCCCCAAGTCTGTAACTCTGCATGGGGTTGTGTCCCAAGAGAAGGACCTGACACTTGGCCTTGTTGATGCAACAGTGGAGCCTGGGAGAGCACCCCTGCATCAGAAGGAGAGAGGGAATGAGAGCCATGGGGAGCGGTGGTTAAAAGAATCATGTTGGAGGGAGAGCTGTGTCCAGGGCATGGGGACACACGGCAAAAATCACAGGGATGTGCTTGGAAAACGTTCTGGGTTGTTGCACAGAGAGGGAATTGGTATCCATCCATCCATCATTGTCAAGCACCATGGATAAACCACCAAGCACTCTTTACTTTTTGTGTCTCTTGTCAACACTTCGCTGATGCTGTTGCTTTAAAGACCCTACAGCTTTTGGGGGGGAACTCTCCTGGCCTTGTACTATGGGGAGGAGGCTTTGACAGCTCCATTGGAATCTTGTCTCTGTTCCACCTCTACTGCAGATGCTGGCTTTCTGCCTACAGTGATGCCTCACTGACCCTTCTCCTTCTTTTGCCCCCAGCGGATATGAAGATGACCCAGAAAAGCTTCAACTTTGCCCGCAAGTTCAGTTTGCCCTTTTACTTTGTGTCTGCTGCAGATGGCACCAATGTCGTGAAGGTAAAACACAGCTCTTGGGCTCAGCATCCATGGGATCCCTGCACAGCCTAAGAACATGGAGATGGCTGTGGGTATGGAGAGGAGGGAACGGGCTGGTACATGGGTTTGGCAGCTTGTGAGGTCCTGGGACCTCTAGGCAGTTGCAGAGGGATTTTTCTCTTTGGGATGTGGGAATAGTTTCCATGTGTTACAGAAACCCAGTGCCCCTTGGAGTGACCAGCATTCTCCTTCCCATCAGCTCTTCAATGATGCCATCAAATTGGCAGTTGCTTACAAACAGAATTCAGGGGATTTCATGGACGAGGTCATGCGAGAACTGGAGGTAAGAAAGGCTCCCCTTCCTGCTCTCCTCCTGAGGGATTGGTGGTTCTGCTCTCTTTTCCCTCGGAGAAAGCAGAGCCCATGCATGGCAAAGGGTGAAGCTTTGCAGGCATGAAAAGCTGTGCCTTCTGCTGGGGACAGCGTGAGGATTTGGTGCTGCTGAACGGTGGTGACCTCTGAAGAGCCCACGCTGCCCCAGGCCGAACTAGAAAGAGCCACAGCAGAGTGTAGCTGTTACTCTCGTGCCTCTCTGTGATGCCTTGTCCTGCTCCATTCCAGAGCTTTGAGCTCCAAGAGAAGAGTGAGGAGCTGTGGGATCTCCGAGGAGAGCTGCCCTGAAGAGGAGCCCCCCATCCACCTGAGCCTCGGCCCCTGAGCCTGACCATTCCCTTTGCTGGCTTTGGCTGGGGCAGTTGGAGCTGGCCTTCCCAGAGGAAAGGGATTGTTCTCATGCCCCGCGAGCTCTCGGGATGGTGGCTGGGCCTCTCCCCGTCTCGTGGGATGCTCCCTGGCCGCCACCTTCCTTGGCTCAGCTCCAAGCCACTGCCCATCACGACCGAGGAGAGGGCGAGAGCATCCGCTTTGTTGCTGGTTACTCCGTGCTTCCTGAAGGCAAAGCTTGCCAGGAGAGCTCAGCCACGCTTGGACGTGCAGGGCAGGGTCCTGCGCAGGTGCTTTCATGGGAGCTCCTGGAGAAAAGAAACACTAAAGATTTTTTTGATAAAGCTTTGAGCTTGCATCCTTCCTGCACTTTTGTTTCAGGGTGCTCCCGTTCCTGTGCAGAGCCAGGGCGACCACCAGCCCTCCCTGTTGTATCACAGCCAGCGCTGTGGATCCCTGCTGCAGAGTTCCTCTGGGTGTCCTTCCCCTCTCTGGTGCGGAGCAGCCAGAGCCAGTAGACTTCTGGACACGGGGGATCCCTCCTTTCAGGTCATCCAGAGCTGAATCAGGTGGACTCCCACACACGTGGGAGGCTGCTGCTGTCCCAGCCTGATGGATGTGGCTGCTGCTGTTCCCGTGTGTGTCCAGGAACCTTGCAGGGCATTCCAAAGAGCTGGATACACACAGAGTGACACAAGTAATGGAAACAGCAACATGAAGGATGTCGATAGAGCGGTGCCTTTACCACCCTGCATCCATAACCACCACTGACACAAACACAAACACAGCCCAGCCCTTCTCTGCCTTTCCAGGTGCTCAGGGTTGGATGTGGACACAAACACATCTTCACTTGTGGCATTGATAAGCACGGCATGGCCATAGATTCCTCACATACCAGTGTGGAAATTAGGTCCATGGAATAGCTGTGTTGGATGTGAAGCACCCTCTCCCTCCTGTTGGATCAGGCATGGGTCCACCCTTTAGCTCGCCTCCAAAGCATTAAAGCTTTAATGGCATTCAAGTGGAATAGGGAAGATTTAGATCAGAAACTAAGAAGAAATTCTTCACAATGAGGGTGCTGAGACAATTGGCACACGTTGCCCAGAGAAACTGTGGCTCCCCCATCCCTGGAAGTGTTCAAGGCCAGGTTGGATGGGGTCTTGAGCAGCCTGGTCTGCTGAGAACCGTCCCTGCCCATTGCAGCCGGGGTTGGAACTCCATGATCTTTAGGGTCCCTTCCAACCCAAACTCTTCTAGGATTCTGTGACTCTTGCCATTTGCACTCTCCTCTCTGTCTGCAGCCTCATTGTGCAGGGGCTGGGCATGGAGTCGTTGCCTCACCCAGGAGACAGAATGGGACCGAAGCAGGGCTTGCAGTGAAAACCAGGAGTTTTATTTCTAGAGAAAAGCCAAAACCAATCAGCTCCTTAGGTGTTTCCAGCTTTGAGGGCCCGCAGGAGCTCCTGCACCCGAGAGAAGAAGTCCACCAGCTTCTGCACGGGGTAGAGGCAGGGGCTGAACTGGCTCGGCTCTGGTGGACTGGGACGGGGTGTCTGGCCCGGAGTCGAGGTGGGGAGAAAATGAGTCTGAGCCTGTTCTGTTGTGGTTGTGGCTGTTTCTCCTGAGTGCAGCCCCATCTGCGCCAGGATCCAGTCACCGAAGGGCTGTGTGGAAGTGTACACCCCGGGTCGTCGAGCTCTGGCGCAGCCTTTTCCCCAGCTGGTCACTCCCACCAGCCAGAACTGGTCACTGCGGCGATCCTGGCAGACCAGAGGACCACCGCTGTCCCCCTGCAACAGAGGAGAGAGGAGTCAGGGCTTGCTGGGGGCTCTCTCAGCGCCAGGGCTGCTCCTGCTCTCTCCCAGCAGCTCCAGAGTTGTGCTCCCTGGACAGAAAGGCTCTGCCCTGGTGCTGGAGCCGACAGGCCGTGGTGGCGGAGGTGGCCATGGGACTGTAAGGGGGACAGAGGGACGTTCCCAGCCGCACTGGGAGCTCCTACCTGGCAGGTGTCGATGCCGCCCTGCGGATAGCCCGCACACAGGTTGTGGGAGTGGATGGCCCCCCGGTACCACCCGGTGCTGTTGCAGGTCTGGGTGTCGATGAGTTGGACCGGGGCCTCCTGCAGCACAAGGGACCTTCCTGCAGCTGTGGGCACAGGAAAAAGTTACCACTCGGCAGCTCCCCGTCCCTTCCCCTCCTCCATCTACTGCACTCATGGGACACCCTGCCTGGAGCGCTGTGTCCGGTTCTGCAATGCCCGACACCAGAACAATACGGAACTGTTGGGACAGCTCCAGGGGAGGGCTACGAAGATGATCCCCAGGCTGGAGCACCTCTCCTGTGAGGACAGGCGGAGAGAGCTGGGGCTGTTCAAGGCCAGCTTGGATGTGGCCTTGAGCAGCCTGGTCAGGTGGGAGGTGTCCCTGCCCATGGCAGGGCAGTTGCAGCTGGATGACCTTTAAGGTCCCTTCCAACGCAGACCATTCCGTGATGCCCCTGCCTGGGAGTAGCCCTTCCCTAGGGCTTGACTTTGCCTCCGGAGATGCACTGTTCCGGTGGGTCCCCTCTGCCTTGCTTTGGGTCAGGCCCATCTCCCCAGAGGCAGATGTCCCCAGGGGCAGCCTGACTCTGGCTCTCGCCTCTGCTGTCAGGAAGGCCGAGCCGTCTCCCTGGATGCCCAGCTTGCTCCCAGGACACGCATACTTTGTGGGCACTCACATCTGGCAGCAGTGGCCCCCCAGCCGCTGACGAAGCAGTTTCCCATCTCCCAGAGTCGCAGCGAGGCGTCGGGCACGCAGGCGCGCTGCACATAGGGGCTGCACTGCACAGGCTGGTCGAGTTCCATCAGGGCGATGTCGTTCCTCTGGGTGATGCCATTATAGTCTTGGTGCACGATGATCTGCCTGACACGGCGCACTTGGACCTCAGGGCCTTGGCGACTCAAGTGGGTGACACCGGCCACCACACGCCACATCGCCGTGTTCCTGGAAGGTGGATGGAGAGAGGGGTGAGAGGGAACACTGCAGGGAGCCAGGGTGGGAGTTGCCTGTGGTGCTCTCGCAGGGCACCTGCTGCTCTTGCAGGGATACCCCTGTTCCCAGCTCCTCCATACCTGGCATTACGGAAGCAGTGGGCTGCTGTGAGCACCCACTGTTCAGTGATGAGGGTTCCTCCGCAAACGTGGAAATTGTGTATTTTCGAGACCTTCTGGATGCTGACTATCCAGGGCCAGGCTCCAGGCTGGGCATCTCTGCCTCCCACGATGCGTGAATTCTCATTGGTCAAATAGGACATTGGTCGCCATCCGCAGTTCCTGTGGAAACCACAAACTCCTTACTGTCCCGCCCGAGGCCTCGCTGATGTTGGGGCCGAAGCTCAGCTGCCTTCCCACCCCACCCGGCATCGCTGCAGGGAGCGCAGGGCCAGGGAACCCCATGGGACGGGTGGGCGTCCGCCCCTGTCTCTGCTTTAGCCCCGTCGAGGAGCTGTGCCAGCAGCCCGGGCTCCGCAGAGGAACTGCAGATCCCGCCTGGCGTTGGGGAAGCTGTGGCGTGGCCATGGGGGACAAGCGGGAACCATCCAGGGAAAACCCAGCAGAGCTGCCCGAGCTCCCTCCCAGCACGTGGGCCACTCCCTCGCAGGGGTCCCGTGTGAAGAACAGAACAACCCCTGTCCCCCCACAACCTCCTGTCCGGGAGCTGCCGAGAGGGATGGGTGAGGGGCCCAACACTGAAGGCAGGATTCAGGTGCGGCCTCCCCAGCACCGAGTCCTGGGGAACCAGCCCTTCCCTGCTCCTGATGGCCGGAGCATGGGTGATCCAAGGCAGGAGGCTGCTGCTGGCCTTCTTGGCCACTTGGCCGCCCTGCTGGCTCCTGTTCAGCCCCTGTCAGCCAGCACCCCCGGGTCCTTTTCCGCCAGGCAGCTTTCCAGCTGCTCTTCCCCGAGCCTGGAGCGCTGCCTGGCCTTGCTGTGAAGAACAGCGTGGAGCACTTACTCGCAGTTGTCCCATGTGCCCTGCGCAGGCTGGCACAGGAACAGCAGGACGAGGACGACGAGGAGTCCTTTCATGGTGGCAGCGGCACAAAGCAGCTGCTGCTCTGAGAGCTGGTGGCCAGCAGGACAGCAGCCGACAGACTGACCGCAGTGCTCACGCTGCCCGCAGGGCCCTTGGCCCTGCGCTGATGTCACAGAGGTGCTGGTTCTGGGTGCTGGGCACCAGTGGCTCGGGGCAGGGGGGAGACACGGGTTGTTCCAAGCAGGAGGGGAGGCCGGAGCTGGGGTGGGACACCCTTGACAGCCCCCGCAGAATGCTCTGCTGGTTGGTGAGGGTGGTCAGCCCTGGGACAGGAGCAGAGCCTGGCTCTGAGCACTGCCTGCCACCCGCCAACAGGGAAACACCATGGGTGGCAGCACAGCATCTTTGGGAAGGTCATAGAACCATAGAATGATTAAGATTGGAAAAGACTTCCAAGATCATCCAGTCAAAGCATCAACACAACACCACCGTGCTTCCTAATCCATGTCCTGAAGCGTCAGACATACCCATCTTCTGAACGCCTCCAGGGGAAAACACTCCACCACTTTCATGGGCAGCCTCCTCCAGTGTTTCTCCACTCTTTCAGTAAAGAACTATTTGCTAATTGCCAGTCTAAAGCTTCCCTGGTGCAACTTTAGGCCATTCCCTCTTGGTCAGGCACCTGTCACTTGGGAGAACAGAAAACCATCCGCCTCCCCAAAACCTCCTTTCCGGGGCATCAGAGAGTGAGTGAGGAGAAGGTCTCCCCTCAGCCTCCTCTTCTCCAGGCTAAACACCCCCAGCTCCCTAAGCAGCTCCTCTGAAGATTTCTTCTCCAGATTCTTCACCAGCCTTGTTCCCCTTCTTGGGACGTGCTGCAGCCCATCAAGACCTTTATTGGAGTGAGGGGCACAAAACTGAAGCCAGGATTCAAGGTTGTGCCTTCCCAGCACCCAGTCTAGGGGAAAGATCACTTCCCTCCTCCTGCTGGGAACAGGGGCCAAACCTACATGCCCTACATTATTTACCAAGGAGTGCAAGTGTAGAATAAAGAGGAATAGTTTTCAGCTGGAAGAGGGGAGAATGAGATCAGATAATGAGAGAAAATGTTTTCCTGTGGGAGCACTGAAGCCCTTGCCCAGGTTGCCCAGAGAAGCGGTGGCTGCCTAATCGCAGGAGGTGGGGAGTTTGAGCAGTACCGGTTGGCCTGGAAAATGTGATGGCTTCCTGGGGTGATCAGGGCCATGTGGGGCCGGCATGATCGCCGGAGCTTTCGGACAAGAGGCCGTCACCTTGGACACCCATTTGTCCCCCAGCGCCCGCTAACCCTGGTCACAGCCCCCCAAAACCGTTTGGCCCATCCTGACTGGCGCGGTCTGAGGAAGCGTTTGAAGAGACCATTTGCTCTTTCCACAATTGCGTTTGCTTGTGGGTAGCAGGGAGTATGAAATACCCACGGAATTCCTGCCTGAGCAGCCCACTCTTGAAGCAGTTTGGCTGGAAAGCGTGAGCCATCGTCTGACTGGATCGATTGCGCTTTGGGGAAGGAAGGTGCCAAACCATTCCCTTCGGGCCTTAACAGCGTTTTCACCTGTGGCCTTGTCGAACGCTTCGGCTGCTACGAACCCCGAAAGGATTTCCACTCCTACCGGTACACACTGTTTCCCTTCCCATTCTCGAAAAGGGCCGATAGAGCCTATTTGCCACCGGCCGGTCGGAATTGCCAGAGGCAACGCAGTACAAGGTCAGAAACCGGGAGCTGATCGCCTGCACCGCTTGAAGCTGCCACCGCTTCAAGCCCTCGGCGGGAGGCGCCTCATTCATCTCCCCCCGCCTCACCTGGCCGCTCCCCGGCCCGGCCCGGCCCGGCCCCGCAGCCTCTCCCCCCCCCGCCCCCGCAGCCTCCCCCGCCGCCCTCCCGCCCCCCGCCCCCGCCGCTGCCGCCGGAGCCGCCCGAGGGGGGGCGGTTCCCGCCTCAGCCGGGCCGCGGGGAGGGGCCGGAGCCGATCCCGGCTGCGAGCTCGGCCGCGGGCTGGGACTGCTGCGCTTTCTCTCGCTCACACGCAGAGCTGAGCGCTCCGTCTTCTCCACAGCCTGGCTGTGCTCGGGCTGGGCACGAAGAACGTCTCGAGCTGTAAGTTTAGCACCCCGGGAATGCACCCCCTGCTCCTGCAGCTCCGGCAGGCACCCCCCCGCCCCCGCCCCGCCGGTGCTGCCCAGGGAGCTCGGGGACTCGCTGGCCCTGGAGCCGTTTAAAAGGTGCGGAGACGAGTGTCTCACCGAGAGGGTTTGCTAGGGGACGGCTCCAGTTGGCCTCGGTGATCTCAAAGGCCTTTTCCAACCAAAGGATTCCATCATTGCTGCTGCATGGAGCCGCCCTCCGAGGCTTCTCAGCCACACCTTGCCCATCGAGGCTGCCCCAGGGGCCGATTGCTGCCCTTTAAACAAGATGCTTTCAGTAGAAGGCTGAAGTTGGAGAGAGAAGTTTTCTTCTCTCTCCTTTGTCTCCTTGGTGCCATTCCCCACGGGCTTCTCTCCACAGAGAAGATGCCCCCAGGGCATTTTTCAGTGCCACTTAGGAAAAGCCACTTAGAGACCCTCATTCCTCACCGAGGGTCGTCTTGTGGAACTGGTAAACAAGGCTCCGAGCGGACTGTGAAAAGTTGGAGGCAGTCCCTGGGGCTGTAACCTTTGAAGCTGTAACCCACTGCACCATCCTGGGGAGGGAGCAGCACGAGACGTGCTGGGTTGAATTCAGGAGGGCATTTTCGGGGTACCGGCCACCAAACATTCCTAAAGATCCCTTGGAGCATGCACGGAAGAAGCAAGAAATGAGTTACTTCAGGACATGGATTAGGAAGCACGGTGGTGTTGTGTTGATGCTTTGACTGGATGATCTTGGAGGTCTTTTCCAATCTTAATCGTTCTATGGTTCTATGACCTTCCCAAAGATGCTGTGCTGCCACCCATGGTGTTTCCCTGTTGGCGGGTGGCAGGCAGTGCTCAGAGCCAGGCTCTGCTCCTGTCCCAGGGCTGACCACCCTCACCAACCAGCAGAGCATTCTGCGGGGGCTGTCAAGGGTGTCCCACCCCAGCTCCGGCCTCCCCTCCTGCTTGGAACAACCCGTGTCTCCCCCCTGCCCCGAGCCACTGGTGCCCAGCACCCAGAACCAGCACCTCTGTGACATCAGCGCAGGGCCAAGGGCCCTGCGGGCAGCGTGAGCACTGCGGTCAGTCTGTCGGCTGCTGTCCTGCTGGCCACCAGCTCTCAGAGCAGCAGCTGCTTTGTGCCGCTGCCACCATGAAAGGACTCCTCGTCGTCCTCGTCCTGCTGTTCCTGTGCCAGCCTGCGCAGGGCACATGGGACAACTGCGAGTAAGTGCTCCACGCTGTTCTTCACAGCAAGGCCAGGCAGCGCTCCAGGCTCGGGGAAGAGCAGCTGGAAAGCTGCCTGGCGGAAAAGGACCCGGGGGTGCTGGCTGACAGGGGCTGAACAGGAGCCAGCAGGGCGGCCAAGTGGCCAAGAAGGCCAGCAGCAGCCTCCTGCCTTGGATCACCCATGCTCCGGCCATCAGGAGCAGGGAAGGGCTGGTTCCCCAGGACTCGGTGCTGGGGAGGCCGCACCTGAATCCTGCCTTCAGTGTTGGGCCCCTCACCCATCCCTCTCGGCAGCTCCCGGACAGGAGGTTGTGGGGGGACAGGGGTTGTTCTGTTCTTCACACGGGACCCCTGCGAGGGAGTGGCCCACGTGCTGGGAGGGAGCTCGGGCAGCTCTGCTGGGTTTTCCCTGGATGGTTCCCGCTTGTCCCCCATGGCCACGCCACAGCTTCCCCAACGCCAGGCGGGATCTGCAGTTCCTCTGCGGAGCCCGGGCTGCTGGCACAGCTCCTCGACGGGGCTAAAGCAGAGACAGGGGCGGACGCCCACCCGTCCCATGTGGTTCCCTGGCCCTGCGCTCCCTGCAGCGATGCCGGGTGGGGTGGGAAGGCAGCTGAGCTTCGGCCCCAACATCAGCGAGGCCTCGGGCGGGACAGTAAGGAGTTTGTGGTTTCCACAGGAACTGCGGATGGCGACCAATAACATATCTCACCAATGGCAATTCACGCATCGTGGGAGGCAGAGATGCCCAGCCTGGAGCCTGGCCCTGGATAGTCAGCATCCAGAAGGTCTCGAAAATACACAATTTCCACGTTTGCGGAGGAACCCTCATCACTGCACAGTGGGTGCTCACAGCAGCCCACTGCTTCCGTAATGCCAGGTATGGAGGAGCTGGGAACAGGGGTATCCCTGCAAGAGCAGCAGGTGCCCTGCGAGAGCACCACAGGCAACTCCCACCCTGGCTCCCTGCAGTGTTCCCTCTCACCCCTCTCTCCATCCACCTTCCAGGAACACGGCGATGTGGCGTGTGGTGGCCGGTGTCACCCACTTGAGTCGCCAAGGCCCTAAGGTCCAAGTGCGCCGTGTCAGGCAGATCATCGTGCACCAAGACTATAATGGCATCACCCAGAGGAACGACATCGCCCTGATGGAACTCGACCAGCCTGTGCAGTGCAGCCCCTATGTGCAGCGCGCCTGCGTGCCCGACGCCTCGCTGCGACTCTGGGAGATGGGAAACTGCTTCGTCAGCGGCTGGGGGGCCACTGCTGCCAGATGTGAGTGCCCACAAAGTATGCGTGTCCTGGGAGCAAGCTGGGCATCCAGGGAGACGGCTCGGCCTTCCTGACAGCAGAGGCGAGAGCCAGAGTCAGGCTGCCCCTGGGGACATCTGCCTCTGGGGAGATGGGCCTGACCCAAAGCAAGGCAGAGGGGACCCACCGGAACAGTGCATCTCCGGAGGCAAAGTCAAGCCCTAGGGAAGGGCTACTCCCAGGCAGGGGCATCACGGAATGGTCTGCGTTGGAAGGGACCTTAAAGGTCATCCAGCTGCAACTGCCCTGCCATGGGCAGGGACACCTCCCACCTGACCAGGCTGCTCAAGGCCACATCCAAGCTGGCCTTGAACAGCCCCAGCTCTCTCCGCCTGTCCTCACAGGAGAGGTGCTCCAGCCTGGGGATCATCTTCGTAGCCCTCCCCTGGAGCTGTCCCAACAGTTCCGTATTGTTCTGGTGTCGGGCATTGCAGAACCGGACACAGCGCTCCAGGCAGGGTGTCCCATGAGTGCAGTAGATGGAGGAGGGGAAGGGACGGGGAGCTGCCGAGTGGTAACTTTTTCCTGTGCCCACAGCTGCAGGAATATCCCTTGTGCTGCAGGAGGCCCCGGTCCAACTCATCGACACCCAGACCTGCAACAGCACCGGGTGGTACCGGGGGGCCATCCACTCCCACAACCTGTGTGCGGGCTATCCGCAGGGCGGCATCGACACCTGCCAGGTAGGAGCTCCCAGTGCGGCTGGGAACGTCCCTCTGCCCCCCTTACAGTCCCATGGCCACCTCCGCCACCACGGCCTGTCGGCTCCAGCACCAGGGCAGAGCCTTTCTGTGCAGGGAGCACAGCTCTGGAGCTGCTGGGAGAGAGCAGGAGCAGCCCTGGCGCTGAGAGAGCCCCCAGCAAGCCCTGACTCCTCTCTCCTCTGTTGCAGGGGGACAGCGGTGGTCCTCTGGTCTGCCAGGATCGCCACAGTGACCAGTTCTGGCTGGTGGGAGTGACCAGCTGGGGAAAAGGCTGCGCCAGAGCTCGACGACCCGGGGTGTACACTTCCACACAGCCCTTCGGTGACTGGATCCTGGCGCAGATGGGGCTGCACTCAGGAGAAACAGCCACAACAACAACAGAACAGGCTCAGACTCATTTTCTCCCCACCTCGACTCCGGGCCAGACACCCCGTCCCAGTCCACCAGAGCCGAGCCAGTTCAGCCCCTGCCCCTACCCCGTGCAGAAGTTGGTGGACTTCTTCTCTCGGGTGCAGGAGCTCCTGCGGGCCCTCAGAGGTGGAAACAGCTAGCCAGCTGCTGGAAGAGCATGTGGGGCAGGCGACAGGGTGCCACCACCGTGTCCTGCTGGGGCACTGCCTGCTGTTCCACAGGCAGCCTCAGTCTTGAGTTAGAAATTCCGCAACGGACTCGGTTTGATCCGAGGAACCGCAAGCAGGTTGTTATTAAAGGTTGTTATTAACCCACCTGGTGTTAAGTTTCTATTCTTTTCCCTTAGCATCTCTGGCTTTCCAAGCATCTTTGTTAAATAGAGTATCTAATACCAACGGTACCGCTCCCACGGTGGGGAGTTTGAGCAGTACCGGTTGGCCTGGAAAATGTGATGGCTTCCTGGGGTGATCAGGGCCATGTGGGGCCGGCATGATCGCCGGAGCTTTCGGACAAGAGGCCGTCACTTTGGACACCCATTTGTCCCCCAGCGCCCGCTAACCCTGGTCACAGCCCCCCAAAACCGTTTGGCCCATCCTGACTGGCGCGGTCTGAGGAAGCGTTTGAAGAGACCATTTGCTCTTTCCACAATTGCGTTTGCTTGTGGGTAGCAGGGAGTATGAAATACCCACGGAATTCCTGCCTGAGCAGCCCACTCTTGAAGCAGTTTGGCTGGAAAGCGTGAGCCATCGTCTGACTGGATCGATTGCGCTTTGGGGAAGGAAGGTGCCAAACCATTCCCTTCGGGCCTTAACAGCGTTTTCACCTGTGGCCTTGTCGAACGCTTCGGCTGCTACGAACCCCGAAAGGATTTCCACTCCTACCGGTACACACTGTTTCCCTTCCCATTCTCGAAAAGGGCCGATAGAGCCTATTTGCCTCCGGCCGGTCGGAATTGCCAGAGGCAACGCAGTACAAGGTCAGAAACCGGGAGCTGATCGCCTGCACCGCTTGAAGCTGCCACCGCTTCAAGCCCTCGGCGGGAGGCGCCTCATTCATCTCCCCCCGCCTCACCTGGCCGCTCCCCGGCCCGGCCCGGCCCGGCCCCGCAGCCTCTCCCCCCCCCGCCCCCGCAGCCTCCCCCGCCGCCCTCCCGCCCCCCGCCCCCGCCGCTGCCGCCGGAGCCGCCCGAGGGGGGGCGGTTCCCGCCTCAGCCGGGCCGCGGGGAGGGGCCGGAGCCGATCCCGGCTGCGAGCTCGGCCGCGGGCTGGGACTGCTGCGCTTTCTCTCGCTCACACGCAGAGCTGAGCGCTCCGTCTTCTCCACAGCCTGGCTGTGCTCGGGCTGGGCACGAAGAACGTCTCGAGCTGTAAGTTTAGCACCCCGGGAATGCACCCCCTGCTCCTGCAGCTCCGGCAGGCACCCCCCCGCCCCCGCCCCGCCGGTGCTGCCCAGGGAGCTCGGGGACTCGCTGGCCCTGGAGCCGTTTAAAAGGTGCGGAGACGAGTGTCTCACCGAGAGGGTTTGCTAGGGGACGGCTCCAGTTGGCCTCGGTGATCTCAAAGGCCTTTTCCAACCAAAGGATTCCATCATTGCTGCTGCATGGAGCCGCCCTCCGAGGCTTCTCAGCCACACCTTGCCCATCGAGGCTGCCCCAGGGGCCGATTGCTGCCCTTTAAACAAGATGCTTTCAGTAGAAGGCTGAAGTTGGAGAGAGAAGTTTTCTTCTTTCTCCTTTGTCTCCTTGGTGCCATTCCCCACGGGCTTCTCTCCACAGAGAAGATGCCCCCAGGGCATTTTTCAGTGCCACTTAGGAAAAGCCACTTAGAGACCCTCATTCCTCACCGAGGGTCGTCTTGTGGAACTGGTAAACAAGGCTCCGAGCGGACTGTGAAAAGTTGGAGGCAGTCCCTGGGGCTGTAACCTTTGAAGCTGTAACCCACTGCACCATCCTGGGGAGGGAGCAGCACGAGACGTGCTGGGTTGAATTCAGGAGGGCATTTTCGGGGTACCGGCCACCAAACATTCCTAAAGATCCCTTGGAGCATGCACGGAAGAAGCAAGAAATGAGTTACTTCAGGACATGGATTAGGAAGCACGGTGGTGTTGTGTTGATGCTTTGACTGGATGATCTTGGAGGTCTTTTCCAATCTTAATCGTTCTATGGTTCTATGACCTTCCCAAAGATGCTGTGCTGCCACCCATGGTGTTTCCCTGTTGGCGGGTGGCAGGCAGTGCTCAGAGCCAGGCTCTGCTCCTGTCCCAGGGCTGACCACCCTCACCAACCAGCAGAGCATTCTGCGGGGGCTGTCAAGGGTGTCCCACCCCAGCTCCGGCCTCCCCTCCTGCTTGGAACAACCCGTGTCTCCCCCCTGCCCCGAGCCACTGGTGCCCAGCACCCAGAACCAGCACCTCTGTGACATCAGCGCAGGGCCAAGGGCCCTGCGGGCAGCGTGAGCACTGCGGTCAGTCTGTCGGCTGCTGTCCTGCTGGCCACCAGCTCTCAGAGCAGCAGCTGCTTTGTGCCGCTGCCACCATGAAAGGACTCCTCGTCGTCCTCGTCCTGCTGTTCCTGTGCCAGCCTGCGCAGGGCACATGGGACAACTGCGAGTAAGTGCTCCACGCTGTTCTTCACAGCAAGGCCAGGCAGCGCTCCAGGCTCGGGGAAGAGCAGCTGGAAAGCTGCCTGGCGGAAAAGGACCCGGGGGTGCTGGCTGACAGGGGCTGAACAGGAGCCAGCAGGGCGGCCAAGTGGCCAAGAAGGCCAGCAGCAGCCTCCTGCCTTGGATCACCCATGCTCCGGCCATCAGGAGCAGGGAAGGGCTGGTTCCCCAGGACTCGGTGCTGGGGAGGCCGCACCTGAATCCTGCCTTCAGTGTTGGGCCCCTCACCCATCCCTCTCGGCAGCTCCCGGACAGGAGGTTGTGGGGGGACAGGGGTTGTTCTGTTCTTCACACGGGACCCCTGCGAGGGAGTGGCCCACGTGCTGGGAGGGAGCTCGGGCAGCTCTGCTGGGTTTTCCCTGGATGGTTCCCGCTTGTCCCCCATGGCCACGCCACAGCTTCCCCAACGCCAGGCGGGATCTGCAATTCCTCTGCGGAGCCCGGGCTGCTGGCACAGCTCCTCGACGGGGCTAAAGCAGAGACAGGGGCGGACGCCCACCCGTCCCATGGGGTTCCCTGGCCCTGCGCTCCCTGCAGCGATGCCGGGTGGGGTGGGAAGGCAGCTGAGCTTTGGCCCCAACATCAGCGAGGCCTCGGGCGGGACAGTAAGGAGTTTGTGGTTTCCACAGGAACTGCGGATGGCGACCAATAACATATCTCACCAATGGCAATTCACGCATCGTGGGAGGCAGAGATGCCCAGCCTGGAGCCTGGCCCTGGATAGTCAGCATCCAGAAGGTCTCGAAAATACACAATTTCCACGTTTGCGGAGGAACCCTCATCACTGCACAGTGGGTGCTCACAGCAGCCCACTGCTTCCGTAATGCCAGGTATGGAGGAGCTGGGAACAGGGGTATCCCTGCAAGAGCAGCAGGTGCCCTGCGAGAGCACCACAGGCAACTCCCACCCTGGCTCCCTGCAGTGTTCCCTCTCACCCCTCTCTCCATCCACCTTCCAGGAACACGGCGATGTGGCGTGTGGTGGCCGGTGTCACCCACTTGAGTCGCCAAGGCCCTGAGGTCCAAGTGCGCCGTGTCAAGCAGATCATCGTGCACCAAGACTATAATGGCATCACCCAGAGGAACGACATCGCCCTGATGGAACTCGACCAGCCTGTGCAGTGCAGCCCCTATGTGCAGCGCGCCTGCGTGCCCGACGCCTCGCTGCGACTCTGGGAGATGGGAAACTGCTTCGTCAGCGGCTGGGGGGCCACCGTTTCCAGATGTGAGTGCCCACAAAGTATGCGTGTCCTGGGAGCAAGCTGGGCATCCAGGGAGACGGCTCGGCCTTCCTGACAGCAGAGGCGAGAGCCAGAGTCAGGCTGCCCCTGGGGACATCTGCCTCTGGGGAGATGGGCCTGACCCAAAGCAAGGCAGAGGGGACCCACCGGAACAGTGCATCTCCGGAGGCAAAGTCAAGCCCTAGGGAAGGGCTACTCCCAGGCAGGGGCATCACGGAATGGTCTGCGTTGGAAGGGACCTTAAAGGTCATCCAGCTGCAACTGCCCTGCCATGGGCAGGGACACCTCCCACCTGACCAGGCTGCTCAAGGCCACATCCAAGCTGGCCTTGAACAGCCCCAGCTCTCTCCGCCTGTCCTCACAGGAGAGGTGCTCCAGCCTGGGGATCATCTTCGTAGCCCTCCCCTGGAGCTGTCCCAACAGTTCCGTATTGTTCTGGTGTCGGGCATTGCAGAACCGGACACAGCGCTCCAGGCAGGGTGTCCCATGAGTGCAGTAGATGGAGGAGGGGAAGGGACGGGGAGCTGCCGAGTGGTAACTTTTTCCTGTGCCCACAGCTGCAGGAAGGTCCCTTGTGCTGCAGGAGGCCCCGGTCCAACTCATCGACACCCAGACCTGCAACAGCACCGGGTGGTACCGGGGGGCCATCCACTCCCACAACCTGTGTGCGGGCTATCCGCAGGGCGGCATCGACACCTGCCAGGTAGGAGCTCCCAGTGCGGCTGGGAACGTCCCTCTGCCCCCCTTACAGTCCCATGGCCACCTCCGCCACCACGGCCTGTCGGCTCCAGCACCAGGGCAGAGCCTTTCTGTGCAGGGAGCACAGCTCTGGAGCTGCTGGGAGAGAGCAGGAGCAGCCCTGGCGCTGAGAGAGCCCCCAGCAAGCCCTGACTCCTCTCTCCTCTGTTGCAGGGGGACAGCGGTGGTCCTCTGGTCTGCCAGGATCGCCACAGTGACCAGTTCTGGCTGGTGGGAGTGACCAGCTGGGGAAAAGGCTGCGCCAGAGCTCGACGACCCGGGGTGTACACTTCCACACAGCCCTTCGGTGACTGGATCCTGGCGCAGATGGGGCTGCACTCAGGAGAAACAGCCACAACAACAACAGAACAGGCTCAGACTCATTTTCTCCCCACCTCGACTCCGGGCCAGACACCCAGTCCCAGTCCACCAGAGCCGAGCCAGTTCAGCCCCTGCCCCTACCCCGTGCAGAAGTTGGTGGACTTCTTCTCTCGGGTGCAGGAGCTCCTGCGGGCCCTCAGAGGTGGAAACAGCTAGCCAGCTGCTGGAAGAGCATGGGGGGCAGGCGACAGGGTGCCACCACCGTGTCCTGCTGGGGCACTGCCTGCTGTTCCACAGGCAGCCTCAGTCTTGAATTAGAAATTCCGCAACGGACTCGGTTCGCTCCGAGGAACCGCAAGCAGGTTGTTATTAAAGGTTGTTATTAACCCACCTGGTGTTAAGTTTCTATTCTTTTCCCTTAGCATCTCTGGCTTTCCAAGCATCTTTGTTAAATAGAGTATCTAATACCAACGGTACCGCTCCCACGGTGGGGAGTTTGAGCAGTACCGGTTGGCCTGGAAAATGTGATGGCTTCCTGGGGTGATCAGGGCCATGTGGGGCCGGCATGATCGCCGGAGCTTTCGGACAAGAGGCCGTCACCTTGGACACCCATTTGTCCCCCAGCGCCCGCTAACCCTGGTCACAGCCCCCCAAAACCGTTTGGCCCATCCTGACTGGCGCGGTCTGAGGAAGCGTTTGAAGAGACCATTTGCTCTTTCCACAATTGCGTTTGCTTGTGGGTAGCAGGGAGTATGAAATACCCACGGAATTCCTGCCTGAGCAGCCCACTCTTGAAGCAGTTTGGCTGGAAAGCGTGAGCCATCGTCTGACTGGATCGATTGCGCTTTGGGGAAGGAAGGTGCCAAACCATTCCCTTCGGGCCTTAACAGCGTTTTCACCTGTGGCCTTGTCGAACGCTTCGGCTGCTACGAACCCCGAAAGGATTTCCACTCCTACCGGTACACACTGTTTCCCTTCCCATTCTCGAAAAGGGCCGATAGAGCCTATTTGCCTCCGGCCGGTCGGAATTGCCAGAGGCAACGCAGTACAAGGTCAGAAACCGGGAGCTGATCGCCTGCACCGCTTGAAGCTGCCACCGCTTCAAGCCCTCGGCGGGAGGCGCCTCATTCATCTCCCCCCGCCTCACCTGGCCGCTCCCCGGCCCGGCCCGGCCCGGCCCGGCCCGGCCCCGCAGCCTCTCCCCCCCCCGCCCCCGCAGCCTCCCCCGCCGCCCTCCCGCCCCCCGCCCCCGCCGCTGCCGCCGGAGCCGCCCGAGGGGGGGCGGTTCCCGCCTCAGCCGGGCCGCGGGGAGGGGCCGGAGCCGATCCCGGCTGCGAGCTCGGCCGCGGGCTGGGACTGCTGCGCTTTCTCTCGCTCACACGCAGAGCTGAGCGCTCCGTCTTCTCCACAGCCTGGCTGTGCTCGGGCTGGGCACGAAGAACGTCTCGAGCTGTAAGTTTAGCACCCCGGGAATGCACCCCCTGCTCCTGCAGCTCCGGCAGGCACCCCCCCGCCCCCGCCCCGCCGGTGCTGCCCAGGGAGCTCGGGGACTCGCTGGCCCTGGAGCCGTTTAAAAGGTGCGGAGACGAGTGTCTCACCGAGAGGGTTTGCTAGGGGACGGCTCCAGTTGGCCTCGGTGATCTCAAAGGCCTTTTCCAACCAAAGGATTCCATCATTGCTGCTGCATGGAGCCGCCCTCCGAGGCTTCTCAGCCACACCTTGCCCATCGAGGCTGCCCCAGGGGCCGATTGCTGCCCTTTAAACAAGATGCTTTAGTAGAAGGCTGAGGTTGGAGAGAGAAGTTTTCTTCTCTCTCCTTTGTCTCCTTGGTGCCATTCCCCACGGGCTTCTCTCCACAGAGAAGATGCCCCCAGGGCATTTTTCAGTGCCACTTAGGAAAAGCCACTTAGAGACCCTCATTCCTCACCGAGGGTCGTCTTGTGGAACTGGTAAACAAGGCTCCGAGCGGACTGTGAAAAGTTGGAGGCAGTCCCTGGGGCTGTAACCTTTGAAGCTGTAACCCACTGCACCATCCTGGGGAGGGAGCAGCACGAGACGTGCTGGGTTGAATTCAGGAGGGCATTTTCGGGGTACCGGCCACCAAACATTCCTAAAGATCCCTTGGAGCATGCACGGAAGAAGCAAGAAATGAGTTACTTCAGGACATGGATTAGGAAGCACGGTGGTGTTGTGTTGATGCTTTGACTGGATGATCTTGGAGGTCTTTTCCAATCTTAATCATTCTATGGTTCTATGACCTTCCCAAAGATGCTGTGCTGCCACCCATGGTGTTTCCCTGTTGGCGGGTGGCAGGCAGTGCTCAGAGCCAGGCTCTGCTCCTGTCCCAGGGCTGACCACCCTCACCAACCAGCAGAGCATTCTGCGGGGGCTGTCAAGGGTGTCCCACCCCAGCTCCGGCCTCCCCTCCTGCTTGGAACAACCCGTGTCTCCCCCCTGCCCCGAGCCACTGGTGCCCAGCACCCAGAACCAGCACCTCTGTGACATCAGCGCAGGGCCAAGGGCCCTGCGGGCAGCGTGAGCACTGCGGTCAGTCTGTCGGCTGCTGTCCTGCTGGCCACCAGCTCTCAGAGCAGCAGCTGCTTTGTGCCGCTGCCACCATGAAAGGACTCCTCGTCGTCCTCGTCCTGCTGTTCCTGTGCCAGCCTGCGCAGGGCACATGGGACAACTGCGAGTAAGTGCTCCACGCTGTTCTTCACAGCAAGGCCAGGCAGCGCTCCAGGCTCGGGGAAGAGCAGCTGGAAAGCTGCCTGGCGGAAAAGGACCCGGGGGTGCTGGCTGACAGGGGCTGAACAGGAGCCAGCAGGGCGGCCAAGTGGCCAAGAAGGCCAGCAGCAGCCTCCTGCCTTGGATCACCCATGCTCCGGCCATCAGGAGCAGGGAAGGGCTGGTTCCCCAGGACTCGGTGCTGGGGAGGCCGCACCTGAATCCTGCCTTCAGTGTTGGGCCCCTCACCCATCCCTCTCGGCAGCTCCCGGACAGGAGGTTGTGGGGGGACAGGGGTTGTTCTGTTCTTCACACGGGACCCCTGCGAGGGAGTGGCCCACGTGCTGGGAGGGAGCTCGGGCAGCTCTGCTGGGTTTTCCCTGGATGGTTCCCGCTTGTCCCCCATGGCCACGCCACAGCTTCCCCAACGCCAGGCGGGATCTGCAGTTCCTCTGCGGAGCCCGGGCTGCTGGCACAGCTCCTCGACGGGGCTAAAGCAGAGACAGGGGCGGACGCCCACCCGTCCCATGGGGTTCCCTGGCCCTGCGCTCCCTGCAGCGATGCCGGGTGGGGTGGGAAGGCAGCTGAGCTTCGGCCCCAACATCAGCGAGGCCTCGGGCGGGACAGTAAGGAGTTTGTGGTTTCCACAGGAACTGCGGATGGCGACCAATAACATATCTCACCAATGGCAATTCACGCATCGTGGGAGGCAGAGATGCCCAGCCTGGAGCCTGGCCCTGGATAGTCAGCATCCAGAAGGTCTCGAAAATACACAATTTCCACGTTTGCGGAGGAACCCTCATCACTGCACAGTGGGTGCTCACAGCAGCCCACTGCTTCCGTAATGCCAGGTATGGAGGAGCTGGGAACAGGGGTATCCCTGCAAGAGCAGCAGGTGCCCTGCGAGAGCACCACAGGCAACTCCCACCCTGGCTCCCTGCAGTGTTCCCTCTCACCCCTCTCTCCATCCACCTTCCAGGAACACGGCGATGTGGCGTGTGGTGGCCGGTGTCACCCACTTGAGTCGCCAAGGCCCTAAGGTCCAAGTGCGCCGTGTCAGGCAGATCATCGTGCACCAAGACTATAATGGCATCACCCAGAGGAACGACATCGCCCTGATGGAACTCGACCAGCCTGTGCAGTGCAGCCCCTATGTGCAGCGCGCCTGCGTGCCCGACGCCTCGCTGCGACTCTGGGAGATGGGAAACTGCTTCGTCAGCGGCTGGGGGGCCACTGCTGCCAGATGTGAGTGCCCACAAAGTATGCGTGTCCTGGGAGCAAGCTGGGCATCCAGGGAGACGGCTCGGCCTTCCTGACAGCAGAGGCGAGAGCCAGAGTCAGGCTGCCCCTGGGGACATCTGCCTCTGGGGAGATGGGCCTGACCCAAAGCAAGGCAGAGGGGACCCACCGGAACAGTGCATCTCCGGAGGCAAAGTCAAGCCCTAGGGAAGGGCTACTCCCAGGCAGGGGCATCACGGAATGGTCTGCGTTGGAAGGGACCTTAAAGGTCATCCAGCTGCAACTGCCCTGCCATGGGCAGGGACACCTCCCACCTGACCAGGCTGCTCAAGGCCACATCCAAGCTGGCCTTGAACAGCCCCAGCTCTCTCCGCCTGTCCTCACAGGAGAGGTGCTCCAGCCTGGGGATCATCTTCGTAGCCCTCCCCTGGAGCTGTCCCAACAGTTCCGTATTGTTCTGGTGTCGGGCATTGCAGAACCGGACACAGCGCTCCAGGCAGGGTGTCCCATGAGTGCAGTAGATGGAGGAGGGGAAGGGACGGGGAGCTGCCGAGTGGTAACTTTTTCCTGTGCCCACAGCTGCAGGAATATCCCTTGTGCTGCAGGAGGCCCCGGTCCAACTCATCGACACCCAGACCTGCAACAGCACCGGGTGGTACCGGGGGGCCATCCACTCCCACAACCTGTGTGCGGGCTATCCGCAGGGCGGCATCGACACCTGCCAGGTAGGAGCTCCCAGTGCGGCTGGGAACGTCCCTCTGCCCCCCTTACAGTCCCATGGCCACCTCCGCCACCACGGCCTGTCGGCTCCAGCACCAGGGCAGAGCCTTTCTGTGCAGGGAGCACAGCTCTGGAGCTGCTGGGAGAGAGCAGGAGCAGCCCTGGCGCTGAGAGAGCCCCCAGCAAGCCCTGACTCCTCTCTCCTCTGTTACAGGGGGACAGCGGTGGTCCTCTGGTCTGCCAGGATCGCCACAGTGACCAGTTCTGGCTGGTGGGAGTGACCAGCTGGGGAAAAGGCTGCGCCAGAGCTCGACGACCCGGGGTGTACACTTCCACACAGCCCTTCGGTGACTGGATCCTGGCGCAGATGGGGCTGCACTCAGGAGAAACAGCCACAACAACAACAGAACAGGCTCAGACTCTTTTTCTCCCCACCTCGACTCCGGGCCAGACACCCCGTCCCAGTCCACCAGAGCCGAGCCAGTTCAGCCCCTGCCTCTACCCCGTGCAGAAGCTGGTGGACTTCTTCTCTCGGGTGCAGGAGCTCCTGCGGGCCCTCAAAGCTGGAAACACCTAAGGAGCT
Source organism: Dromococcyx pavoninus (assembly GCA_033558185.1). Classification (NCBI taxonomy): domain Eukaryota; kingdom Metazoa; phylum Chordata; class Aves; order Cuculiformes; family Neomorphidae; genus Dromococcyx; species Dromococcyx pavoninus. The sequence goes on along the minus strand of JAUMJL010000058.1, from coordinate 245,822 downwards.
GATTGGTTTTGGCTTTTCTCTAGAAATAAAACTCCTGGTTTTCACTGCAAGCCCTGCTTCAGTCCCATTCTGTCTCCTGGGTGAGGCAACGACTCCATGCCCAGCCCCTGCACAATGAGGCTGCAGACAGAGAGGAGAGTGCAAATGGCAAGAGTCACAGAATCCTAGAAGAGTTTGGGTTGGAAGGGACCCTAAAGATCATGGAGTTCCAACCCCGGCTGCAATGGGCAGGGACGGTTCTCGGCAGACCAGGCTGCTCAAGACCCCATCCAACCTGGCCTTGAACACTTCCAGGGATGGGGCAGCCACAGCTTCCCTGGGCAACGTGTGCCAGGGCCTCTCCACCCTCATCGTGCAGTTCGTTCATCCGCTCCTCAGAAGGCTTGTTCTCCAGCCCCTTCACCTTGTAGGAAGAGGGAGGGAGGGAGGGAGGAAGGGGGATGGGACAGCAGGTGCCACAGCTCTCCACAACATTCCTGGCAGCAATTATTAGCTGAACGTGGTGACAGGAAAGACTTTCCTTGTCGTTCTGTGAGTACAAGCTTGCGAGGAAGAAAGAACAACCTTGGTGCTTCTGCCAGGAACTCAGTTTTCGTTTTTCAGGACACTGTGTAGGTGTTAGACCTGGCCCAAAACCCCACAATACAGGGCTCATTCCAAGTCACTTCATGTTACATGATCATGGTGTTTGAGTTGTTGCCTGGCCTTAGCCCATGATACACAGAGGTAAATCAAAGGATCGTTAAGTTTGGAAAAGACCTCTAAGATCATCCAGTTCAACCACCAACTCAACACCAATACAGCCTACTAAATGGTGTCCCAAAGTGCCCAGCACCCAGAACCAACGGTACCGCTCCCACGGTGGGGAGTTTGAGCAGTACCGGTTGGCCTGGAAAATGTGATGGCTTCCTGGGGTGATCAGGGCCATGTGGGGCCGGCATGATCGCCGGAGCTTTCGGACAAGAGGCCGTCACTTTGGACACCCATTTGTCCCCCAGCGCCCGCTAACCCTGGTCACAGCCCCCCAAAACCGTTTGGCCCATCCTGACTGGCGCGGTCTGAGGAAGCGTTTGAAGAGACCATTTGCTCTTTCCACAATTGCGTTTGCTTGTGGGTAGCAGGGAGTATGAAATACCCACGGAATTCCTGCCTGAGCAGCCCACTCTTGAAGCAGTTTGGCTGGAAAGCGTGAGCCATCGTCTGACTGGATCGATTGCGCTTTGGGGAAGGAAGGTGCCAAACCATTCCCTTCGGGCCTTAACAGCGTTTTCACCTGTGGCCTTGTCGAACGCTTCGGCTGCTACGAACCCCGAAAGGATTTCCACTCCTACCGGTACACACTGTTTCCCTTCCCATTCTCGAAAAGGGCCGATAGAGCCTATTTGCCTCCGGCCGGTCGGAATTGCCAGAGGCAACGCAGTACAAGGTCAGAAACCGGGAGCTGATCGCCTGCACCGCTTGAAGCTGCCACCGCTTCAAGCCCTCGGCGGGAGGCGCCTCATTCATCTCCCCCCGCCTCACCTGGCCGCTCCCCGGCCCGGCCCGGCCCGGCCCCGCAGCCTCTCCCCCCCCCGCCCCCGCAGCCTCCCCCGCCGCCCTCCCGCCCCCCGCCCCCGCCGCTGCCGCCGGAGCCGCCCGAGGGGGGGCGGTTCCCGCCTCAGCCGGGCCGCGGGGAGGGGCCGGAGCCGATCCCGGCTGCGAGCTCGGCCGCGGGCTGGGACTGCTGCGCTTTCTCTCGCTCACACGCAGAGCTGAGCGCTCCGTCTTCTCCACAGCCTGGCTGTGCTCGAGCTGGGCACGAAGAACGTCTCGAGCTGTAAGTTTAGCACCCCGGGAATGCACCCCCTGCTCCTGCAGCTCCGGCAGGCACCCCCCCGCCCCCGCCCCGCCGGTGCTGCCCAGGGAGCTCGGGGACTCGCTGGCCCTGGAGCCGTTTAAAAGGTGCGGAGACGAGTGTCTCACCGAGAGGGTTTGCTAGGGGACGGCTCCAGTTGGCCTCGGTGATCTCAAAGGCCTTTTCCAACCAAAGGATTCCATCATTGCTGCTGCATGGAGCCGCCCTCCGAGGCTTCTCAGCCACACCTTGCCCATCGAGGCTGCCCCAGGGGCCGATTGCTGCCCTTTAAACAAGATGCTTTCAGTAGAAGGCTGAAGTTGGAGAGAGAAGTTTTCTTCTCTCTCCTTTGTCTCCTTGGTGCCATTCCCCACGGGCTTCTCTCCACAGAGAAGATGCCCCCAGGGCATTTTTCAGTGCCACTTAGGAAAAGCCACTTAGAGACCCTCATTCCTCACCGAGGGTCGTCTTGTGGAACTGGTAAACAAGGCTCCGAGCGGACTGTGAAAAGTTGGAGGCAGTCCCTGGGGCTGTAACCTTTGAAGCTGTAACCCACTGCACCATCCTGGGGAGGGAGCAGCACGAGACGTGCTGGGTTGAATTCAGGAGGGCATTTTCGGGGTACCGGCCACCAAACATTCCTAAAGATCCCTTGGAGCATGCACGGAAGAAGCAAGAAATGAGTTACTTCAGGACATGGATTAGGAAGCACGGTGGTGGTGTGTTGATGCTTTGACTGGATGATCTTGGAGGTCTTTTCCAATCTTAATCGTTCTATGGTTCTATGACCTTCCCAAAGATGCTGTGCTGCCACCCATGGTGTTTCCCTGTTGGCGGGTGGCAGGCAGTGCTCAGAGCCAGGCTCTGCTCCTGTCCCAGGGCTGACCACCCTCACCAACCAGCAGAGCATTCTGCGGGGGCTGTCAAGGGTGTCCCACCCCAGCTCCGGCCTCCCCTCCTGCTTGGAACAACCCGTGTCTCCCCCCTGCCCCGAGCCACTGGTGCCCAGCACCCAGAACCAGCACCTCTGTGACATCAGCGCGGGGCCAAGGGCCCTGCGGGCAGCGTGAGCACTGCGGTCAGTCTGTCGGCTGCTGTCCTGCTGGCCACCAGCTCTCAGAGCAGCAGCTGCTTTGTGCCGCTGCCACCATGAAAGGACTCCTCGTCGTCCTCGTCCTGCTGTTCCTGTGCCAGCCTGCGCAGGGCACATGGGACAACTGCGAGTAAGTGCTCCACGCTGTTCTTCACAGCAAGGCCAGGCAGCGCTCCAGGCTCGGGGAAGAGCAGCTGGAAAGCTGCCTGGCGGAAAAGGACCCGGGGGTGCTGGCTGACAGGGGCTGAACAGGAGCCAGCAGGGCGGCCAAGTGGCCAAGAAGGCCAGCAGCAGCCTCCTGCCTTGGATCACCCATGCTCCGGCCATCAGGAGCAGGGAAGGGCTGGTTCCCCAGGACTCGGTGCTGGGGAGGCCGCACCTGAATCCTGCCTTCAGTGTTGGGCCCCTCACCCATCCCTCTCGGCAGCTCCCGGACAGGAGGTTGTGGGGGGACAGGGGTTGTTCTGTTCTTCACACGGGACCCCTGCGAGGGAGTGGCCCACGTGCTGGGAGGGAGCTCGGGCAGCTCTGCTGGGTTTTCCCTGGATGGTTCCCGCTTGTCCCCCATGGCCACGCCACAGCTTCCCCAACGCCAGGCGGGATCTGCAGTTCCTCTGCGGAGCCCGGGCTGCTGGCACAGCTCCTCGACGGGGCTAAAGCAGAGACAGGGGCGGACGCCCACCCGTCCCATGGGGTTCCCTGGCCCTGCGCTCCCTGCAGCGATGCCGGGTGGGGTGGGAAGGCAGCTGAGCTTCGGCCCCAACATCAGCGAGGCCTCGGGCGGGACAGTAAGGAGTTTGTGGTTTCCACAGGAACTGCGGATGGCGACCAATAACATATCTCACCAATGGCAATTCACGCATCGTGGGAGGCAGAGATGCCCAGCCTGGAGCCTGGCCCTGGATAGTCAGCATCCAGAAGGTCTCGAAAATACACAATTTCCACGTTTGCGGAGGAACCCTCATCACTGCACAGTGGGTGCTCACAGCAGCCCACTGCTTCCGTAATGCCAGGTATGGAGGAGCTGGGAACAGGGGTATCCCTGCAAGAGCAGCAGGTGCCCTGCGAGAGCACCACAGGCAACTCCCACCCTGGCTCCCTGCAGTGTTCCCTCTCACCCCTCTCTCCATCCACCTTCCAGGAACACGGCGATGTGGCGTGTGGTGGCCGGTGTCACCCACTTGAGTCGCCAAGGCCCTAAGGTCCAAGTGCGCCGTGTCAGGCAGATCATCGTGCACCAAGACTATAATGGCATCACCCAGAGGAACGACATCGCCCTGATGGAACTCGACCAGCCTGTGCAGTGCAGCCCCTATGTGCAGCGCGCCTGCGTGCCCGACGCCTCGCTGCGACTCTGGGAGATGGGAAACTGCTTCGTCAGCGGCTGGGGGGCCACTGCTGCCAGATGTGAGTGCCCACAAAGTATGCGTGTCCTGGGAGCAAGCTGGGCATCCAGGGAGACGGCTCGGCCTTCCTGACAGCAGAGGCGAGAGCCAGAGTCAGGCTGCCCCTGGGGACATCTGCCTCTGGGGAGATGGGCCTGACCCAAAGCAAGGCAGAGGGGACCCACCGGAACAGTGCATCTCCGGAGGCAAAGTCAAGCCCTAGGGAAGGGCTACTCCCAGGCAGGGGCATCACGGAATGGTCTGCGTTGGAAGGGACCTTAAAGGTCATCCAGCTGCAACTGCCCTGCCATGGGCAGGGACACCTCCCACCTGACCAGGCTGCTCAAGGCCACATCCAAGCTGGCCTTGAACAGCCCCAGCTCTCTCCGCCTGTCCTCACAGGAGAGGTGCTCCAGCCTGGGGATCATCTTCGTAGCCCTCCCCTGGAGCTGTCCCAACAGTTCCGTATTGTTCTGGTGTCGGGCATTGCAGAACCGGACACAGCGCTCCAGGCAGGGTGTCCCATGAGTGCAGTAGATGGAGGAGGGGAAGGGACGGGGAGCTGCCGAGTGGTAACTTTTTCCTGTGCCCACAGCTGCAGGAATATCCCTTGTGCTGCAGGAGGCCCCGGTCCAACTCATCGACACCCAGACCTGCAACAGCACCGGGTGGTACCGGGGGGCCATCCACTCCCACAACCTGTGTGCGGGCTATCCGCAGGGCGGCATCGACACCTGCCAGGTAGGAGCTCCCAGTGCGGCTGGGAACGTCCCTCTGCCCCCCTTACAGTCCCATGGCCACCTCCGCCACCACGGCCTGTCGGCTCCAGCACCAGGGCAGAGCCTTTCTGTGCAGGGAGCACAGCTCTGGAGCTGCTGGGAGAGAGCAGGAGCAGCCCTGGCGCTGAGAGAGCCCCCAGCAAGCCCTGACTCCTCTCTCCTCTGTTACAGGGGGACAGCGGTGGTCCTCTGGTCTGCCAGGATCGCCACAGTGACCAGTTCTGGCTGGTGGGAGTGACCAGCTGGGGAAAAGGCTGCGCCAGAGCTCGACGACCCGGGGTGTACACTTCCACACAGCCCTTCGGTGACTGGATCCTGGCGCAGATGGGGCTGCACTCAGGAGAAACAGCCACAACAACAACAGAACAGGCTCAGACTCTTTTTCTCCCCACCTCGACTCCGGGCCAGACACCCCGTCCCAGTCCACCAGAGCCGAGCCAGTTCAGCCCCTGCCTCTACCCCGTGCAGAAGCTGGTGGACTTCTTCTCTCGGGTGCAGGAGCTCCTGCGGGCCCTCAAAGCTGGAAACACCTAAGGAGCTGATTGGTTTTGGCTTTTCTCTAGAAATAAAACTCCTGGTTTTCACTGCAAGCCCTGCTTCAGTCCCATTCTGTCTCCTGGGTGAGGCAACGACTCCATGCCCAGCCCCTGCACAATGAGGCTGCAGACAGAGAGGAGAGTGCAAATGGCAAGAGTCACAGAATCCTAGAAGAGTTTGGGTTGGAAGGGACCCTAAAGATCATGGAGTTCCAACCCCGGCTGCAATGGGCAGGGACGGTTCTCGGCAGACCAGGCTGCTCAAGACCCCATCCAACCTGGCCTTGAACACTTCCAGGGATGGGGCAGCCACAGCTTCCCTGGGCAACGTGTGCCAGGGCCTCTCCACCCTCATCGTGCAGTTCGTTCATCCGCTCCTCAGAAGGCTTGTTCTCCAGCCCCTTCACCTTGTAGGAAGAGGGAGGGAGGGAGGGAGGAAGGGGGATGGGACAGCAGGTGCCACAGCTCTCCACAACATTCCTGGCAGCAATTATTAGCTGAACGTGGTGACAGGAAAGACTTTCCTTGTCGTTCTGTGAGTACAAGCTTGCGAGGAAGAAAGAACAACCTTGGTGCTTCTGCCAGGAACTCAGTTTTCGTTTTCCAGGACACTGTGTAGGTGTTAGACCTGGCCCAAAACCCCACAATACAGGGCTCATTCCAAGTCACTTCATGTTACATGATCATGGTGTTTGAGTTGTTGCCTGGCCTTAGCCCATGATACACAGAGGTAAATCAAAGGATCGTTAAGTTTGGAAAAGACCTCTAAGATCATCCAGTTCAACCACCAACTCAACACCAATACAGCCTACTAAATGGTGTCCCAAAGTGCCCAGCACCCAGAACCAACGGTACCGCTCCCACGGTGGGGAGTTTGAGCAGTACCGGTTGGCCTGGAAAATGTGATGGCTTCCTGGGGTGATCAGGGCCATGTGGGGCCGGCATGATCGCCGGAGCTTTCGGACAAGAGGCCGTCACCTTGGACACCCATTTGTCCCCCAGCGCCCGCTAACCCTGGTCACAGCCCCCCAAAACCGTTTGGCCCATCCTGACTGGCGCGGTCTGAGGAAGCGTTTGAAGAGACCATTTGCTCTTTCCACAATTGCGTTTGCTTGTGGGTAGCAGGGAGTATGAAATACCCACGGAATTCCTGCCTGAGCAGCCCACTCTTGAAGCAGTTTGGCTGGAAAGCGTGAGCCATCGTCTGACTGGATCGATTGCGCTTTGGGGAAGGAAGGTGCCAAACCATTCCCTTCGGGCCTTAACAGCGTTTTCACCTGTGGCCTTGTCGAACGCTTCGGCTGCTACGAACCCCGAAAGGATTTCCACTCCTACCGGTACACACTGTTTCCCTTCCCATTCTCGAAAAGGGCCGATAGAGCCTATTTGCCTCCGGCCGGTCGGAATTGCCAGAGGCAACGCAGTACAAGGTCAGAAACCGGGAGCTGATCGCCTGCACCGCTTGAAGCTGCCACCGCTTCAAGCCCTCGGCGGGAGGCGCCTCATTCATCTCCCCCCGCCTCACCTGGCCGCTCCCCGGCCCGGCCCGGCCCGGCCCCGCAGCCTCTCCCCCCCCCGCCCCCGCAGCCTCCCCCGCCGCCCTCCCGCCCCCCGCCCCCGCCGCTGCCGCCGGAGCCGCCCGAGGGGGGGCGGTTCCCGCCTCAGCCGGGCCGCGGGGAGGGGCCGGAGCCGATCCCGGCTGCGAGCTCGGCCGCGGGCTGGGACTGCTGCGCTTTCTCTCGCTCACACGCAGAGCTGAGCGCTCCGTCTTCTCCACAGCCTGGCTGTGCTCGGGCTGGGCACGAAGAACGTCTCGAGCTGTAAGTTTAGCACCCCGGGAATGCACCCCCTGCTCCTGCAGCTCCGGCAGGCACCCCCCCGCCCCCGCCCCGCCGGTGCTGCCCAGGGAGCTCGGGGACTCGCTGGCCCTGCAGCCGTTTAAAAGGTGCGGAGACGAGTGTCTCACCGAGAGGGTTTGCTAGGGGACGGCTCCAGTTGGCCTCGGTGATCTCAAAGGCCTTTTCCAACCAAAGGATTCCATCATTGCTGCTGCATGGAGCCGCCCTCCGAGGCTTCTCAGCCACACCTTGCCCATCGAGGCTGCCCCAGGGGCCGATTGCTGCCCTTTAAACAAGATGCTTTCAGTAGAAGGCTGAGGTTGGAGAGAGAAGTTTTCTTCTTTCTCCTTTGTCTCCTTGGTGCCATTCCCCACGGGCTTCTCTCCACAGAGAAGATGCCCCCAGGGCATTTTTCAGTGCCACTTAGGAAAAGCCACTTAGAGACCCTCATTCCTCACCGAGGGTCGTCTTGTGGAACTGGTAAACAAGGCTCCGAGCGGACTGTGAAAAGTTGGAGGCAGTCCCTGGGGCTGTAACCTTTGAAGCTGTAACCCACTGCACCATCCTGGGGAGGGAGCAGCACGAGACGTGCTGGGTTGAATTCAGGAGGGCATTTTCGGGGTACCGGCCACCAAACATTCCTAAAGATCCCTTGGAGCATGCACGGGAGAAGCAAGAAATGAGTTACTTCAGGACATGGATTAGGAAGCACGGTGGTGTTGTGTTGATGCTTTGACTGGATGATCTTGGAGGTCTTTTCCAATCTTAATCGTTCTATGGTTCTATGACCTTCCCAAAGATGCTGTGCTGCCACCCATGGTGTTTCCCTGTTGGCGGGTGGCAGGCAGTGCTCAGAGCCAGGCTCTGCTCCTGTCCCAGGGCTGACCACCCTCACCAACCAGCAGAGCATTCTGCGGGGGCTGTCAAGGGTGTCCCACCCCAGCTCCGGCCTCCCCTCCTGCTTGGAACAACCCGTGTCTCCCCCCTGCCCCGAGCCACTGGTGCCCAGCACCCAGAACCAGCACCTCTGTGACATCAGCGCGGGGCCAAGGGCCCTGCGGGCAGCGTGAGCACTGCGGTCAGTCTGTCGGCTGCTGTCCTGCTGGCCACCAGCTCTCAGAGCAGCAGCTGCTTTGTGCCGCTGCCACCATGAAAGGACTCCTCGTCGTCCTCGTCCTGCTGTTCCTGTGCCAGCCTGCGCAGGGCACATGGGACAACTGCGAGTAAGTGCTCAGTGCTCCACGCTGTTCTTCACAGCAAGGCCAGGCAGCGCTCCAGGCTCGGGGAAGAGCAGCTGGAAAGCTGCCTGGCGGAAAAGGACCCGGGGGTGCTGGCTGACAGGGGCTGAACAGGAGCCAGCAGGGCGGCCAAGTGGCCAAGAAGGCCAGCAGCAGCCTCCTGCCTTGGATCACCCATGCTCCGGCCATCAGGAGCAGGGAAGGGCTGGTTCCCCAGGACTCGGTGCTGGGGAGGCCGCACCTGAATCCTGCCTTCAGTGTTGGGCCCCTCACCCATCCCTCTCGGCAGCTCCCGGACAGGAGGTTGTGGGGGGACAGGGGTTGTTCTGTTCTTCACACGGGACCCCTGCGAGGGAGTGGCCCACGTGCTGGGAGGGAGCTCGGGCAGCTCTGCTGGGTTTTCCCTGGATGGTTCCCGCTTGTCCCCCATGGCCACGCCACAGCTTCCCCAACGCCAGGCGGGATCTGCAGTTCGTCTGCGGAGCCCGGGCTGCTGGCACAGCTCCTCGACGGGGCTAAAGCAGAGACAGGGGCGGACGCCCACCCGTCCCATGGGGTTCCCTGGCCCTGCGCTCCCTGCAGCGATGCCGGGTGGGGTGGGAAGGCAGCTGAGCTTCGGCCCCAACATCAGCGAGGCCTCGGGCGGGACAGTAAGGAGTTTGTGGTTTCCACAGGAACTGCGGATGGCGACCAATGTCCTATTTGACAAATGAGAATTCACGCATCGTGGGAGGCAGAGATGCCCAGCCTGGAGCCTGGCCCTGGATAGTCAGCATCCAGAAGGTCTCGAAAATACACAATTTCCACGTTTGCGGAGGAACCCTCATCACTGCACAGTGGGTGCTCACAGCAGCCCACTGCTTCCGTAATGCCAGGTATGGAGGAGCTGGGAACAGGGGTATCCCTGCAAGAGCAGCAGGTGCCCTGCGAGAGCACCACAGGCAACTCCCACCCTGGCTCCCTGCAGTGTTCCCTCTCACCCCTCTCTCCATCCACCTTCCAGGAACACGGCGATGTGGCGTGTGGTGGCCGGTGTCACCCACTTGAGTCGCCAAGGCCCTGAGGTCCAAGTGCGCCGTGTCAGGCAGATCATCGTGCACCAAGACTATAATGGCATCACCCAGAGGAACGACATCGCCCTGATGGAACTCGACCAGCCTGTGCAGTGCAGCCCCTATGTGCAGCGCGCCTGCGTGCCCGACGCCTCGCTGCGACTCTGGGAGATGGGAAACTGCTTCGTCAGCGGCTGGGGGGCCACTGCTGCCAGATGTGAGTGCCCACAAAGTATGCGTGTCCTGGGAGCAAGCTGGGCATCCAGGGAGACGGCTCGGCCTTCCTGACAGCAGAGGCGAGAGCCAGAGTCAGGCTGCCCCTGGGGACATCTGCCTCTGGGGAGATGGGCCTGACCCAAAGCAAGGCAGAGGGGACCCACCGGAACAGTGCATCTCCGGAGGCAAAGTCAAGCCCTAGGGAAGGGCTACTCCCAGGCAGGGGCATCACGGAATGGTCTGCGTTGGAAGGGACCTTAAAGGTCATCCAGCTGCAACTGCCCTGCCATGGGCAGGGACACCTCCCACCTGACCAGGCTGCTCAAGGCCACATCCAAGCTGGCCTTGAACAGCCCCAGCTCTCTCCGCCTGTCCTCACAGGAGAGGTGCTCCAGCCTGGGGATCATCTTCGTAGCCCTCCCCTGGAGCTGTCCCAACAGTTCCGTATTGTTCTGGTGTCGGGCATTGCAGAACCGGACACAGCGCTCCAGGCAGGGTGTCCCATGAGTGCAGTAGATGGAGGAGGGGAAGGGACGGGGAGCTGCCGAGTGGTAACTTTTTCCTGTGCCCACAGCTGCAGGAAGGTCCCTTGTGCTGCAGGAGGCCCCGGTCCAACTCATCGACACCCAGACCTGCAACAGCACCGGGTGGTACCGGGGGGCCATCCACTCCCACAACCTGTGTGCGGGCTATCCGCAGGGCGGCATCGACACCTGCCAGGTAGGAGCTCCCAGTGCGGCTGGGAACGTCCCTCTGCCCCCCTTACAGTCCCATGGCCACCTCCGCCACCACGGCCTGTCGGCTCCAGCACCAGGGCAGAGCCTTTCTGTGCAGGGAGCACAGCTCTGGAGCTGCTGGGAGAGAGCAGGAGCAGCCCTGGCGCTGAGAGAGCCCCCAGCAAGCCCTGACTCCTCTCTCCTCTGTTGCAGGGGGACAGCGGTGGTCCTCTGGTCTGCCAGGATCGCCACAGTGACCAGTTCTGGCTGGTGGGAGTGACCAGCTGGGGAAAAGGCTGCGCCAGAGCTCGACGACCCGGGGTGTACACTTCCACACAGCCCTTCGGTGACTGGATCCTGGCGCAGATGGGGCTGCACTCAGGAGAAACAGCCACAACCACAACAGAACAGGCTCAGACTCATTTTCTCCCCACCTCGACTCCGGGCCAGACACCCCGTCCCAGTCCACCAGAGCCGAGCCAGTTCAGCCCCTGCCTCTACCCCGTGCAGAAGCTGGTGGACTTCTTCTCTCGGGTGCAGGAGCTCCTGCGGGCCCTCAAAGCTGGAAACACCTAAGCAGCTGATTGGTTTTGGCTTTTCTCTAGAAATAAAACTCCTGGTTTTCACTGCAAGCCCTGCTTCGGTCCCATTCTGTCTCCTGGGTGAGGCAACGACTCCATGCCCAGCCCCTGCACAATGAGGCTGCAGACAGAGAGGAGAGTGCAAATGGCAAGAGTCACAGAATCCTAGAAGAGTTTGGGTTGGAAGGGACCCTAAAGATCATGGAGTTCCAACCCCGGCTGCAATGGGCAGGGACGGTTCTCGGCAGACCAGGCTGCTCAAGACCCCATCCAACCTGGCCTTGAACACTTCCAGGGATGGGGCAGCCACAGCTTCCCTGGGCAACGTGTGCCAGGGCCTCTCCACCCTCATCGTGCAGTTCGTTCATCCGCTCCTCAGAAGGCTTGTTCTCCAGCCCCTTCACCTTGTAGGAAGAGGGAGGGAGGGAGGGAGGGAGGAAGGGGGATGGGACAGCAGGTGCCACAGCTCTCCACAACATTCCTGGCAGCAATTATTAGCTGAACGTGGTGACAGGAAAGACTTTCCTTGTCGTTCTGTGAGTACAAGCTTGCGAGGAAGAAAGAACAACCTTGGTGCTTCTGCCAGGAACTCAGTTTTCGTTTTTCAGGACACTGTGTAGGTGTTAGACCTGGCCCAAAACCCCACAATACAGGGCTCATTCCAAGTCACTTCATGTTACATGATCATGGTGTTTGAGTTGTTGCCTGGCCTTAGCCCATGATACACAGAGGTAAATCAAAGGATCGTTAAGTTTGGAAAAGACCTCTAAGATCATCCAGTTCAACCACCAACTCAACACCAATACAGCCTACTAAATGGTGTCCCAAAGTGCCCAGCACCCAGAACCAACGGTACCGCTCCCACGGTGGGGAGTTTGAGCAGTACCGGTTGGCCTGGAAAATGTGATGGCTTCCTGGGGTGATCAGGGCCATGTGGGGCCGGCATGATCGCCGGAGCTTTCGGACAAGAGGCCGTCACTTTGGACACCCATTTGTCCCCCAGCGCCCGCTAACCCTGGTCACAGCCCCCCAAAACCGTTTGGCCCATCCTGACTGGCGCGGTCTGAGGAAGCGTTTGAAGAGACCATTTGCTCTTTCCACAATTGCGTTTGCTTGTGGGTAGCAGGGAGTATGAAATACCCACGGAATTCCTGCCTGAGCAGCCCACTCTTGAAGCAGTTTGGCTGGAAAGCGTGAGCCATCGTCTGACTGGATCGATTGCGCTTTGGGGAAGGAAGGTGCCAAACCATTCCCTTCGGGCCTTAACAGCGTTTTCACCTGTGGCCTTGTCGAACGCTTCGGCTGCTACGAACCCCGAAAGGATTTCCACTCCTACCGGTACACACTGTTTCCCTTCCCATTCTCGAAAAGGGCCGATAGAGCCTATTTGCCTCCGGCCGGTCGGAATTGCCAGAGGCAACGCAGTACAAGGTCAGAAACCGGGAGCTGATCGCCTGCACCGCTTGAAGCTGCCACCGCTTCAAGCCCTCGGCGGGAGGCGCCTCATTCATCTCCCCCCGCCTCACCTGGCCGCTCCCCGGCCCGGCCCGGCCCGGCCCCGCAGCCTCTCCCCCCCCCGCCCCCGCAGCCTCCCCCGCCGCCCTCCCGCCCCCCGCCCCCGCCGCTGCCGCCGGAGCCGCCCGAGGGGGGGCGGTTCCCGCCTCAGCCGGGCCGCGGGGAGGGGCCGGAGCCGATCCCGGCTGCGAGCTCGGCCGCGGGCTGGGACTGCTGCGCTTTCTCTCGCTCACACGCAGAGCTGAGCGCTCCGTCTTCTCCACAGCCTGGCTGTGCTCGAGCTGGGCACGAAGAACGTCTCGAGCTGTAAGTTTAGCACCCCGGGAATGCACCCCCTGCTCCTGCAGCTCCGGCAGGCACCCCCCCGCCCCCGCCCCGCCGGTGCTGCCCAGGGAGCTCGGGGACTCGCTGGCCCTGGAGCCGTTTAAAAGGTGCGGAGACGAGTGTCTCACCGAGAGGGTTTGCTAGGGGACGGCTCCAGTTGGCCTCGGTGATCTCAAAGGCCTTTTCCAACCAAAGGATTCCATCATTGCTGCTGCATGGAGCCGCCCTCCGAGGCTTCTCAGCCACACCTTGCCCATCGAGGCTGCCCCAGGGGCCGATTGCTGCCCTTTAAACAAGATGCTTTCAGTAGAAGGCTGAAGTTGGAGAGAGAAGTTTTCTTCTCTCTCCTTTGTCTCCTTGGTGCCATTCCCCACGGGCTTCTCTCCACAGAGAAGATGCCCCCAGGGCATTTTTCAGTGCCACTTAGGAAAAGCCACTTAGAGACCCTCATTCCTCACCGAGGGTCGTCTTGTGGAACTGGTAAACAAGGCTCCGAGCGGACTGTGAAAAGTTGGAGGCAGTCCCTGGGGCTGTAACCTTTGAAGCTGTAACCCACTGCACCATCCTGGGGAGGGAGCAGCACGAGACGTGCTGGGTTGAATTCAGGAGGGCATTTTCGGGGTACCGGCCACCAAACATTCCTAAAGATCCCTTGGAGCATGCACGGAAGAAGCAAGAAATGAGTTACTTCAGGACATGGATTAGGAAGCACGGTGGTGGTGTGTTGATGCTTTGACTGGATGATCTTGGAGGTCTTTTCCAATCTTAATCGTTCTATGGTTCTATGACCTTCCCAAAGATGCTGTGCTGCCACCCATGGTGTTTCCCTGTTGGCGGGTGGCAGGCAGTGCTCAGAGCCAGGCTCTGCTCCTGTCCCAGGGCTGACCACCCTCACCAACCAGCAGAGCATTCTGCGGGGGCTGTCAAGGGTGTCCCACCCCAGCTCCGGCCTCCCCTCCTGCTTGGAACAACCCGTGTCTCCCCCCTGCCCCGAGCCACTGGTGCCCAGCACCCAGAACCAGCACCTCTGTGACATCAGCGCGGGGCCAAGGGCCCTGCGGGCAGCGTGAGCACTGCGGTCAGTCTGTCGGCTGCTGTCCTGCTGGCCACCAGCTCTCAGAGCAGCAGCTGCTTTGTGCCGCTGCCACCATGAAAGGACTCCTCGTCGTCCTCGTCCTGCTGTTCCTGTGCCAGCCTGCGCAGGGCACATGGGACAACTGCGAGTAAGTGCTCCACGCTGTTCTTCACAGCAAGGCCAGGCAGCGCTCCAGGCTCGGGGAAGAGCAGCTGGAAAGCTGCCTGGCGGAAAAGGACCCGGGGGTGCTGGCTGACAGGGGCTGAACAGGAGCCAGCAGGGCGGCCAAGTGGCCAAGAAGGCCAGCAGCAGCCTCCTGCCTTGGATCACCCATGCTCCGGCCATCAGGAGCAGGGAAGGGCTGGTTCCCCAGGACTCGGTGCTGGGGAGGCCGCACCTGAATCCTGCCTTCAGTGTTGGGCCCCTCACCCATCCCTCTCGGCAGCTCCCGGACAGGAGGTTGTGGGGGGACAGGGGTTGTTCTGTTCTTCACACGGGACCCCTGCGAGGGAGTGGCCCACGTGCTGGGAGGGAGCTCGGGCAGCTCTGCTGGGTTTTCCCTGGATGGTTCCCGCTTGTCCCCCATGGCCACGCCACAGCTTCCCCAACGCCAGGCGGGATCTGCAGTTCGTCTGCGGAGCCCGGGCTGCTGGCACAGCTCCTCGACGGGGCTAAAGCAGAGACAGGGGCGGACGCCCACCCGTCCCATGGGGTTCCCTGGCCCTGCGCTCCCTGCAGCGATGCCGGGTGGGGTGGGAAGGCAGCTGAGCTTCGGCCCCAACATCAGCGAGGCCTCGGGCGGGACAGTAAGGAGTTTGTGGTTTCCACAGGAACTGCGGATGGCGACCAATGTCCTATTTGACCAATGGCAATTCACGCATCGTGGGAGGCAGAGATGCCCAGCCTGGAGCCTGGCCCTGGATAGTCAGCATCCAGAAGGTCTCGAAAATACACAATTTCCACGTTTGCGGAGGAACCCTCATCACTGCACAGTGGGTGCTCACAGCAGCCCACTGCTTCCGTAATGCCAGGTATGGAGGAGCTGGGAACAGGGGTATCCCTGCAAGAGCAGCAGGTGCCCTGCGAGAGCACCACAGGCAACTCCCACCCTGGCTCCCTGCAGTGTTCCCTCTCACCCCTCTCTCCATCCACCTTCCAGGAACACGGCGATGTGGCGTGTGGTGGCCGGTGTCACCCACTTGAGTCGCCAAGGCCCTGAGGTCCAAGTGCGCCGTGTCAAGCAGATCATCGTGCACCAAGACTATAATGGCATCACCCAGAGGAACGACATCGCCCTGATGGAACTCGACCAGCCTGTGCAGTGCAGCCCCTATGTGCAGCGCGCCTGCGTGCCCGACGCCTCGCTGCGACTCTGGGAGATGGGAAACTGCTTCGTCAGCGGCTGGGGGGCCACTGCTGCCAGATGTGAGTGCCCACAAAGTATGCGTGTCCTGGGAGCAAGCTGGGCATCCAGGGAGACGGCTCGGCCTTCCTGACAGCAGAGGCGAGAGCCAGAGTCAGGCTGCCCCTGGGGACATCTGCCTCTGGGGAGATGGGCCTGACCCAAAGCAAGGCAGAGGGGACCCACCGGAACAGTGCATCTCCGGAGGCAAAGTCAAGCCCTAGGGAAGGGCTACTCCCAGGCAGGGGCATCACGGAATGGTCTGCGTTGGAAGGGACCTTAAAGGTCATCCAGCTGCAACTGCCCTGCCATGGGCAAGGACACCTCCCACCTGACCAGGCTGCTCAAGGCCACATCCAAGCTGGCCTTGAACAGCCCCAGCTCTCTCCGCCTGTCCTCACAGGAGAGGTGCTCCAGCCTGGGGATCATCTTCGTAGCCCTCCCCTGGAGCTGTCCCAACAGTTCCGTATTGTTCTGGTGTCGGGCATTGCAGAACCGGACACAGCGCTCCAGGCAGGGTGTCCCATGAGTGCAGTAGATGGAGGAGGGGAAGGGACGGGGAGCTGCCGAGTGGTAACTTTTTCCTGTGCCCACAGCTGCAGGAATATCCCTTGTGCTGCAGGAGGCCCCGGTCCAACTCATCGACACCCAGACCTGCAACAGCACCGGGTGGTACCGGGGGGCCATCCACTCCCACAACCTGTGTGCGGGCTATCCGCAGGGCGGCATCGACACCTGCCAGGTAGGAGCTCCCAGTGCGGCTGGGAACGTCCCTCTGCCCCCCTTACAGTCCCATGGCCACCTCCGCCACCACGGCCTGTCGGCTCCAGCACCAGGGCAGAGCCTTTCTGTGCAGGGAGCACAGCTCTGGAGCTGCTGGGAGAGAGCAGGAGCAGCCCTGGCGCTGAGAGAGCCCCCAGCAAGCCCTGACTCCTCTCTCCTCTGTTGCAGGGGGACAGCGGTGGTCCTCTGGTCTGCCAGGATCGCCACAGTGACCAGTTCTGGCTGGTGGGAGTGACCAGCTGGGGAAAAGGCTGCGCCAGAGCTCGACGACCCGGGGTGTACACTTCCACACAGCCCTTCGGTGACTGGATCCTGGCGCAGATGGGGCTGCACTCAGGAGAAACAGCCACAACCACAACAGAACAGGCTCAGACTCATTTTCTCCCCACCTCGACTCCGGGCCAGACACCCCGTCCCAGTCCACCAGAGCCGAGCCAGTTCAGTCCCTGCCCCTACCCCGTGCAGAAGTTGGTGGACTTCTTCTCTCGGGTGCAGGAACTCCTGCGGGCCCTCAGAGGTGGAAACAGCTAGCCAGCTGCTGGAAGAGCATGTGGGGCAGGCGACAGGGTGCCACCACCGTGTCCTGCTGGGGCACTGCCTGCTGTTCCACAGGCAGCCTCAGTCTTGAGTTAGAAATTCCGCAACGGACTCGGTTTGATCCGAGGAACCGCAAGGAGGTTGTTATTAAAGGTTGTTATTAACCCACCTGGTGTTAAGTTTCTATTCTTTTCCCTTAGCATCTCTGGCTTTCCAAGCATCTTTGTTAAATAGAGTATCTAATACCAACGGTACCGCTCCCACGGTGGGGAGTTTGAGCAGTACCGGTTGGCCTGGAAAATGTGATGGCTTCCTGGGGTGATCAGGGCCATGTGGGGCCGGCATGATCGCCGGAGCTTTCGGACAAGAGGCCGTCACTTTGGACACCCATTTGTCCCCCAGCGCCCGCTAACCCTGGTCACAGCCCCCCAAAACCGTTTGGCCCATCCTGACTGGCGCGGTCTGAGGAAGCGTTTGAAGAGACCATTTGCTCTTTCCACAATTGCGTTTGCTTGTGGGTAGCAGGGAGTATGAAATACCCACGGAATTCCTGCCTGAGCAGCCCACTCTTGAAGCAGTTTGGCTGGAAAGCGTGAGCCATCGTCTGACTGGATCGATTGCGCTTTGGGGAAGGAAGGTGCCAAACCATTCCCTTCGGGCCTTAACAGCGTTTTCACCTGTGGCCTTGTCGAACGCTTCGGCTGCTACGAACCCCGAAAGGATTTCCACTCCTACCGGTACACACTGTTTCCCTTCCCATTCTCGAAAAGGGCCGATAGAGCCTATTTGCCTCCGGCCGGTCGGAATTGCCAGAGGCAACGCAGTACAAGGTCAGAAACCGGGAGCTGATCGCCTGCACCGCTTGAAGCTGCCACCGCTTCAAGCCCTCGGCGGGAGGCGCCTCATTCATCTCCCCCCGCCTCACCTGGCCGCTCCCCGGCCCGGCCCGGCCCGGCCCCGCAGCCTCTCCCCCCCCCGCCCCCGCAGCCTCCCCCGCCGCCCTCCCGCCCCCCGCCCCCGCCGCTGCCGCCGGAGCCGCCCGAGGGGGGGCGGTTCCCGCCTCAGCCGGGCCGCGGGGAGGGGCCGGAGCCGATCCCGGCTGCGAGCTCGGCCGCGGGCTGGGACTGCTGCGCTTTCTCTCGCTCACACGCAGAGCTGAGCGCTCCGTCTTCTCCACAGCCTGGCTGTGCTCGGGCTGGGCACGAAGAACGTCTCGAGCTGTAAGTTTAGCACCCCGGGAATGCACCCCCTGCTCCTGCAGCTCCGGCAGGCACCCCCCCGCCCCCGCCCCGCCGGTGCTGCCCAGGGAGCTCGGGGACTCGCTGGCCCTGGAGCCGTTTAAAAGGTGCGGAGACGAGTGTCTCACCGAGAGGGTTTGCTAGGGGACGGCTCCAGTTGGCCTCGGTGATCTCAAAGGCCTTTTCCAACCAAAGGATTCCATCATTGCTGCTGCATGGAGCCGCCCTCCGAGGCTTCTCAGCCACACCTTGCCCATCGAGGCTGCCCCAGGGGCCGATTGCTGCCCTTTAAACAAGATGCTTTCAGTAGAAGGCTGAAGTTGGAGAGAGAAGTTTTCTTCTCTCTCCTTTGTCTCCTTGGTGCCATTCCCCACGGGCTTCTCTCCACAGAGAAGATGCCCCCAGGGCATTTTTCAGTGCCACTTAGGAAAAGCCACTTAGAGACCCTCATTCCTCACCGAGGGTCGTCTTGTGGAACTGGTAAACAAGGCTCCGAGCGGACTGTGAAAAGTTGGAGGCAGTCCCTGGGGCTGTAACCTTTGAAGCTGTAACCCACTGCACCATCCTGGGGAGGGAGCAGCACGAGACGTGCTGGGTTGAATTCAGGAGGGCATTTTCGGGGTACCGGCCACCAAACATTCCTAAAGATCCCTTGGAGCATGCACGGGAGAAGCAAGAAATGAGTTACTTCAGGACATGGATTAGGAAGCACGGTGGTGGTGTGTTGATGCTTTGACTGGATGATCTTGGAGGTCTTTTCCAATCTTAATCGTTCTATGGTTCTATGACCTTCCCAAAGATGCTGTGCTGCCACCCATGGTGTTTCCCTGTTGGCGGGTGGCAGGCAGTGCTCAGAGCCAGGCTCTGCTCCTGTCCCAGGGCTGACCACCCTCACCAACCAGCAGAGCATTCTGCGGGGGCTGTCAAGGGTGTCCCACCCCAGCTCCGGCCTCCCCTCCTGCTTGGAACAACCCGTGTCTCCCCCCTGCCCCGAGCCACTGGTGCCCAGCACCCAGAACCAGCACCTCTGTGACATCAGCGCGGGGCCAAGGGCCCTGCGGGCAGCGTGAGCACTGCGGTCAGTCTGTCGGCTGCTGTCCTGCTGGCCACCAGCTCTCAGAGCAGCAGCTGCTTTGTGCCGCTGCCACCATGAAAGGACTCCTCGTCGTCCTCGTCCTGCTGTTCCTGTGCCAGCCTGCGCAGGGCACATGGGACAACTGCGAGTAAGTGCTCCACGCTGTTCTTCACAGCAAGGCCAGGCAGCGCTCCAGGCTCGGGGAAGAGCAGCTGGAAAGCTGCCTGGCGGAAAAGGACCCGGGGGTGCTGGCTGACAGGGGCTGAACAGGAGCCAGCAGGGCGGCCAAGTGGCCAAGAAGGCCAGCAGCAGCCTCCTGCCTTGGATCACCCATGCTCCGGCCATCAGGAGCAGGGAAGGGCTGGTTCCCCAGGACTCGGTGCTGGGGAGGCCGCACCTGAATCCTGCCTTCAGTGTTGGGCCCCTCACCCATCCCTCTCGGCAGCTCCCGGACAGGAGGTTGTGGGGGGACAGGGGTTGTTCTGTTCTTCACACGGGACCCCTGCGAGGGAGTGGCCCACGTGCTGGGAGGGAGCTCGGGCAGCTCTGCTGGGTTTTCCCTGGATGGTTCCCGCTTGTCCCCCATGGCCACGCCACAGCTTCCCCAACGCCAGGCGGGATCTGCAGTTCCTCTGCGGAGCCCGGGCTGCTGGCACAGCTCCTCGACGGGGCTAAAGCAGAGACAGGGGCGGACGCCCACCCGTCCCATGGGGTTCCCTGGCCCTGCGCTCCCTGCAGCGATGCCGGGTGGGGTGGGAAGGCAGCTGAGCTTCGGCCCCAACATCAGCGAGGCCTCGGGCGGGACAGTAAGGAGTTTGTGGTTTCCACAGGAACTGCGGATGGCGACCAATGTCCTATTTGACCAATGGCAATTCACGCATCGTGGGAGGCAGAGATGCCCAGCCTGGAGCCTGGCCCTGGATAGTCAGCATCCAGAAGGTCTCGAAAATACACAATTTCCACGTTTGCGGAGGAACCCTCATCACTGCACAGTGGGTGCTCACAGCAGCCCACTGCTTCCGTAATGCCAGGTATGGAGGAGCTGGGAACAGGGGTATCCCTGCAAGAGCAGCAGGTGCCCTGCGAGAGCACCACAGGCAACTCCCACCCTGGCTCCCTGCAGTGTTCCCTCTCACCCCTCTCTCCATCCACCTTCCAGGAACACGGCGATGTGGCGTGTGGTGGCCGGTGTCACCCACTTGAGTCGCCAAGGCCCTGAGGTCCAAGTGCGCCGTGTCAGGCAGATCATCGTGCACCAAGACTATAATGGCATCACCCAGAGGAACGACATCGCCCTGATGGAACTCGACCAGCCTGTGCAGTGCAGCCCCTATGTGCAGCGCGCCTGCGTGCCCGACGCCTCGCTGCGACTCTGGGAGATGGGAAACTGCTTCGTCAGCGGCTGGGGGGCCACTGCTGCCAGATGTGAGTGCCCACAAAGTATGCGTGTCCTGGGAGCAAGCTGGGCATCCAGGGAGACGGCTCGGCCTTCCTGACAGCAGAGGCGAGAGCCAGAGTCAGGCTGCCCCTGGGGACATCTGCCTCTGGGGAGATGGGCCTGACCCAAAGCAAGGCAGAGGGGACCCACCGGAACAGTGCATCTCCGGAGGCAAAGTCAAGCCCTAGGGAAGGGCTACTCCCAGGCAGGGGCATCACGGAATGGTCTGCGTTGGAAGGGACCTTAAAGGTCATCCAGCTGCAACTGCCCTGCCATGGGCAAGGACACCTCCCACCTGACCAGGCTGCTCAAGGCCACATCCAAGCTGGCCTTGAACAGCCCCAGCTCTCTCCGCCTGTCCTCACAGGAGAGGTGCTCCAGCCTGGGGATCATCTTCGTAGCCCTCCCCTGGAGCTGTCCCAACAGTTCCGTATTGTTCTGGTGTCGGGCATTGCAGAACCGGACACAGCGCTCCAGGCAGGGTGTCCCATGAGTGCAGTAGATGGAGGAGGGGAAGGGACGGGGAGCTGCCGAGTGGTAACTTTTTCCTGTGCCCACAGCTGCAGGAATATCCCTTGTGCTGCAGGAGGCCCCGGTCCAACTCATCGACACCCAGACCTGCAACAGCACCGGGTGGTACCGGGGGGCCATCCACTCCCACAACCTGTGTGCGGGCTATCCGCAGGGCGGCATCGACACCTGCCAGGTAGGAGCTCCCAGTGCGGCTGGGAACGTCCCTCTGCCCCCCTTACAGTCCCATGGCCACCTCCGCCACCACGGCCTGTCGGCTCCAGCACCAGGGCAGAGCCTTTCTGTGCAGGGAGCACAGCTCTGGAGCTGCTGGGAGAGAGCAGGAGCAGCCCTGGCGCTGAGAGAGCCCCCAGCAAGCCCTGACTCCTCTCTCCTCTGTTGCAGGGGGACAGCGGTGGTCCTCTGGTCTGCCAGGATCGCCACAGTGACCAGTTCTGGCTGGTGGGAGTGACCAGCTGGGGAAAAGGCTGCGCCAGAGCTCGACGACCCGGGGTGTACACTTCCACACAGCCCTTCGGTGACTGGATCCTGGCGCAGATGGGGCTGCACTCAGGAGAAACAGCCACAACAACAACAGAACAGGCTCAGACTCATTTTCTCCCCACCTCGACTCCGGGCCAGACACCCCGTCCCAGTCCACCAGAGCCGAGCCAGTTCAGTCCCTGCCCCTACCCCGTGCAGAAGTTGGTGGACTTCTTCTCTCGGGTGCAGGAGCTCCTGCGGGCCCTCAGAGGTGGAAACAGCTAGCCAGCTGCTGGAAGAGCATGGGGGGCAGGCGACAGGGTGCCACCACCGTGTCCTGCTGGGGCACTGCCTGCTGTTCCACAGGCAGCCTCAGTCTTGAGTTAGAAATTCCGCAACGGACTCGGTTTGATCCGAGGAACCGCAAGGAGGTTGTTATTAAAGGTTGTTATTAACCCACCTGGTGTTAAGTTTCTATTCTTTTCCCTTAGCATCTCTGGCTTTCCAAGCATCTTTGTTAAATAGAGTATCTAATACCAACGGTACCGCTCCCACGGTGGGGAGTTTGAGCAGTACCGGTTGGCCTGGAAAATGTGATGGCTTCCTGGGGTGATCAGGGCCATGTGGGGCCGGCATGATCGCCGGAGCTTTCGGACAAGAGGCCGTCACTTTGGACACCCATTTGTCCCCCAGCGCCCGCTAACCCTGGTCACAGCCCCCCAAAACCGTTTGGCCCATCCTGACTGGCGCGGTCTGAGGAAGCGTTTGAAGAGACCATTTGCTCTTTCCACAATTGCGTTTGCTTGTGGGTAGCAGGGAGTATGAAATACCCACGGAATTCCTGCCTGAGCAGCCCACTCTTGAAGCAGTTTGGCTGGAAAGCGTGAGCCATCGTCTGACTGGATCGATTGCGCTTTGGGGAAGGAAGGTGCCAAACCATTCCCTTCGGGCCTTAACAGCGTTTTCACCTGTGGCCTTGTCGAACGCTTCGGCTGCTACGAACCCCGAAAGGATTTCCACTCCTACCGGTACACACTGTTTCCCTTCCCATTCTCGAAAAGGGCCGATAGAGCCTATTTGCCTCCGGCCGGTCGGAATTGCCAGAGGCAACGCAGTACAAGGTCAGAAACCGGGAGCTGATCGCCTGCACCGCTTGAAGCTGCCACCGCTTCAAGCCCTCGGCGGGAGGCGCCTCATTCATCTCCCCCCGCCTCACCTGGCCGCTCCCCGGCCCGGCCCGGCCCGGCCCCGCAGCCTCTCCCCCCCCCGCCCCCGCAGCCTCCCCCGCCGCCCTCCCGCCCCCCGCCCCCGCCGCTGCCGCCGGAGCCGCCCGAGGGGGGGCGGTTCCCGCCTCAGCCGGGCCGCGGGGAGGGGCCGGAGCCGATCCCGGCTGCGAGCTCGGCCGCGGGCTGGGACTGCTGCGCTTTCTCTCGCTCACACGCAGAGCTGAGCGCTCCGTCTTCTCCACAGCCTGGCTGTGCTCGGGCTGGGCACGAAGAACGTCTCGAGCTGTAAGTTTAGCACCCCGGGAATGCACCCCCTGCTCCTGCAGCTCCGGCAGGCACCCCCCCGCCCCCGCCCCGCCGGTGCTGCCCAGGGAGCTCGGGGACTCGCTGGCCCTGGAGCCGTTTAAAAGGTGCGGAGACGAGTGTCTCACCGAGAGGGTTTGCTAGGGGACGGCTCCAGTTGGCCTCGGTGATCTCAAAGGCCTTTTCCAACCAAAGGATTCCATCATTGCTGCTGCATGGAGCCGCCCTCCGAGGCTTCTCAGCCACACCTTGCCCATCGAGGCTGCCCCAGGGGCCGATTGCTGCCCTTTAAACAAGATGCTTTCAGTAGAAGGCTGAAGTTGGAGAGAGAAGTTTTCTTCTCTCTCCTTTGTCTCCTTGGTGCCATTCCCCACGGGCTTCTCTCCACAGAGAAGATGCCCCCAGGGCATTTTTCAGTGCCACTTAGGAAAAGCCACTTAGAGACCCTCATTCCTCACCGAGGGTCGTCTTGTGGAACTGGTAAACAAGGCTCCGAGCGGACTGTGAAAAGTTGGAGGCAGTCCCTGGGGCTGTAACCTTTGAAGCTGTAACCCACTGCACCATCCTGGGGAGGGAGCAGCACGAGACGTGCTGGGTTGAATTCAGGAGGGCATTTTCGGGGTACCGGCCACCAAACATTCCTAAAGATCCCTTGGAGCATGCACGGAAGAAGCAAGAAATGAGTTACTTCAGGACATGGATTAGGAAGCACGGTGGTGTTGTGTTGATGCTTTGACTGGATGATCTTGGAGGTCTTTTCCAATCTTAATCGTTCTATGGTTCTATGACCTTCCCAAAGATGCTGTGCTGCCACCCATGGTGTTTCCCTGTTGGCGGGTGGCAGGCAGTGCTCAGAGCCAGGCTCTGCTCCTGTCCCAGGGCTGACCACCCTCACCAACCAGCAGAGCATTCTGCGGGGGCTGTCAAGGGTGTCCCACCCCAGCTCCGGCCTCCCCTCCTGCTTGGAACAACCCGTGTCTCCCCCCTGCCCCGAGCCACTGGTGCCCAGCACCCAGAACCAGCACCTCTGTGACATCAGCGCAGGGCCAAGGGCCCTGCGGGCAGCGTGAGCACTGCGGTCAGTCTGTCGGCTGCTGTCCTGCTGGCCACCAGCTCTCAGAGCAGCAGCTGCTTTGTGCCGCTGCCACCATGAAAGGACTCCTCGTCGTCCTCGTCCTGCTGTTCCTGTGCCAGCCTGCGCAGGGCACATGGGACAACTGCGAGTAAGTGCTCCACGCTGTTCTTCACAGCAAGGCCAGGCAGCGCTCCAGGCTCGGGGAAGAGCAGCTGGAAAGCTGCCTGGCGGAAAAGGACCCGGGGGTGCTGGCTGACAGGGGCTGAACAGGAGCCAGCAGGGCGGCCAAGTGGCCAAGAAGGCCAGCAGCAGCCTCCTGCCTTGGATCACCCATGCTCCGGCCATCAGGAGCAGGGAAGGGCTGGTTCCCCAGGACTCGGTGCTGGGGAGGCCGCACCTGAATCCTGCCTTCAGTGTTGGGCCCCTCACCCATCCCTCTCGGCAGCTCCCGGACAGGAGGTTGTGGGGGGACAGGGGTTGTTCTGTTCTTCACACGGGACCCCTGCGAGGGAGTGGCCCACGTGCTGGGAGGGAGCTCGGGCAGCTCTGCTGGGTTTTCCCTGGATGGTTCCCGCTTGTCCCCCATGGCCACGCCACAGCTTCCCCAACGCCAGGCGGGATCTGCAGTTCGTCTGCGGAGCCCGGGCTGCTGGCACAGCTCCTCGACGGGGCTAAAGCAGAGACAGGGGCGGACGCCCACCCGTCCCATGGGGTTCCCTGGCCCTGCGCTCCCTGCAGCGATGCCGGGTGGGGTGGGAAGGCAGCTGAGCTTCGGCCCCAACATCAGCGAGGCCTCGGGCGGGACAGTAAGGAGTTTGTGGTTTCCACAGGAACTGCGGATGGCGACCAATGTCCTATTTGACCAATGAGAATTCACGCATCGTGGGAGGCAGAGATGCCCAGCCTGGAGCCTGGCCCTGGATAGTCAGCATCCAGAAGGTCTCGAAAATACACAATTTCCACGTTTGCGGAGGAACCCTCATCACTGCACAGTGGGTGCTCACAGCAGCCCACTGCTTCCGTAATGCCAGGTATGGAGGAGCTGGGAACAGGGGTATCCCTGCAAGAGCAGCAGGTGCCCTGCGAGAGCACCACAGGCAACTCCCACCCTGGCTCCCTGCAGTGTTCCCTCTCACCCCTCTCTCCATCCACCTTCCAGGAACACGGCGATGTGGCGTGTGGTGGCCGGTGTCACCCACTTGAGTCGCCAAGGCCCTGAGGTCCAAGTGCGCCGTGTCAGGCAGATCATCGTGCACCAAGACTATAATGGCATCACCCAGAGGAACGACATCGCCCTGATGGAACTCGACCAGCCTGTGCAGTGCAGCCCCTATGTGCAGCGCGCCTGCGTGCCCGACGCCTCGCTGCGACTCTGGGAGATGGGAAACTGCTTCGTCAGCGGCTGGGGGGCCACTGCTGCCAGATGTGAGTGCCCACAAAGTATGCGTGTCCTGGGAGCAAGCTGGGCATCCAGGGAGACGGCTCGGCCTTCCTGACAGCAGAGGCGAGAGCCAGAGTCAGGCTGCCCCTGGGGACATCTGCCTCTGGGGAGATGGGCCTGACCCAAAGCAAGGCAGAGGGGACCCACCGGAACAGTGCATCTCCGGAGGCAAAGTCAAGCCCTAGGGAAGGGCTACTCCCAGGCAGGGGCATCACGGAATGGTCTGCGTTGGAAGGGACCTTAAAGGTCATCCAGCTGCAACTGCCCTGCCATGGGCAGGGACACCTCCCACCTGACCAGGCTGCTCAAGGCCACATCCAAGCTGGCCTTGAACAGCCCCAGCTCTCTCCGCCTGTCCTCACAGGAGAGGTGCTCCAGCCTGGGGATCATCTTCGTAGCCCTCCCCTGGAGCTGTCCCAACAGTTCCGTATTGTTCTGGTGTCGGGCATTGCAGAACCGGACACAGCGCTCCAGGCAGGGTGTCCCATGAGTGCAGTAGATGGAGGAGGGGAAGGGACGGGAAGCTGCCGAGTGGTAACTTTTTCCTGTGCCCACAGCTGCAGGAAGGTCCCTTGTGCTGCAGGAGGCCCCGGTCCAACTCATCGACACCCAGACCTGCAACAGCACCGGGTGGTACCGGGGGGCCATCCACTCCCACAACCTGTGTGCGGGCTATCCGCAGGGCGGCATCGACACCTGCCAGGTAGGAGCTCCCAGTGCGGCTGGGAACGTCCCTCTGCCCCCCTTACAGTCCCATGGCCACCTCCGCCACCACGGCCTGTCGGCTCCAGCACCAGGGCAGAGCCTTTCTGTGCAGGGAGCACAGCTCTGGAGCTGCTGGGAGAGAGCAGGAGCAGCCCTGGCGCTGAGAGAGCCCCCAGCAAGCCCTGACTCCTCTCTCCTCTGTTGCAGGGGGACAGCGGTGGTCCTCTGGTCTGCCAGGATCGCCACAGTGACCAGTTCTGGCTGGTGGGAGTGACCAGCTGGGGAAAAGGCTGCGCCAGAGCTCGACGACCCGGGGTGTACACTTCCACACAGCCCTTCGGTGACTGGATCCTGGCGCAGATGGGGCTGCACTCAGGAGAAACAGCCACAACAACAACAGAACAGGCTCAGACTCATTTTCTCCCCACCTCGACTCCGGGCCAGACACCCCGTCCCAGTCCACCAGAGCCGAGCCAGTTCAGTCCCTGCCCCTACCCCGTGCAGAAGCTGGTGGACTTCTTCTCTCGGGTGCAGGAGCTCCTGCGGGCCCTCAGAGGTGGAAACAGCTAGCCAGCTGCTGGAAGAGCATGTGGGGCAGGCGACAGGGTGCCACCACCGTGTCCTGCTGGGGCACTGCCTGCTGTTCCACAGGCAGCCTCAGTCTTGAGTTAGAAATTCCGCAACGGACTCGGTTTGATCCGAGGAACCGCAAGCAGGTTGTTATTAAAGGTTGTTATTAACCCACCTGGTGTTAAGTTTCTATTCTTTTCCCTTAGCATCTCTGGCTTTCCAAGCATCTTTGTTAAATAGAGTATCTAATACCAACGGTACCGCTCCCACGGTGGGGAGTTTGAGCAGTACCGGTTGGCCTGGAAAATGTGATGGCTTCCTGGGGTGATCAGGGCCATGTGGGGCCGGCATGATCGCCGGAGCTTTCGGACAAGAGGCCGTCACTTTGGACACCCATTTGTCCCCCAGCGCCCGCTAACCCTGGTCACAGCCCCCCAAAACCGTTTGGCCCATCCTGACTGGCGCGGTCTGAGGAAGCGTTTGAAGAGACCATTTGCTCTTTCCACAATTGCGTTTGCTTGTGGGTAGCAGGGAGTATGAAATACCCACGGAATTCCTGCCTGAGCAGCCCACTCTTGAAGCAGTTTGGCTGGAAAGCGTGAGCCATCGTCTGACTGGATCGATTGCGCTTTGGGGAAGGAAGGTGCCAAACCATTCCCTTCGGGCCTTAACAGCGTTTTCACCTGTGGCCTTGTCGAACGCTTCGGCTGCTACGAACCCCGAAAGGATTTCCACTCCTACCGGTACACACTGTTTCCCTTCCCATTCTCGAAAAGGGCCGATAGAGCCTATTTGCCTCCGGCCGGTCGGAATTGCCAGAGGCAACGCAGTACAAGGTCAGAAACCGGGAGCTGATCGCCTGCACCGCTTGAAGCTGCCACCGCTTCAAGCCCTCGGCGGGAGGCGCCTCATTCATCTCCCCCCGCCTCACCTGGCCGCTCCCCGGCCCGGCCCGGCCCGGCCCCGCAGCCTCTCCCCCCCCCGCCCCCGCAGCCTCCCCCGCCGCCCTCCCGCCCCCCGCCCCCGCCGCTGCCGCCGGAGCCGCCCGAGGGGGGGCGGTTCCCGCCTCAGCCGGGCCGCGGGGAGGGGCCGGAGCCGATCCCGGCTGCGAGCTCGGCCGCGGGCTGGGACTGCTGCGCTTTCTCTCGCTCACACGCAGAGCTGAGCGCTCCGTCTTCTCCACAGCCTGGCTGTGCTCGGGCTGGGCACGAAGAACGTCTCGAGCTGTAAGTTTAGCACCCCGGGAATGCACCCCCTGCTCCTGCAGCTCCGGCAGGCACCCCCCCGCCCCCGCCCCGCCGGTGCTGCCCAGGGAGCTCGGGGACTCGCTGGCCCTGGAGCCGTTTAAAAGGTGCGGAGACGAGTGTCTCACCGAGAGGGTTTGCTAGGGGACGGCTCCAGTTGGCCTCGGTGATCTCAAAGGCCTTTTCCAACCAAAGGATTCCATCATTGCTGCTGCATGGAGCCGCCCTCCGAGGCTTCTCAGCCACACCTTGCCCATCGAGGCTGCCCCAGGGGCCGATTGCTGCCCTTTAAACAAGATGCTTTCAGTAGAAGGCTGAGGTTGGAGAGAGAAGTTTTCTTCTCTCTCCTTTGTCTCCTTGGTGCCATTCCCCACGGGCTTCTCTCCACAGAGAAGATGCCCCCAGGGCATTTTTCAGTGCCACTTAGGAAAAGCCACTTAGAGACCCTCATTCCTCACCGAGGGTCGTCTTGTGGAACTGGTAAACAAGGCTCCGAGCGGACTGTGAAAAGTTGGAGGCAGTCCCTGGGGCTGTAACCTTTGAAGCTGTAACCCACTGCACCATCCTGGGGAGGGAGCAGCACGAGACGTGCTGGGTTGAATTCAGGAGGGCATTTTCGGGGTACCGGCCACCAAACATTCCTAAAGATCCCTTGGAGCATGCACGGAAGAAGCAAGAAATGAGTTACTTCAGGACATGGATTAGGAAGCACGGTGGTGTTGTGTTGATGCTTTGACTGGATGATCTTGGAGGTCTTTTCCAATCTTAATCGTTCTATGGTTCTATGACCTTCCCAAAGATGCTGTGCTGCCACCCATGGTGTTTCCCTGTTGGCGGGTGGCAGGCAGTGCTCAGAGCCAGGCTCTGCTCCTGTCCCAGGGCTGACCACCCTCACCAACCAGCAGAGCATTCTGCGGGGGCTGTCAAGGGTGTCCCACCCCAGCTCCGGCCTCCCCTCCTGCTTGGAACAACCCGTGTCTCCCCCCTGCCCCGAGCCACTGGTGCCCAGCACCCAGAACCAGCACCTCTGTGACATCAGCGCAGGGCCAAGGGCCCTGCGGGCAGCGTGAGCACTGCGGTCAGTCTGTCGGCTGCTGTCCTGCTGGCCACCAGCTCTCAGAGCAGCAGCTGCTTTGTGCCGCTGCCACCATGAAAGGACTCCTCGTCGTCCTCGTCCTGCTGTTCCTGTGCCAGCCTGCGCAGGGCACATGGGACAACTGCGAGTAAGTGCTCCACGCTGTTCTTCACAGCAAGGCCAGGCAGCGCTCCAGGCTCGGGGAAGAGCAGCTGGAAAGCTGCCTGGCGGAAAAGGACCCGGGGGTGCTGGCTGACAGGGGCTGAACAGGAGCCAGCAGGGCGGCCAAGTGGCCAAGAAGGCCAGCAGCAGCCTCCTGCCTTGGATCACCCATGCTCCGGCCATCAGGAGCAGGGAAGGGCTGGTTCCCCAGGACTCGGTGCTGGGGAGGCCGCACCTGAATCCTGCCTTCAGTGTTGGGCCCCTCACCCATCCCTCTCGGCAGCTCCCGGACAGGAGGTTGTGGGGGGACAGGGGTTGTTCTGTTCTTCACACGGGACCCCTGCGAGGGAGTGGCCCACGTGCTGGGAGGGAGCTCGGGCAGCTCTGCTGGGTTTTCCCTGGATGGTTCCCGCTTGTCCCCCATGGCCACGCCACAGCTTCCCCAACGCCAGGCGGGATCTGCAGTTCGTCTGCGGAGCCCGGGCTGCTGGCACAGCTCCTCGACGGGGCTAAAGCAGAGACAGGGGCGGACGCCCACCCGTCCCATGTGGTTCCCTGGCCCTGCGCTCCCTGCAGCGATGCCGGGTGGGGTGGGAAGGCAGCTGAGCTTCGGCCCCAACATCAGCGAGGCCTCGGGCGGGACAGTAAGGAGTTTGTGGTTTCCACAGGAACTGCGGATGGCGACCAATAACATATCTCACCAATGGCAATTCACGCATCGTGGGAGGCAGAGATGCCCAGCCTGGAGCCTGGCCCTGGATAGTCAGCATCCAGAAGGTCTCGAAAATACACAATTTCCACGTTTGCGGAGGAACCCTCATCACTGCACAGTGGGTGCTCACAGCCGCCCACTGCTTCCGTAATGCCAGGTATGGAGGAGCTGGGAACAGGGGTATCCCTGCAAGAGCAGCAGGTGCCCTGCGAGAGCACCACAGGCAACTCCCACCCTGGCTCCCTGCAGTGTTCCCTCTCACCCCTCTCTCCATCCACCTTCCAGGAACACGGCGATGTGGCGTGTGGTGGCCGGTGTCACCCACTTGAGTCGCCAAGGCCCTGAGGTCCAAGTGCGCCGTGTCAGGCAGATCATCGTGCACCAAGACTATAATGGCATCACCCAGAGGAACGACATCGCCCTGATGGAACTCGACCAGCCTGTGCAGTGCAGCCCCTATGTGCAGCGCGCCTGCGTGCCCGACGCCTCGCTGCGACTCTGGGAGATGGGAAACTGCTTCGTCAGCGGCTGGGGGGCCACTGCTGCCAGATGTGAGTGCCCACAAAGTATGCGTGTCCTGGGAGCAAGCTGGGCATCCAGGGAGACGGCTCGGCCTTCCTGACAGCAGAGGCGAGAGCCAGAGTCAGGCTGCCCCTGGGGACATCTGCCTCTGGGGAGATGGGCCTGACCCAAAGCAAGGCAGAGGGGACCCACCGGAACAGTGCATCTCCGGAGGCAAAGTCAAGCCCTAGGGAAGGGCTACTCCCAGGCAGGGGCATCACGGAATGGTCTGCGTTGGAAGGGACCTTAAAGGTCATCCAGCTGCAACTGCCCTGCCATGGGCAGGGACACCTCCCACCTGACCAGGCTGCTCAAGGCCACATCCAAGCTGGCCTTGAACAGCCCCAGCTCTCTCCGCCTGTCCTCACAGGAGAGGTGCTCCAGCCTGGGGATCATCTTCGTAGCCCTCCCCTGGAGCTGTCCCAACAGTTCCGTATTGTTCTGGTGTCGGGCATTGCAGAGCCGGACACAGCGCTCCAGGCAGGGTGTCCCATGAGTGCAGTAGATGGAGGAGGGGAAGGGACGGGGAGCTGCCGAGTGGTAACTTTTTCCTGTGCCCACAGCTGCAGGAATATCCCTTGTGCTGCAGGAGGCCCCGGTCCAACTCATCGACACCCAGACCTGCAACAGCACCGGGTGGTACCGGGGGGCCATCCACTCCCACAACCTGTGTGCGGGCTATCCGCAGGGCGGCATCGACACCTGCCAGGTAGGAGCTCCCAGTGCGGCTGGGAACGTCCCTCTGCCCCCCTTACAGTCCCATGGCCACCTCCGCCACCACGGCCTGTCGGCTCCAGCACCAGGGCAGAGCCTTTCTGTGCAGGGAGCACAGCTCTGGAGCTGCTGGGAGAGAGCAGGAGCAGCCCTGGCGCTGAGAGAGCCCCCAGCAAGCCCTGACTCCTCTCTCCTCTGTTGCAGGGGGACAGCGGTGGTCCTCTGGTCTGCCAGGATCGCCACAGTGACCAGTTCTGGCTGGTGGGAGTGACCAGCTGGGGAAAAGGCTGCGCCAGAGCTCGACGACCCGGGGTGTACACTTCCACACAGCCCTTCGGTGACTGGATTCTGGCGCAGATGGGGCTGCACTCAGGAGAAACAGCCACAACCACAACAGAACAGGCTCAGACTCATTTTCTCCCCACCTCGACTCCGGGCCAGACACCCCGTCCCAGTCCACCAGAGCCGAGCCAGTTCAGTCCCTGCCCCTACCCCGTGCAGAAGCTGGTGGACTTCTTCTCTCGGGTGCAGGAGCTCCTGCGGGCCCTCAGAGGTGGAAACAGCTAGCCAGCTGCTGGAAGAGCATGTGGGGCAGGCGACAGGGTGCCACCACCGTGTCCTGCTGGGGCACTGCCTGCTGTTCCACAGGCAGCCTCAGTCTTGAGTTAGAAATTCCGCAACGGACTCGGTTTGATCCGAGGAACCGCAAGCAGGTTGTTATTAAAGGTTGTTATTAACCCACCTGGTGTTAAGTTTCTATTCTTTTCCCTTAGCATCTCTGGCTTTCCAAGCATCTTTGTTAAATAGAGTATCTAATACCAACGGTACCGCTCCCACGGTGGGGAGTTTGAGCAGTACCGGTTGGCCTGGAAAATGTGATGGCTTCCTGGGGTGATCAGGGCCATGTGGGGCCGGCATGATCGCCGGAGCTTTCGGACAAGAGGCCGTCACTTTGGACACCCATTTGTCCCCCAGCGCCCGCTAACCCTGGTCACAGCCCCCCAAAACCGTTTGGCCCATCCTGACTGGCGCGGTCTGAGGAAGCGTTTGAAGAGACCATTTGCTCTTTCCACAATTGCGTTTGCTTGTGGGTAGCAGGGAGTATGAAATACCCACGGAATTCCTGCCTGAGCAGCCCACTCTTGAAGCAGTTTGGCTGGAAAGCGTGAGCCATCGTCTGACTGGATCGATTGCGCTTTGGGGAAGGAAGGTGCCAAACCGTTCCCTTCGGGCCTTAACAGCGTTTTCACCTGTGGCCTTGTCGAACGCTTCGGCTGCTACGAACCCCGAAAGGATTTCCACTCCTACCGGTACACACTGTTTCCCTTCCCATTCTCGAAAAGGGCCGATAGAGCCTATTTGCCTCCGGCCGGTCGGAATTGCCAGAGGCAACGCAGTACAAGGTCAGAAACCGGGAGCTGATCGCCTGCACCGCTTGAAGCTGCCACCGCTTCAAGCCCTCGGCGGGAGGCGCCTCATTCATCTCCCCCCGCCTCACCTGGCCGCTCCCCGGCCCGGCCCGGCCCGGCCCCGCAGCCTCTCCCCCCCCCGCCCCCGCAGCCTCCCCCGCCGCCCTCCCGCCCCCCGCCCCCGCCGCTGCCGCCGGAGCCGCCCGAGGGGGGGCGGTTCCCGCCTCAGCCGGGCCGCGGGGAGGGGCCGGAGCCGATCCCGGCTGCGAGCTCGGCCGCGGGCTGGGACTGCTGCGCTTTCTCTCGCTCACACGCAGAGCTGAGCGCTCCGTCTTCTCCACAGCCTGGCTGTGCTCGGGCTGGGCACGAAGAACGTCTCGAGCTGTAAGTTTAGCACCCCGGGAATGCACCCCCTGCTCCTGCAGCTCCGGCAGGCACCCCCCCGCCCCCGCCCCGCCGGTGCTGCCCAGGGAGCTCGGGGACTCGCTGGCCCTGGAGCCGTTTAAAAGGTGCGGAGACGAGTGTCTCACCGAGAGGGTTTGCTAGGGGACGGCTCCAGTTGGCCTCGGTGATCTCAAAGGCCTTTTCCAACCAAAGGATTCCATCATTGCTGCTGCATGGAGCCGCCCTCCGAGGCTTCTCAGCCACACCTTGCCCATCGAGGCTGCCCCAGGGGCCGATTGCTGCCCTTTAAACAAGATGCTTTCAGTAGAAGGCTGAAGTTGGAGAGAGAAGTTTTCTTCTCTCTCCTTTGTCTCCTTGGTGCCATTCCCCACGGGCTTCTCTCCACAGAGAAGATGCCCCCAGGGCATTTTTCAGTGCCACTTAGGAAAAGCCACTTAGAGACCCTCATTCCTCACCGAGGGTCGTCTTGTGGAACTGGTAAACAAGGCTCCGAGCGGACTGTGAAAAGTTGGAGGCAGTCCCTGGGGCTGTAACCTTTGAAGCTGTAACCCACTGCACCATCCTGGGGAGGGAGCAGCACGAGACGTGCTGGGTTGAATTCAGGAGGGCATTTTCGGGGTACCGGCCACCAAACATTCCTAAAGATCCCTTGGAGCATGCACGGAAGAAGCAAGAAATGAGTTACTTCAGGACATGGATTAGGAAGCACGGTGGTGTTGTGTTGATGCTTTGACTGGATGATCTTGGAGGTCTTTTCCAATCTTAATCGTTCTATGGTTCTATGACCTTCCCAAAGATGCTGTGCTGCCACCCATGGTGTTTCCCTGTTGGCGGGTGGCAGGCAGTGCTCAGAGCCAGGCTCTGCTCCTGTCCCAGGGCTGACCACCCTCACCAACCAGCAGAGCATTCTGCGGGGGCTGTCAAGGGTGTCCCACCCCAGCTCCGGCCTCCCCTCCTGCTTGGAACAACCCGTGTCTCCCCCCTGCCCCGAGCCACTGGTGCCCAGCACCCAGAACCAGCACCTCTGTGACATCAGCGCAGGGCCAAGGGCCCTGCGGGCAGCGTGAGCACTGCGGTCAGTCTGTCGGCTGCTGTCCTGCTGGCCACCAGCTCTCAGAGCAGCAGCTGCTTTGTGCCGCTGCCACCATGAAAGGACTCCTCGTCGTCCTCGTCCTGCTGTTCCTGTGCCAGCCTGCGCAGGGCACATGGGACAACTGCGAGTAAGTGCTCCACGCTGTTCTTCACAGCAAGGCCAGGCAGCGCTCCAGGCTCGGGGAAGAGCAGCTGGAAAGCTGCCTGGCGGAAAAGGACCCGGGGGTGCTGGCTGACAGGGGCTGAACAGGAGCCAGCAGGGCGGCCAAGTGGCCAAGAAGGCCAGCAGCAGCCTCCTGCCTTGGATCACCCATGCTCCGGCCATCAGGAGCAGGGAAGGGCTGGTTCCCCAGGACTCGGTGCTGGGGAGGCCGCACCTGAATCCTGCCTTCAGTGTTGGGCCCCTCACCCATCCCTCTCGGCAGCTCCCGGACAGGAGGTTGTGGGGGGACAGGGGTTGTTCTGTTCTTCACA
This sequence comes from Dromococcyx pavoninus, assembly GCA_033558185.1. Classification (NCBI taxonomy): domain Eukaryota; kingdom Metazoa; phylum Chordata; class Aves; order Cuculiformes; family Neomorphidae; genus Dromococcyx; species Dromococcyx pavoninus. The sequence continues at coordinate 211,006 of JAUMJL010000058.1, read as the reverse complement.
CGGGACCCCTGCGAGGGAGTGGCCCACGTGCTGGGAGGGAGCTCGGGCAGCTCTGCTGGGTTTTCCCTGGATGGTTCCCGCTTGTCCCCCATGGCCACGCCACAGCTTCCCCAACGCCAGGCGGGATCTGCAGTTCGTCTGCGGAGCCCGGGCTGCTGGCACAGCTCCTCGACGGGGCTAAAGCAGAGACAGGGGCGGACGCCCACCCGTCCCATGGGGTTCCCTGGCCCTGCGCTCCCTGCAGCGATGCCGGGTGGGGTGGGAAGGCAGCTGAGCTTCGGCCCCAACATCAGCGAGGCCTCGGGCGGGACAGTAAGGAGTTTGTGGTTTCCACAGGAACTGCGGATGGCGACCAATGTCCTATTTGACCAATGAGAATTCACGCATCGTGGGAGGCAGAGATGCCCAGCCTGGAGCCTGGCCCTGGATAGTCAGCATCCAGAAGGTCTCGAAAATACACAATTTCCACGTTTGCGGAGGAACCCTCATCACTGCACAGTGGGTGCTCACAGCAGCCCACTGCTTCCGTAATGCCAGGTATGGAGGAGCTGGGAACAGGGGTATCCCTGCAAGAGCAGCAGGTGCCCTGCGAGAGCACCACAGGCAACTCCCACCCTGGCTCCCTGCAGTGTTCCCTCTCACCCCTCTCTCCATCCACCTTCCAGGAACACGGCGATGTGGCGTGTGGTGGCCGGTGTCACCCACTTGAGTCGCCAAGGCCCTGAGGTCCAAGTGCGCCGTGTCAGGCAGATCATCGTGCACCAAGACTATAATGGCATCACCCAGAGGAACGACATCGCCCTGATGGAACTCGACCAGCCTGTGCAGTGCAGCCCCTATGTGCAGCGCGCCTGCGTGCCCGACGCCTCGCTGCGACTCTGGGAGATGGGAAACTGCTTCGTCAGCGGCTGGGGGGCCACTGCTGCCAGATGTGAGTGCCCACAAAGTATGCGTGTCCTGGGAGCAAGCTGGGCATCCAGGGAGACGGCTCGGCCTTCCTGACAGCAGAGGCGAGAGCCAGAGTCAGGCTGCCCCTGGGGACATCTGCCTCTGGGGAGATGGGCCTGACCCAAAGCAAGCCAGAGGGGACCCACCGGAACAGTGCATCTCCGGAGGCAAAGTCAAGCCCTAGGGAAGGGCTACTCCCAGGCAGGGGCATCACGGAACGGTCTGCGTTGGAAGGGACCTTAAAGGTCATCCAGCTGCAACTGCCCTGCCATGGGCAGGGACACCTCCCACCTGACCAGGCTGCTCAAGGCCACATCCAAGCTGGCCTTGAACAGCCCCAGCTCTCTCCGCCTGTCCTCACAGGAGAGGTGCTCCAGCCTGGGGATCATCTTCGTAGCCCTCCCCTGGAGCTGTCCCAACAGTTCCGTATTGTTCTGGTGTCGGGCATTGCAGAACCGGACACAGCGCTCCAGGCAGGGTGTCCCATGAGTGCAGTAGATGGAGGAGGGGAAGGGACGGGAAGCTGCCGAGTGGTAACTTTTTCCTGTGCCCACAGCTGCAGGAAGGTCCCTTGTGCTGCAGGAGGCCCCGGTCCAACTCATCGACACCCAGACCTGCAACAGCACCGGGTGGTACCGGGGGGCCATCCACTCCCACAACCTGTGTGCGGGCTATCCGCAGGGCGGCATCGACACCTGCCAGGTAGGAGCTCCCAGTGCGGCTGGGAACGTCCCTCTGCCCCCCTTACAGTCCCATGGCCACCTCCGCCACCACGGCCTGTCGGCTCCAGCACCAGGGCAGAGCCTTTCTGTGCAGGGAGCACAGCTCTGGAGCTGCTGGGAGAGAGCAGGAGCAGCCCTGGCGCTGAGAGAGCCCCCAGGAAGCCCTGACTCCTCTCTCCTCTGTTGCAGGGGGACAGCGGTGGTCCTCTGGTCTGCCAGGATCGCCACAGTGACCAGTTCTGGCTGGTGGGAGTGACCAGCTGGGGAAAAGGCTGCGCCAGAGCTCGACGACCCGGGGTGTACACTTCCACACAGCCCTTCAGTGACTGGATCCTGGCGCAGATGGGGCTGCACTCAGGAGAAACAGCCACAACAACAACAGAACAGGCTCAGACTCATTTTCTCCCCACCTCGACTCCGGGCCAGACACCCCGTCCCAGTCCACCAGAGCCGAGCCAGTTCAGTCCCTGCCCCTACCCCGTGCAGAAGCTGGTGGACTTCTTCTCTCGGGTGCAGGAGCTCCTGCGGGCCCTCAGAGGTGGAAACAGCTAGCCAGCTGCTGGAAGAGCATGTGGGGCAGGCGACAGGGTGCCACCACCGTGTCCTGCTGGGGCACTGCCTGCTGTTCCACAGGCAGCCTCAGTCTTGAGTTAGAAATTCCGCAACGGACTCGGTTTGATCCGAGGAACCGCAAGCAGGTTGTTATTAAAGGTTGTTATTAACCCACCTGGTGTTAAGTTTCTATTCTTTTCCCTTAGCATCTCTGGCTTTCCAAGCATCTTTGTTAAATAGAGTATCTAATACCAACGGTACCGCTCCCACGGTGGGGAGTTTGAGCAGTACCGGTTGGCCTGGAAAATGTGATGGCTTCCTGGGGTGATCAGGGCCATGTGGGGCCGGCATGATCGCCGGAGCTTTCGGACAAGAGGCCGTCACTTTGGACACCCATTTGTCCCCCAGCGCCCGCTAACCCTGGTCACAGCCCCCCAAAACCGTTTGGCCCATCCTGACTGGCGCGGTCTGAGGAAGCGTTTGAAGAGACCATTTGCTCTTTCCACAATTGCGTTTGCTTGTGGGTAGCAGGGAGTATGAAATACCCACGGAATTCCTGCCTGAGCAGCCCACTCTTGAAGCAGTTTGGCTGGAAAGCGTGAGCCATCGTCTGACTGGATCGATTGCGCTTTGGGGAAGGAAGGTGCCAAACCATTCCCTTCGGGCCTTAACAGCGTTTTCACCTGTGGCCTTGTCGAACGCTTCGGCTGCTACGAACCCCGAAAGGATTTCCACTCCTACCGGTACACACTGTTTCCCTTCCCATTCTCGAAAAGGGCCGATAGAGCCTATTTGCCTCCGGCCGGTCGGAATTGCCAGAGGCAACGCAGTACAAGGTCAGAAACCGGGAGCTGATCGCCTGCACCGCTTGAAGCTGCCACCGCTTCAAGCCCTCGGCGGGAGGCGCCTCATTCATCTCCCCCCGCCTCACCTGGCCGCTCCCCGGCCCGGCCCGGCCCGGCCCCGCAGCCTCTCCCCCCCCCGCCCCCGCAGCCTCCCCCGCCGCCCTCCCGCCCCCCGCCCCCGCCGCTGCCGCCGGAGCCGCCCGAGGGGGGGCGGTTCCCGCCTCAGCCGGGCCGCGGGGAGGGGCCGGAGCCGATCCCGGCTGCGAGCTCGGCCGCGGGCTGGGACTGCTGCGCTTTCTCTCGCTCACACGCAGAGCTGAGCGCTCCGTCTTCTCCACAGCCTGGCTGTGCTCGGGCTGGGCACGAAGAACGTCTCGAGCTGTAAGTTTAGCACCCCGGGAATGCACCCCCTGCTCCTGCAGCTCCGGCAGGCACCCCCCCGCCCCCGCCCCGCCGGTGCTGCCCAGGGAGCTCGGGGACTCGCTGGCCCTGGAGCCGTTTAAAAGGTGCGGAGACGAGTGTCTCACCGAGAGGGTTTGCTAGGGGACGGCTCCAGTTGGCCTCGGTGATCTCAAAGGCCTTTTCCAACCAAAGGATTCCATCATTGCTGCTGCATGGAGCCGCCCTCCGAGGCTTCTCAGCCACACCTTGCCCATCGAGGCTGCCCCAGGGGCCGATTGCTGCCCTTTAAACAAGATGCTTTCAGTAGAAGGCTGAAGTTGGAGAGAGAAGTTTTCTTCTCTCTCCTTTGTCTCCTTGGTGCCATTCCCCACGGGCTTCTCTCCACAGAGAAGATGCCCCCAGGGCATTTTTCAGTGCCACTTAGGAAAAGCCACTTAGAGACCCTCATTCCTCACCGAGGGTCGTCTTGTGGAACTGGTAAACAAGGCTCCGAGCGGACTGTGAAAAGTTGGAGGCAGTCCCTGGGGCTGTAACCTTTGAAGCTGTAACCCACTGCACCATCCTGGGGAGGGAGCAGCACGAGACGTGCTGGGTTGAATTCAGGAGGGCATTTTCGGGGTACCGGCCACCAAACATTCCTAAAGATCCCTTGGAGCATGCACGGAAGAAGCAAGAAATGAGTTACTTCAGGACATGGATTAGGAAGCACGGTGGTGTTGTGTTGATGCTTTGACTGGATGATCTTGGAGGTCTTTTCCAATCTTAATCGTTCTATGGTTCTATGACCTTCCCAAAGATGCTGTGCTGCCACCCATGGTGTTTCCCTGTTGGCGGGTGGCAGGCAGTGCTCAGAGCCAGGCTCTGCTCCTGTCCCAGGGCTGACCACCCTCACCAACCAGCAGAGCATTCTGCGGGGGCTGTCAAGGGTGTCCCACCCCAGCTCCGGCCTCCCCTCCTGCTTGGAACAACCCGTGTCTCCCCCCTGCCCCGAGCCACTGGTGCCCAGCACCCAGAACCAGCACCTCTGTGACATCAGCGCAGGGCCAAGGGCCCTGCGGGCAGCGTGAGCACTGCGGTCAGTCTGTCGGCTGCTGTCCTGCTGGCCACCAGCTCTCAGAGCAGCAGCTGCTTTGTGCCGCTGCCACCATGAAAGGACTCCTCGTCGTCCTCGTCCTGCTGTTCCTGTGCCAGCCTGCGCAGGGCACATGGGACAACTGCGAGTAAGTGCTCCACGCTGTTCTTCACAGCAAGGCCAGGCAGCGCTCCAGGCTCGGGGAAGAGCAGCTGGAAAGCTGCCTGGCGGAAAAGGACCCGGGGGTGCTGGCTGACAGGGGCTGAACAGGAGCCAGCAGGGCGGCCAAGTGGCCAAGAAGGCCAGCAGCAGCCTCCTGCCTTGGATCACCCATGCTCCGGCCATCAGGAGCAGGGAAGGGCTGGTTCCCCAGGACTCGGTGCTGGGGAGGCCGCACCTGAATCCTGCCTTCAGTGTTGGGCCCCTCACCCATCCCTCTCGGCAGCTCCCGGACAGGAGGTTGTGGGGGGACAGGGGTTGTTCTGTTCTTCACACGGGACCCCTGCGAGGGAGTGGCCCACGTGCTGGGAGGGAGCTCGGGCAGCTCTGCTGGGTTTTCCCTGGATGGTTCCCGCTTGTCCCCCATGGCCACGCCACAGCTTCCCCAACGCCAGGCGGGATCTGCAGTTCGTCTGCGGAGCCCGGGCTGCTGGCACAGCTCCTCGACGGGGCTAAAGCAGAGACAGGGGCGGACGCCCACCCGTCCCATGGGGTTCCCTGGCCCTGCGCTCCCTGCAGCGATGCCGGGTGGGGTGGGAAGGCAGCTGAGCTTCGGCCCCAACATCAGCGAGGCCTCGGGCGGGACAGTAAGGAGTTTGTGGTTTCCACAGGAACTGCGGATGGCGACCAATGTCCTATTTGACCAATGAGAATTCACGCATCGTGGGAGGCAGAGATGCCCAGCCTGGAGCCTGGCCCTGGATAGTCAGCATCCAGAAGGTCTCGAAAATACACAATTTCCACGTTTGCGGAGGAACCCTCATCACTGCACAGTGGGTGCTCACAGCAGCCCACTGCTTCCGTAATGCCAGGTATGGAGGAGCTGGGAACAGGGGTATCCCTGCAAGAGCAGCAGGTGCCCTGCGAGAGCACCACAGGCAACTCCCACCCTGGCTCCCTGCAGTGTTCCCTCTCACCCCTCTCTCCATCCACCTTCCAGGAACACGGCGATGTGGCGTGTGGTGGCCGGTGTCACCCACTTGAGTCGCCAAGGCCCTGAGGTCCAAGTGCGCCGTGTCAGGCAGATCATCGTGCACCAAGACTATAATGGCATCACCCAGAGGAACGACATCGCCCTGATGGAACTCGACCAGCCTGTGCAGTGCAGCCCCTATGTGCAGCGCGCCTGCGTGCCCGACGCCTCGCTGCGACTCTGGGAGATGGGAAACTGCTTCGTCAGCGGCTGGGGGGCCACTGCTGCCAGATGTGAGTGCCCACAAAGTATGCGTGTCCTGGGAGCAAGCTGGGCATCCAGGGAGACGGCTCGGCCTTCCTGACAGCAGAGGCGAGAGCCAGAGTCAGGCTGCCCCTGGGGACATCTGCCTCTGGGGAGATGGGCCTGACCCAAAGCAAGGCAGAGGGGACCCACCGGAACAGTGCATCTCCGGAGGCAAAGTCAAGCCCTAGGGAAGGGCTACTCCCAGGCAGGGGCATCACGGAATGGTCTGCGTTGGAAGGGACCTTAAAGGTCATCCAGCTGCAACTGCCCTGCCATGGGCAGGGACACCTCCCACCTGACCAGGCTGCTCAAGGCCACATCCAAGCTGGCCTTGAACAGCCCCAGCTCTCTCCGCCTGTCCTCACAGGAGAGGTGCTCCAGCCTGGGGATCATCTTCGTAGCCCTCCCCTGGAGCTGTCCCAACAGTTCCGTATTGTTCTGGTGTCGGGCATTGCAGAACCGGACACAGCGCTCCAGGCAGGGTGTCCCATGAGTGCAGTAGATGGAGGAGGGGAAGGGACGGGGAGCTGCCGAGTGGTAACTTTTTCCTGTGCCCACAGCTGCAGGAAGGTCCCTTGTGCTGCAGGAGGCCCCGGTCCAACTCATCGACACCCAGACCTGCAACAGCACCGGGTGGTACCGGGGGGCCATCCACTCCCACAACCTGTGTGCGGGCTATCCGCAGGGCGGCATCGACACCTGCCAGGTAGGAGCTCCCAGTGCGGCTGGGAACGTCCCTCTGCCCCCCTTACAGTCCCATGGCCACCTCCGCCACCACGGCCTGTCGGCTCCAGCACCAGGGCAGAGCCTTTCTGTGCAGGGAGCACAGCTCTGGAGCTGCTGGGAGAGAGCAGGAGCAGCCCTGGCGCTGAGAGAGCCCCCAGCAAGCCCTGACTCCTCTCTCCTCTGTTGCAGGGGGACAGCGGTGGTCCTCTGGTCTGCCAGGATCGCCACAGTGACCAGTTCTGGCTGGTGGGAGTGACCAGCTGGGGAAAAGGCTGCGCCAGAGCTCGACGACCCGGGGTGTACACTTCCACACAGCCCTTCGGTGACTGGATCCTGGCGCAGATGGGGCTGCACTCAGGAGAAACAGCCACAACAACAACAGAACAGGCTCAGACTCATTTTCTCCCCACCTCGACTCCGGGCCAGACACCCCGTCCCAGTCCACCAGAGCCGAGCCAGTTCAGTCCCTGCCCCTACCCCGTGCAGAAGCTGGTGGACTTCTTCTCTCGGGTGCAGGAGCTCCTGCGGGCCCTCAGAGGTGGAAACAGCTAGCCAGCTGCTGGAAGAGCATGTGGGGCAGGCGACAGGGTGCCACCACCGTGTCCTGCTGGGGCACTGCCTGCTGTTCCACAGGCAGCCTCAGTCTTGAGTTAGAAATTCCGCAACGGACTCGGTTTGATCCGAGGAACCGCAATGAGGTTGTTATTAAAGGTTGTTATTAACCCACCTGGTGTTAAGTTTCTATTCTTTTCCCTTAGCATCTCTGGCTTTCCAAGCATCTTTGTTAAATAGAGTATCTAATACCAACGGTACCGCTCCCACGGTGGGGAGTTTGAGCAGTACCGGTTGGCCTGGAAAATGTGATGGCTTCCTGGGGTGATCAGGGCCATGTGGGGCCGGCATGATCGCCGGAGCTTTCGGACAAGAGGCCGTCACTTTGGACACCCATTTGTCCCCCAGCGCCCGCTAACCCTGGTCACAGCCCCCCAAAACCGTTTGGCCCATCCTGACTGGCGCGGTCTGAGGAAGCGTTTGAAGAGACCATTTGCTCTTTCCACAATTGCGTTTGCTTGTGGGTAGCAGGGAGTATGAAATACCCACGGAATTCCTGCCTGAGCAGCCCACTCTTGAAGCAGTTTGGCTGGAAAGCGTGAGCCATCGTCTGACTGGATCGATTGCGCTTTGGGGAAGGAAGGTGCCAAACCGTTCCCTTCGGGCCTTAACAGCGTTTTCACCTGTGGCCTTGTCGAACGCTTCGGCTGCTACGAACCCCGAAAGGATTTCCACTCCTACCGGTACACACTGTTTCCCTTCCCATTCTCGAAAAGGGCCGATAGAGCCTATTTGCCTCCGGCCGGTCGGAATTGCCAGAGGCAACGCAGTACAAGGTCAGAAACCGGGAGCTGATCGCCTGCACCGCTTGAAGCTGCCACCGCTTCAAGCCCTCGGCGGGAGGCGCCTCATTCATCTCCCCCCGCCTCACCTGGCCGCTCCCCGGCCCGGCCCGGCCCGGCCCCGCAGCCTCTCCCCCCCCCGCCCCCGCAGCCTCCCCCGCCGCCCTCCCGCCCCCCGCCCCCGCCGCTGCCGCCGGAGCCGCCCGAGGGGGGGCGGTTCCCGCCTCAGCCGGGCCGCGGGGAGGGGCCGGAGCCGATCCCGGCTGCGAGCTCGGCCGCGGGCTGGGACTGCTGCGCTTTCTCTCGCTCACACGCAGAGCTGAGCGCTCCGTCTTCTCCACAGCCTGGCTGTGCTCGGGCTGGGCACGAAGAACGTCTCGAGCTGTAAGTTTAGCACCCCGGGAATGCACCCCCTGCTCCTGCAGCTCCGGCAGGCACCCCCCCGCCCCCGCCCCGCCGGTGCTGCCCAGGGAGCTCGGGGACTCGCTGGCCCTGGAGCCGTTTAAAAGGTGCGGAGACGAGTGTCTCACCGAGAGGGTTTGCTAGGGGACGGCTCCAGTTGGCCTCGGTGATCTCAAAGGCCTTTTCCAACCAAAGGATTCCATCATTGCTGCTGCATGGAGCCGCCCTCCGAGGCTTCTCAGCCACACCTTGCCCATCGAGGCTGCCCCAGGGGCCGATTGCTGCCCTTTAAACAAGATGCTTTCAGTAGAAGGCTGAAGTTGGAGAGAGAAGTTTTCTTCTCTCTCCTTTGTCTCCTTGGTGCCATTCCCCACGGGCTTCTCTCCACAGAGAAGATGCCCCCAGGGCATTTTTCAGTGCCACTTAGGAAAAGCCACTTAGAGACCCTCATTCCTCACCGAGGGTCGTCTTGTGGAACTGGTAAACAAGGCTCCGAGCGGACTGTGAAAAGTTGGAGGCAGTCCCTGGGGCTGTAACCTTTGAAGCTGTAACCCACTGCACCATCCTGGGGAGGGAGCAGCACGAGACGTGCTGGGTTGAATTCAGGAGGGCATTTTCGGGGTACCGGCCACCAAACATTCCTAAAGATCCCTTGGAGCATGCACGGAAGAAGCAAGAAATGAGTTACTTCAGGACATGGATTAGGAAGCACGGTGGTGTTGTGTTGATGCTTTGACTGGATGATCTTGGAGGTCTTTTCCAATCTTAATCGTTCTATGGTTCTATGACCTTCCCAAAGATGCTGTGCTGCCACCCATGGTGTTTCCCTGTTGGCGGGTGGCAGGCAGTGCTCAGAGCCAGGCTCTGCTCCTGTCCCAGGGCTGACCACCCTCACCAACCAGCAGAGCATTCTGCGGGGGCTGTCAAGGGTGTCCCACCCCAGCTCCGGCCTCCCCTCCTGCTTGGAACAACCCGTGTCTCCCCCCTGCCCCGAGCCACTGGTGCCCAGCACCCAGAACCAGCACCTCTGTGACATCAGCGCAGGGCCAAGGGCCCTGCGGGCAGCGTGAGCACTGCGGTCAGTCTGTCGGCTGCTGTCCTGCTGGCCACCAGCTCTCAGAGCAGCAGCTGCTTTGTGCCGCTGCCACCATGAAAGGACTCCTCGTCGTCCTCGTCCTGCTGTTCCTGTGCCAGCCTGCGCAGGGCACATGGGACAACTGCGAGTAAGTGCTCCACGCTGTTCTTCACAGCAAGGCCAGGCAGCGCTCCAGGCTCGGGGAAGAGCAGCTGGAAAGCTGCCTGGCGGAAAAGGACCCGGGGGTGCTGGCTGACAGGGGCTGAACAGGAGCCAGCAGGGCGGCCAAGTGGCCAAGAAGGCCAGCAGCAGCCTCCTGCCTTGGATCACCCATGCTCCGGCCATCAGGAGCAGGGAAGGGCTGGTTCCCCAGGACTCGGTGCTGGGGAGGCCGCACCTGAATCCTGCCTTCAGTGTTGGGCCCCTCACCCATCCCTCTCGGCAGCTCCCGGACAGGAGGTTGTGGGGGGACAGGGGTTGTTCTGTTCTTCACACGGGACCCCTGCGAGGGAGTGGCCCACGTGCTGGGAGGGAGCTCGGGCAGCTCTGCTGGGTTTTCCCTGGATGGTTCCCGCTTGTCCCCCATGGCCACGCCACAGCTTCCCCAACGCCAGGCGGGATCTGCAGTTCCTCTGCGGAGCCCGGGCTGCTGGCACAGCTCCTCGACGGGGCTAAAGCAGAGACAGGGGCGGACGCCCACCCGTCCCATGGGGTTCCCTGGCCCTGCGCTCCCTGCAGCGATGCCGGGTGGGGTGGGAAGGCAGCTGAGCTTCGGCCCCAACATCAGCGAGGCCTCGGGCGGGACAGTAAGGAGTTTGTGGTTTCCACAGGACCTGCGGATACCAGCCAATTATGTATTTCACCTATGGCACGTCTCGCGTCGTGGGGGGCAGAGATGCCCAGCCGGGAGACTGGCCCTGGATAATCAGCCTCCAGAAGGTGATGGAAGAGGGCACCTATCACATCTGTGGAGGGACCCTCATCTCCCCACAGTGGGTGCTCACAGCAGCCCACTGCTTTCGTGATGCCAGGTATGCAGGAGCTGGGAATATGAATCTCCCCACACGAGCAGCAGGTGCCCTGCAAGAGGACCACAGGCAACTCCCGCTCTGGTTCCCTGCAGTGTTCCCTCTCACCCCTCTCTCCATCCACCTTCCAGTGGCGTCCTGATGTGGCGTGTGGTGGCCGGAGTCAACAACCTGAACCACGAGGGAACTGATACCCAAGTGCGTTATGCCAGGAAGATCATCGTGCACCAGGAGTATGATAAGGCCACTGAGAGGAACGACATCGCCCTGATCCAACTCGACCATTCTCTGCAGTGCAGCCCCTATGTGCAGCGCGCCTGCGTGCCCGACGCCTCGCTGCGACTCTGGGAGATGAGAAACTGCTTCGTCAGCGGCTGGGGGGCCACTGCTGCCAGATGTGAGTGCCCACAAAGTATGCGTGTCCTGGGAGCAAGCTGGGCATCCAGGGAGACGGCTCGGCCTTCCTGACAGCAGAGGCGAGAGCCAGAGTCAGGCTGCCCCTGGGGACATCTGCCTCTGGGGAGATGGGCCTGACCCAAAGCAAGGCAGAGGGGACCCACCGGAACAGTGCATCTCCGGAGGCAAAGTCAAGCCCTAGGGAAGGGCTACTCCCAGGCAGGGGCATCACGGAATGGTCTGCGTTGGAAGGGACCTTAAAGGTCATCCAGCTGCAACTGCCCTGCCATGGGCAGGGACACCTCCCACCTGACCAGGCTGCTCAGGTCCCCATCCAAGCTAGCCTTGAATAGCCGCAGCTCTCTCCGCCTGTCCTCACAGGAGAGGTGCTCCAGCCTGGGGATCATCTTCGTAGCCCTCCCCTGGAGCTGTCCCAACAGTTCCGTATTGTTCTGGTGTCGGGCATTGCAGAACCGGACACAGCGCTCCAGGCAGGGTGTCCCATGAGTGCAGTAGATGGAGGAGGGGAAGGGACGGGGAGCTGCCGAGTGGTAACTTTTTCCTGTGCCCACAGCTGCAGGAATGTCCCTTGTGCTGCAGGAGGCCCCGGTCCAACTCATCGACACCCAGACCTGCAACAGCACCGGGTGGTACCGGGGGGCCATCCACTCCCACAACCTGTGTGCGGGCTATCCGCAGGGCGGCATCGACACCTGCCAGGTAGGAGCTCCCAGTGCGGCTGGGAACGTCCCTCTGCCCCCCTTACAGTCCCATGGCCACCTCCGCCACCACGGCCTGTCGGCTCCAGCACCAGGGCAGAGCCTTTCTGTGCAGGGAGCACAGCTCTGGAGCTGCTGGGAGAGAGCAGGAGCAGCCCTGGCGCTGAGAGAGCCCCCAGCAAGCCCTGACTCCTCTCTCCTCTGTTGCAGGGGGACAGCGGTGGTCCTCTGGTCTGCCAGGATCGCCACAGTGACCAGTTCTGGCTGGTGGGAGTGACCAGCTGGGGAAAAGGCTGCGCCAGAGCTCGACGACCCGGGGTGTACACTTCCACACAGCCCTTCGGTGACTGGATCCTGGCGCAGATGGGGCTGCGCTCAGGAGGAGAAGCCGCAACCACAGAAGGGGCCTGCGGGCATCTTCTACCCACCTCGACGCCAGGCCAGACAGCCAGTGCCAGTATACCAGACACCCAGAGCCAGCTCAGCTCCTGCCTCTACCCCGTGCAGAAGCTGGCAGAACTTTTCTCTCGGGTGCAGGAGCTCCTGCGGGCCCTCAGAGGTGGAAACAGCTAGCCAGCTGCTGGAAGATCATGTTGGGCAGGCGACAGGGTGCCACCACCGTGTCCTGCTGGGGCACTGCCTGCTGTTCCACAGGCAGCCTCAGTCTTGAATTAGAAATTCCGCAACGGACTCGGTTCGCTCTGAGGAACCGCAAGCAGGTTGTTATTAAAGGTTGTTATTAACCCACCTGGTGTTAAGTTTCTATTCTTTTCCCTTAGCATCTCTGGCTTTCCAAGCATCTTTGTTAAATAGAGTATCTAATACCAACGGTACCGCTCCCACGGTGGGGAGTTTGAGCAGTACCGGTTGGCCTGGAAAATGTGATGGCTTCCTGGGGTGATCAGGGCCATGTGGGGCCGGCATGATCGCCGGAGCTTTCGGACAAGAGGCCGTCACTTTGGACACCCATTTGTCCCCCAGCGCCCGCTAACCCTGGTCACAGCCCCCCAAAACCGTTTGGCCCATCCTGACTGGCGCGGTCTGAGGAAGCGTTTGAAGAGACCATTTGCTCTTTCCACAATTGCGTTTGCTTGTGGGTAGCAGGGAGTATGAAATACCCACGGAATTCCTGCCTGAGCAGCCCACTCTTGAAGCAGTTTGGCTGGAAAGCGTGAGCCATCGTCTGACTGGATCGATTGCGCTTTGGGGAAGGAAGGTGCCAAACCATTCCCTTCGGGCCTTAACAGCGCTTTCACCTGTGGCCTTGTCGAACGCTTCGGCTGCTACGAACCCCGAAAGGATTTCCACTCCTACCGGTACACACTGTTTCCCTTCCCATTCTCGAAAAGGGCCGATAGAGACTATTTGCCACCGGCCGGTCGGAATTGCCAGAGGCAACGCAGTACAAGGTCAGAAACCGGGAGCTGATCGCCTGCACCGCTTGAAGCTGCCACCGCTTCAAGCCCTCGGCGGGAGGCGCCTCATTCATCTCCCCCCGCCTCACCTGGCCGCTCCCCGGCCCGGCCCGGCCCGGCCCCGCAGCCTCTCCCCCCCCCGCCCCCGCAGCCTCCCCCGCCGCCCTCCCGCCCCCCGCCCCCGCCGCTGCCGCCGGAGCCGCCCGAGGGGGGGCGGTTCCCGCCTCAGCCGGGCCGCGGGGAGGGGCCGGAGCCGATCCCGGCTGCGAGCTCGGCCGCGGGCTGGGACTGCTGCGCTTTCTCTCGCTCACACGCAGAGCTGAGCGCTCCGTCTTCTCCACAGCCTGGCTGTGCTCGAGCTGGGCACGAAGAACGTCTCGAGCTGTAAGTTTAGCACCCCGGGAATGCACCCCCTGCTCCTGCAGCTCCGGCAGGCACCCCTCCGCCCCCGCCCCGCCGGTGCTGCCCAGGGAGCTCGGGGACTCGCTGGCCCTGGAGCCGTTTAAAAGGTGCGGAGACGAGTGTCTCACCGAGAGGGTTTGCTAGGGGACGGCTCCAGTTGGCCTCGGTGATCTCAAAGGCCTTTTCCAACCAAAGGATTCCATCATTGCTGCTGCATGGAGCCGCCCTCCGAGGCTTCTCAGCCACACCTTGCCCATCGAGGCTGCCCCAGGGGCCGATTGCTGCCCTTTAAACAAGATGCTTTCAGTAGAAGGCTGAAGTTGGAGAGAGAAGTTTTCTTCTCTCTCCTTTGTCTCCTTGGTGCCATTCCCCACGGGCTTCTCTCCACAGAGAAGATGCCCCCAGGGCATTTTTCAGTGCCACTTAGGAAAAGCCACTTAGAGACCCTCATTCCTCACCGAGGGTCGTCTTGTGGAACTGGTAAACAAGGCTCCGAGCGGACTGTGAAAAGTTGGAGGCAGTCCCTGGGGCTGTAACCTTTGAAGCTGTAACCCACTGCACCATCCTGGGGAGGGAGCAGCACGAGACGTGCTGGGTTGAATTCAGGAGGGCATTTTCGGGGTACCGGCCACCAAACATTCCTAAAGATCCCTTGGAGCATGCACGGAAGAAGCAAGAAATGAGTTACTTCAGGACATGGATTAGGAAGCACGGTGGTGTTGTGTTGATGCTTTGACTGGATGATCTTGGAGGTCTTTTCCAATCTTAATCGTTCTATGGTTCTATGACCTTCCCAAAGATGCTGTGCTGCCACCCATGGTGTTTCCCTGTTGGCGGGTGGCAGGCAGTGCTCAGAGCCAGGCTCTGCTCCTGTCCCAGGGCTGACCACCCTCACCAACCAGCAGAGCATTCTGCGGGGGCTGTCAAGGGTGTCCCACCCCAGCTCCGGCCTCCCCTCCTGCTTGGAACAACCCGTGTCTCCCCCCTGCCCCGAGCCACTGGTGCCCAGCACCCAGAACCAGCACCTCTGTGACATCAGCGCAGGGCCAAGGGCCCTGCGGGCAGCGTGAGCACTGCGGTCAGTCTGTCGGCTGCTGTCCTGCTGGCCACCAGCTCTCAGAGCAGCAGCTGCTTTGTGCCGCTGCCACCATGAAAGGACTCCTCGTCGTCCTCGTCCTGCTGTTCCTGTGCCAGCCTGCGCAGGGCACATGGGACAACTGCGAGTAAGTGCTCCACGCTGTTCTTCACAGCAAGGCCAGGCAGCGCTCCAGGCTCGGGGAAGAGCAGCTGGAAAGCTGCCTGGCGGAAAAGGACCCGGGGGTGCTGGCTGACAGGGGCTGAACAGGAGCCAGCAGGGCGGCCAAGTGGCCAAGAAGGCCAGCAGCAGCCTCCTGCCTTGGATCACCCATGCTCCGGCCATCAGGAGCAGGGAAGGGCTGGTTCCCCAGGACTCGGTGCTGGGGAGGCCGCACCTGAATCCTGCCTTCAGTGTTGGGCCCCTCACCCATCCCTCTCGGCAGCTCCCGGACAGGAGGTTGTGGGGGGACAGGGGTTGTTCTGTTCTTCACACGGGACCCCTGCGAGGGAGTGGCCCACGTGCTGGGAGGGAGCTCGGGCAGCTCTGCTGGGTTTTCCCTGGATGGTTCCCGCTTGTCCCCCATGGCCACGCCACAGCTTCCCCAACGCCAGGCGGGATCTGCAATTCCTCTGCGGAGCCCGGGCTGCTGGCACAGCTCCTCGACGGGGCTAAAGCAGAGAAAGGGGCGGACGCCCACCCGTCCCATGGGGTTCCCTGGCCCTGCGCTCCCTGCAGCGATGCCGGGTGGGGTGGGAAGGCAGCTGAGCTTTGGCCCCAACATCAGCGAGGCCTCGGGCGGGACAGTAAGGAGTTTGTGGTTTCCACAGGAACTGCGGATGGCGACCAATAACATATCTCACCAATGGCGATTCACGCATCGTGGGAGGCAGAGATGCCCAGCCTGGAGCCTGGCCCTGGATAGTCAGCATCCAGAAGGTCTCGAAAATACACAATTTCCACGTTTGCGGAGGGACCCTCATCACTGCACAGTGGGTGCTCACAGCAGCCCACTGCTTCCGTAATGCCAGGTATGGAGGAGCTGGGAACAGGGGTATCCCTGCAAGAGCAGCAGGTGCCCTGCGAGAGCACCACAGGCAACTCCCACCCTGGCTCCCTGCAGTGTTCCCTCTCACCCCTCTCTCCATCCACCTTCCAGGAACACGGCGATGTGGCGTGTGGTGGCCGGTGTCACCCACTTGAGTCACCAAGGCCCTGAGGTCCAAGTGCGCCGTGTCAGGCAGATCATCGTGCACCAAGACTATAATGGCATCACCCAGAGGAACGACATCGCCCTGATGGAACTCGACCAGCCTGTGCAGTGCAGCCCCTATGTGCAGCGCGCCTGCGTGCCCGACGCCTCGCTGCGACTCTGGGAGATGGGAAACTGCTTCGTCAGCGGCTGGGGGGCCACCGTTTCCAGATGTGAGTGCCCACAAAGTATGCGTGTCCTGGGAGCAAGCTGGGCATCCAGGGAGACGGCTCGGCCTTCCTCACAGCAGAGGCGAGAGCCAGAGTCAGGCTGCCCCTGGGGACATCTGCCTCTGGGGAGATGGGCCTGACCCAAAGCAAGGCAGAGGGGACCCACCGGAACAGTGCATCTCCGGAGGCAAAGTCAAGCCCTAGGAAAGGGCTACTCCCAGGCAGGGGCATCACGGAATGGTCTGCGTTGGAAGGGACCTTAAAGGTCATCCAGCTGCAACTGCCCTGCCATGGGCAGGGACACCTCCCACCTGACCAGGCTGCTCAAGGCCACATCCAAGCTGGCCTTGAACAGCCCCAGCTCTCTCTGCCTGTCCTCACAGGAGAGGTGCTCCAGCCTGGGGATCATCTTCGTAGCCCTCCCCTGGAGCTGTCCCAACAGTTCCGTATTGTTCTGGTGTCGGGCATTGCAGAACCCCACACAGCGCTCCAGGCAGGGTGTCCCATGAGTGCAGTAGATGGAGGAGGGGAAGGGACGGGAAGCTGCCGAGTGGTAACTTTTTCCTGTGCCCACAGCTGCAGGAATGTCCCTTGTGCTGCAGGAGGCCCCGGTCCAACTCATCGACACCCAGACCTGCAACAGCACCGGGTGGTACCGGGGGGCCATCCACTCCCACAACCTGTGTGCGGGCTATCCGCAGGGCGGCATCGACACCTGCCAGGTAGGAGCTCCCAGTGCGGCTGGGAACGTCCCTCTGCCCCCCTTACAGTCCCATGGCCACCTCCGCCACCACGGCCTGTCGGCTCCAGCACCAGGGCAGAGCCTTTCTGTGCAGGGAGCACAGCTCTGGAGCTGCTGGGAGAGAGCAGGAGCAGCCCTGGCGCTGAGAGAGCCCCCAGCAAGCCCTGACTCCTCTCTCCTCTGTTGCAGGGGGACAGCGGTGGTCCTCTGGTCTGCCAGGATCGCCGCAGTGACCAGTTCTGGCTGGTGGGAGTGACCAGCTGGGGAAAAGGCTGCGCCAGAGCTCGACGACCCGGGGTGTACACTTCCACACAGCCCTTCGGTGACTGGATCCTGGCGCAGATGGGGCTGCACTCAGGAGAAACAGCCACAACAACAACAGAACAGGCTCAGACTCATTTTCTCCCCACCTCGACTCCGGGCCAGACACCCCGTCCCAGTCCACCAGAGCCGAGCCAGTTCAGTCCCTGCCCCTACCCCGTGCAGAAGTTGGTGGACTTCTTCTCTCGGGTGCAGGAGCTCCTGCGGGCCCTCAGAGGTGGAAACAGCTAGCCAGCTGCTGGAAGAGCATGGGGGGCAGGCGACAGGGTGCCACCACTGTGTCCTGCTGGGGCACTGCCTGCTGTTCCACAGGCAGCCTCAGTCTTGAATTAGAAATTCCGCAACGGACTCGGTTCGCTCCGAGGAACCGCAAGGAGGTTGTTATTAAAGGTTGTTATTAACCCACCTGGTGTTAAGTTTCTATTCTTTTCCCTTAGCATCTCTGGCTTTCCAAGCATCTTTGTTAAATAGAGTATCTAATACCAACGGTACCGCTCCCACGGTGGGGAGTTTGAGCAGTACCGGTTGGCCTGGAAAATGTGATGGCTTCCTGGGGTGATCAGGGCCATGTGGGGCCGGCATGATCGCCGGAGCTTTCGGACAAGAGGCCGTCACTTTGGACACCCATTTGTCCCCCAGCGCCCGCTAACCCTGGTCACAGCCCCCCAAAACCGTTTGGCCCATCCTGACTGGCGCGGTCTGAGGAAGCGTTTGAAGAGACCATTTGCTCTTTCCACAATTGCGTTTGCTTGTGGGTAGCAGGGAGTATGAAATACCCACGGAATTCCTGCCTGAGCAGCCCACTCTTGAAGCAGTTTGGCTGGAAAGCGTGAGCCATCGTCTGACTGGATCGATTGCGCTTTGGGGAAGGAAGGTGCCAAACCATTCCCTTCGGGCCTTAACAGCGTTTTCACCTGTGGCCTTGTCGAACGCTTCGGCTGCTACGAACCCCGAAAGGATTTCCACTCCTACCGGTACACACTGTTTCCCTTCCCATTCTCGAAAAGGGCCGATAGAGCCTATTTGCCTCCGGCCGGTCGGAATTGCCAGAGGCAACGCAGTACAAGGTCAGAAACCGGGAGCTGATCGCCTGCACCGCTTGAAGCTGCCACCGCTTCAAGCCCTCGGCGGGAGGCGCCTCATTCATCTCCCCCCGCCTCACCTGGCCGCTCCCCGGCCCGGCCCGGCCCGGCCCCGCAGCCTCTCCCCCCCCCGCCCCCGCAGCCTCCCCCGCCGCCCTCCCGCCCCCCGCCCCCGCCGCTGCCGCCGGAGCCGCCCGAGGGGGGGCGGTTCCCGCCTCAGCCGGGCCGCGGGGAGGGGCCGGAGCCGATCCCGGCTGCGAGCTCGGCCGCGGGCTGGGACTGCTGCGCTTTCTCTCGCTCACACGCAGAGCTGAGCGCTCCGTCTTCTCCACAGCCTGGCTGTGCTCGGGCTGGGCACGAAGAACGTCTCGAGCTGTAAGTTTAGCACCCCGGGAATGCACCCCCTGCTCCTGCAGCTCCGGCAGGCACCCCCCCGCCCCCGCCCCGCCGGTGCTGCCCAGGGAGCTCGGGGACTCGCTGGCCCTGGAGCCGTTTAAAAGGTGCGGAGACGAGTGTCTCACCGAGAGGGTTTGCTAGGGGACGGCTCCAGTTGGCCTCGGTGATCTCAAAGGCCTTTTCCAACCAAAGGATTCCATCATTGCTGCTGCATGGAGCCGCCCTCCGAGGCTTCTCAGCCACACCTTGCCCATCGAGGCTGCCCCAGGGGCCGATTGCTGCCCTTTAAACAAGATGCTTTCAGTAGAAGGCTGAGGTTGGAGAGAGAAGTTTTCTTCTCTCTCCTTTGTCTCCTTGGTGCCATTCCCCACGGGCTTCTCTCCACAGAGAAGATGCCCCCAGGGCATTTTTCAGTGCCACTTAGGAAAAGCCACTTAGAGACCCTCATTCCTCACCGAGGGTCGTCTTGTGGAACTGGTAAACAAGGCTCCGAGCGGACTGTGAAAAGTTGGAGGCAGTCCCTGGGGCTGTAACCTTTGAAGCTGTAACCCACTGCACCATCCTGGGGAGGGAGCAGCACGAGACGTGCTGGGTTGAATTCAGGAGGGCATTTTCGGGGTACCGGCCACCAAACATTCCTAAAGATCCCTTGGAGCATGCACGGAAGAAGCAAGAAATGAGTTACTTCAGGACATGGATTAGGAAGCACGGTGGTGTTGTGTTGATGCTTTGACTGGATGATCTTGGAGGTCTTTTCCAATCTTAATCGTTCTATGGTTCTATGACCTTCCCAAAGATGCTGTGCTGCCACCCATGGTGTTTCCCTGTTGGCGGGTGGCAGGCAGTGCTCAGAGCCAGGCTCTGCTCCTGTCCCAGGGCTGACCACCCTCACCAACCAGCAGAGCATTCTGCGGGGGCTGTCAAGGGTGTCCCACCCCAGCTCCGGCCTCCCCTCCTGCTTGGAACAACCCGTGTCTCCCCCCTGCCCCGAGCCACTGGTGCCCAGCACCCAGAACCAGCACCTCTGTGACATCAGCGCAGGGCCAAGGGCCCTGCGGGCAGCGTGAGCACTGCGGTCAGTCTGTCGGCTGCTGTCCTGCTGGCCACCAGCTCTCAGAGCAGCAGCTGCTTTGTGCCGCTGCCACCATGAAAGGACTCCTCGTCGTCCTCGTCCTGCTGTTCCTGTGCCAGCCTGCGCAGGGCACATGGGACAACTGCGAGTAAGTGCTCCACGCTGTTCTTCACAGCAAGGCCAGGCAGCGCTCCAGGCTCGGGGAAGAGCAGCTGGAAAGCTGCCTGGCGGAAAAGGACCCGGGGGTGCTGGCTGACAGGGGCTGAACAGGAGCCAGCAGGGCGGCCAAGTGGCCAAGAAGGCCAGCAGCAGCCTCCTGCCTTGGATCACCCATGCTCCGGCCATCAGGAGCAGGGAAGGGCTGGTTCCCCAGGACTCGGTGCTGGGGAGGCCGCACCTGAATCCTGCCTTCAGTGTTGGGCCCCTCACCCATCCCTCTCGGCAGCTCCCGGACAGGAGGTTGTGGGGGGACAGGGGTTGTTCTGTTCTTCACACGGGACCCCTGCGAGGGAGTGGCCCACGTGCTGGGAGGGAGCTCGGGCAGCTCTGCTGGGTTTTCCCTGGATGGTTCCCGCTTGTCCCCCATGGCCACGCCACAGCTTCCCCAACGCCAGGCGGGATCTGCAGTTCGTCTGCGGAGCCCGGGCTGCTGGCACAGCTCCTCGACGGGGCTAAAGCAGAGACAGGGGCGGACGCCCACCCGTCCCATGGGGTTCCCTGGCCCTGCGCTCCCTGCAGCGATGCCGGGTGGGGTGGGAAGGCAGCTGAGCTTCGGCCCCAACATCAGCGAGGCCTCGGGCGGGACAGTAAGGAGTTTGTGGTTTCCACAGGAACTGCGGATGGCGACCAATGTCCTATTTGACCAATGAGAATTCACGCATCGTGGGAGGCAGAGATGCCCAGCCTGGAGCCTGGCCCTGGATAGTCAGCATCCAGAAGGTCTCGAAAATACACAATTTCCACGTTTGCGGAGGAACCCTCATCACTGCACAGTGGGTGCTCACAGCAGCCCACTGCTTCCGTAATGCCAGGTATGGAGGAGCTGGGAACAGGGGTATCCCTGCAAGAGCAGCAGGTGCCCTGCGAGAGCACCACAGGCAACTCCCACCCTGGCTCCCTGCAGTGTTCCCTCTCACCCCTCTCTCCATCCACCTTCCAGGAACACGGCGATGTGGCGTGTGGTGGCCGGTGTCACCCACTTGAGTCGCCAAGGCCCTGAGGTCCAAGTGCGCCGTGTCAGGCAGATCATCGTGCACCAAGACTATAATGGCATCACCCAGAGGAACGACATCGCCCTGATGGAACTCGACCAGCCTGTGCAGTGCAGCCCCTATGTGCAGCGCGCCTGCGTGCCCGACGCCTCGCTGCGACTCTGGGAGATGGGAAACTGCTTCGTCAGCGGCTGGGGGGCCACTGCTGCCAGATGTGAGTGCCCACAAAGTATGCGTGTCCTGGGAGCAAGCTGGGCATCCAGGGAGACGGCTCGGCCTTCCTGACAGCAGAGGCGAGAGCCAGAGTCAGGCTGCCCCTGGGGACATCTGCCTCTGGGGAGATGGGCCTGACCCAAAGCAAGGCAGAGGGGACCCACCGGAACAGTGCATCTCCGGAGGCAAAGTCAAGCCCTAGGGAAGGGCTACTCCCAGGCAGGGGCATCACGGAATGGTCTGCGTTGGAAGGGACCTTAAAGGTCATCCAGCTGCAACTGCCCTGCCATGGGCAGGGACACCTCCCACCTGACCAGGCTGCTCAAGGCCACATCCAAGCTGGCCTTGAACAGCCCCAGCTCTCTCCGCCTGTCCTCACAGGAGAGGTGCTCCAGCCTGGGGATCATCTTCGTAGCCCTCCCCTGGAGCTGTCCCAACAGTTCCGTATTGTTCTGGTGTCGGGCATTGCAGAACCGGACACAGCGCTCCAGACAGGGTGTCCCATGAGTGCAGTAGATGGAGGAGGGGAAGGGACGGGAAGCTGCCGAGTGGTAACTTTTTCCTGTGCCCACAGCTGCAGGAAGGTCCCTTGTGCTGCAGGAGGCCCCGGTCCAACTCATCGACACCCAGACCTGCAACAGCACCGGGTGGTACCGGGGGGCCATCCACTCCCACAACCTGTGTGCGGGCTATCCGCAGGGCGGCATCGACACCTGCCAGGTAGGAGCTCCCAGTGCGGCTGGGAACGTCCCTCTGCCCCCCTTACAGTCCCATGGCCACCTCCGCCACCACGGCCTGTCGGCTCCAGCACCAGGGCAGAGCCTTTCTGTGCAGGGAGCACAGCTCTGGAGCTGCTGGGAGAGAGCAGGAGCAGCCCTGGCGCTGAGAGAGCCCCCAGCAAGCCCTGACTCCTCTCTCCTCTGTTGCAGGGGGACAGCGGTGGTCCTCTGGTCTGCCAGGATCGCCACAGTGACCAGTTCTGGCTGGTGGGAGTGACCAGCTGGGGAAAAGGCTGCGCCAGAGCTCGACGACCCGGGGTGTACACTTCCACACAGCCCTTCGGTGACTGGATCCTGGCGCAGATGGGGCTGCACTCAGGAGAAACAGCCACAACAACAACAGAACAGGCTCAGACTCATTTTCTCCCCACCTCGACTCCGGGCCAGACACCCCGTCCCAGTCCACCAGAGCCGAGCCAGTTCAGCCCCTGCCCCTACCCCGTGCAGAAGTTGGTGGACTTCTTCTCTCGGGTGCAGGAGCTCTTGCGGGCCCTCAAAGCTGGAAACACCTAAGGAGCTGATGGATTTTGGCTTTTCTCTAGAAATAAAACTCCTGGTTTTCACTGCAAGCCCTGCTTCAGTCCCATTCTGTCTCCTGGGTGAGGCAACGACTCCATGCCCAGCCCCTGCACAATGAGGCTGCAGACAGAGAGGAGAGTGCAAATGGCAAGAGTCACAGAATCCTAGAAGAGTTTGGGTTGGAAGGGACCCTAAAGATCATGGAGTTCCAACCCCGGCTGCAATGGGCAGGGACGGTTCTCGGCAGACCAGGCTGCTCAAGACCCCATCCAACCTGGCCTTGAACACTTCCAGGGATGGGGCAGCCACAGCTTCCCTGGGCAACGTGTGCCAGGGCCTCTCCACCCTCATCGTGCAGTTCGTTCATCCGCTCCTCAGAAGGCTTGTTCTCCAGCCCCTTCACCTTGTAGGAAGAGGGAGGGAGGGAGGAAGGGAGGGGGATGGGACAGCAGGTGCCACAGCTCTCCACAACATTCCTGGCAGCAATTATTAGCTGAACGTGGTGACAGGAAAGACTTTCCTTGTCGTTCTGTGAGTACAAGCTTGCGAGGAAGAAAGAACAACCTTGGTGCTTCTGCCAGGAACTCAGTTTTCGTTTTCCAGGACACTGTGTAGGTGTTAGACCTGGCCCAAAACCCCACAATACAGGGCTCATTCCAAGTCACTTCATGTTACATGATCATGGTGTTTGAGTTGTTGCCTGGCCTTAGCCCATGATACACAGAGGTAAATCAAAGGATCGTTAAGTTTGGAAAAGACCTCTAAGATCATCCAGTTCAACCACCAACTCAACACCAATACAGCCTCCAACTCAAAACCAATAAATGGTGTCCCAAAGTGCCACGGTCACATATTTTTTGAACACCTCCAGGTGCATTGACTCCACCACTGTCCTGGGCATCCTCTTCCAGTGCTTCACCACTCTGTCAGTAAACACATTTTTTCCTAATCTTTAATGCAAACTTCCCCTGGTGCTACTTGAGTCCGTCATCGAATCATAGAATCGCTTGGTTGCAAAAGATCTTTGAGGTCAGCTTTGGCCAGTTTTGTAGTTGGATCATGTAAGTGCAGCCCTCATTGTCTTCTTTTTTTCCGAAATAAGAACATAAGTGATCAATTAAACTGAATAAAAACTTGAGATAATGCAATTTTCTTCAATCAAAAAGTCTCCCTGTCAAGTGTTAGGGAAAAAAGTTCAGACAGTAATCCATGACCACTCTCAGAATGCACAGTGTGAGGCTTTGGTCCTATCTTGATGTCACCAAAATGGAAATGTCAGATTTTGCCTATTTTTGGTTTTGTTTCTTGTTCAGAAAAGAGATAAATTTCGCAACTTAACTGAAAAAAATATTTCTCAAAGGCAAGTTTTCTCCCAGAGGAAATCAATGGGAAAAGAAAAAACCTGAAATATTATTCTGACAAAACCTGATGAGAATTTCATTCCAGAAATGAGATTTCATCGAGTCATAGAATCACCCGAGCTGGAAGGAACCCAAAGGGATCATCAAGTCCAACTCCTATCCCTGTATGGGATGCTCCCAACATTCACACCATGGTGTGTGATTTGTGCTCGTGGAAGGAACCCCCTTGTCCAAGACCTGCTCAGAGGAGAACCCTTTAGCACAGGTTGCTCAGGGCTGTGGCCAGATGCATGCTGAGTATCTCTAAGGACAGAAAGTCCATGGCCTCTCAGGGTTTGATCCAGTGCCTGAAGAAGGGGTTTTTGCTGATGTCCAGTGAGGACATTTCCTATTAGAATCACGGAATCATAGAATGCTTTGGGTTGGAATGGGCCTTAGCAGGTCACAGTCCAATCCTGCTACAGGAACAGGGATGTCTTTAACCAGATCAGGTTGCTAAAATCCCCATCCAACCTGATCCTTAATATTACCATGGATGAGGCATCCACTGCCTCGCTGGGCAAGCTGTTCCAGTGTTTCACCACATTCATTGTAAAAAATTTCTTCTTTATACCCAGTCTAAATCTCCCCTGCCTTAGTTTAAAAATGTTCCTCCTCATCCTGTCCCTGTACTCCCTGATAAAGAGCCCCTCCCCACGTTTCCTGGACAGCAAGCCAGAGGTGAGTGAGCTGTGTGCCCTGGCAGCAAAGGTGGCCATCAGCATCCTGGGGTGTGTGAACAGAACCACAGAGAGCAGAATGAGGGAAGTTGTTATGACCTTCTACTCACTACTTCTCAGATCACATCCAGGTACCACATCCACTGCTGGGTTCCTGGAAACAAGAAATACATGAATAAATCCATACAATCTTAGAATCATAGACGGTTTGGGTTGGAAAGGACCTTAAAGCCCATTCATTTCCAACCCGCTTGCCATGGCAGGGGGGTGGAATTGGATGGGGCTTAGAGGAACTTGATCCGGTGGGATCAAGCAGGGAGGTCGGGGGCTTGTTCTGCAGATCCTTCACTGCCCTCCTTACCTGGCTCTTACAAGAACTCACAGGGTTCTACTTGGTGCCTTAACCAAGCCCAGTCACAGCTACTGCTACATCACCGTCCCAACACCTCTCTCCTAGAACCCTGGAGCACCCTTTCCACTCCGGAGAGCCCTGAACAGTGTGGGCAAGGGGAGCACAATTGTAGATGGTGGGAGCACAGAAGCGGTGCAGATGCCAACCTTGTGGCTGGGTTGCCCACAGGTTTTCTTATTGCAAGTGTGGCCAATGTGTGTGTGCCCTTCTCATTGCTGCCTCTCTGCTAGCACTGGCCAGTGTAGGCACCTCATAGCCCTGCAGCAGGTAAAATGGGCTCATAAAGAGGGACTTGGGGCACAGAGACTGCAGCTTTCAGTCTCCCCTGCCAGCCACCCTCCTATGGCCCCCGGTGCCCTGCATGGTCAGTGATGTTGCAGTCCTGGCACCCCCAAGAGCTGGAGCAGGAGGCCAGGGCTAGAGACCTGTGACTGGTTTGCACTTAGAATCATAGAATCACTTGGTTGGGAAAGATCTTTGAGGTCATGGAGTCCAAACATACCCATCCAATAATAAACCACAATGCCTGAGAAACCCTTGTGCCCGTATTTTAAACCCCTCCAGAGATGGAGACTCCACCCCCTCCCTGGGCAGCCTCTGCCAGGGCCTGAGAACCCTTTCTAGTGAAGAAATTTTTCCTTATGTCCAATCTGAACCTCCCCTGGTGCAACTTGAGGCCATTTCCTCTCATCCTATCAGCTGTCACTTGGGAGCAGAGACCAACACCCACCTCACTCCAACGTAGTTTCAGGGAGTTGTAGACAGTGATGAGGTCTCCCCTCAGCCTCCTTTTCTCCAGGCTAAGCAACCCCAGTTGCCTCAGCTGCTTCTTGAAAGGCTTGTTCTCCAGCCCCTTCAGTTGGCACAGCCTGGAGCAGAACAGGAGATTAAGGTGGGTCCTGTGTCACCAGGGATCACTCAGATCCCATTTCTGCGAGTTTATTGGAGGAATCTTTGTTCCTTGCTCCCGCCACTGACAAGAGCTACCTCTGACAGCCTCTCCCCCAGGACCTTCACAGGGTTAAAAGCCTCTCCTCCACCCCCAAGCCTGCAGAACAGGCAGGCTTTTTCCCAGGAAAGTAAGAGAAACTGGACAGCACCAGGGAACACCATTAATTTTTCCCTCTTTCCATGCTGTGTGCTGTTTTGCCTTTGGATGTGGAGATAAGGGAGGACTGGTAGGGCAGGATTCCTGACTGGTGGGACAGGGTCTCACTTATAGTGGGACCCTCACAGGGGGTCTCTAAGGGCACATTACTTGGGGGCAAATGCACTGCTGGCACGCTGGGCTCCTGGGTGGTCTGGGCATGTAAGAAGGCTGCGGCTGCTGGTGGTGCCTCAAACAAAACAACTCAGTCACAGTATCACAAGGTTGGAAAGGACCTCTGAGATCATCAAGTCCAACCTATAACCCAACACTAACACCAACACTAACACCAACCATCATCTACACCATGGCACTCAGTGCCTCATCCAGTCTCCCCTTAAACACCTCCAGGGTCAATGACTCCACCCCCTCCCTGGGCAGCTCATTCCAATTGCCAATCACCCTTTCAGTGAAGAACTTCTTCCTCACATCAAGCCTAAACTTTCCCTGACGAAGCTTGAGTCCATGCCCTCTGGTTCTGTCACTGGTCACCTGAGAGAAGAGACCAACCCCTGCCCGACTACAACCTCCTTTTAGGTAGTTGTAGAGAGCAATGAGGTCTCCCCTGAGCCTCCTCTTCTTCAGACTAAACAGCCCCAACTCCCTCAGTCGCTCCTCACAGGGCTTGTGCTCCAGCCCCTTCACCATCTTCGTTGCCCTCCTCTGGACACACTCCAGTATCCTGACATCTTTCCCAAACTGGGGGGCCCAGAACTGTACACAGTATTCAAGATGAGGCCTGACCAGTGCCGAGTACAGGGGGACGATAACTTCTCTGGTCCTGCTGGCCACACTATTCCTGATGCAGGCCAGAATGCCATTGGCCTTCTTGGCCACCTGGGCACACTGCTGGCTCATGTTGAGCTTCCTGTCAACCAGCACTCCCAGGTCCCTTTCTGCCTGACTACTCTCCAGCCACTCTGTCCCCAGACTATAGCTCTGCATGGGATTGTTGTGTCCAAAATGAAGTACCCGACATTTGGACTTATTAAACATCATCCCATTGGAATCAGCCCATCTCTCCAGTCTGTCCAGGTCCCTCTGTAGGGCCATCCTACCCTCTAACAGATCAACCCTTCCTCCCAGCTTGGTATCATCTGCAAACTTGCTGATGATGGACTCAATCCCCTCATCCAGATCATCAATAAAGATATTAAACAGGACCGGACTCAACACCGATCCCTGGGGGACACCACTGGTGACCGGCCGCCAACTGGATGAGACACCATTCCCCACCACTCTCTGGGCTCGGCCATCCAGCCAATTCCTAACCCAGCAGTGAGTGCTCCCGTCTAAGCCACGGGCTGCCATCACCTCAAACTGGGAGTGGACTGTTCCCAAGGCTCAGGACCTTACATGTCGTGGCTCTACAGTCCAGGCTCTCTGGTCTGCTCACCTGAATGCAAATCGGAAGTGGTGGGAGTTCATCTGGCCTCCTGTAGAAAGAAGGCTGACATAAAATTTAGATTAGACATTAGGAAGAAATTATTCATGATGAGGGTGGTGAAACATCGAAACAGGTTTCCCAGGGAAGTTGTAGCTGCCCATCACTGCAAGTGTTCAACTCAGGTTGGATGGGGTCTTGAGCAGCCTGGTCTGGTGGGAGGTGTCTCTGCCAATGGCAAGGGGGGGGTTGGAACTGGATGGGCTTTGAGGTCCCTTCCAACCCAAACCATTCTGTGATTCTATGATTCTATGATAATGCACCTCAAAATGCTGGAGCTGTGCAGAAGGACATAGTGGTGGTATCAGGCACCCTGCCTCAGGGACTGCACCCACACCGAGCTAGGTCTGAGCCGCGTGCATCACCATCACACTGGTCAGGGGCACCTTCTCCAAGGGACAATGACCTAAACCAACTGCCTCCAAGGCACTGATGGCATCAGTATTCCTTCTTTGCCACCCTCTCCAGCCTTTCTGGTCTGGTCAGCAGTGGGCAAAGGTGGGAAATATTTACTAAAGGCCTCAGAGCAGCCTTTCAACCAAAAGGGGCTACAGGGAAGCTGGGGAGGGGGCTCTTTATCATGAAGTGCAGGGGTAGAATGACAGAATCATAGAATGGTTTGGGTTGGAAGGGACCTTAAAGATCATTCAGTTTTAAGACCTTTGCCATGGGCAGGGACACCTCCCACTGCACCAGGCTGCTCAAGGCCCCATCCAACCTGGCCTTGAACACCTCCAGGGAGGGGACATCCACAGCTTATCTGGGCAACCTGTTCAGGGAATGGTTTTCAACTGAAAAGGTGGAGATTAAGATGAGATCTTAGGAAGAAATGTTTTCCTGTGAGGGTGGGGATGCCCTGGCACGGGCCGCCCAGAGAAGTTGTGGATGCCCCATCCCTGAAGATGCTCAAGGCCAGATTGGATGGGGCTTTGAGCCCCCTGATCCAGTGGGAGGTGTCCTTGCCTTTGAAAGGGGTTTTGCAACTGGATGGGCTTTGAGGTGCTTTCCAACCCAAACCGTTCTGTGATTCTATCCCTGCCCTCTCTGATAAAGAGCCCCTCCCCAACCTGGAAAGTCGTTAGTCACCATGAGAAATCACCTTCAGTGCAAATGACAGACAGAGAGAGGAAAGCTGAAGCAAGGTGGAAACTCTTTCGAGGCTCATTCCTGTGCATTTCAAGGCACGAAGGGAGATTTTCCTACCACGTCCTCCTATTTCATTGTGTAGAGACTATCTGAGGAGAAAGGGTTTAAATCTGGCATTTCTTATCATGTGGCTGTGTCCACTGACTGCTATGTGGGTCCAGACCATGGTGAAAAATCCTCCAGGGATGGGGCAGCCACAGCTTCCCTGGGCAACCTGTGCCAGGGCCTCCCCACCCTCATCATGAAGAATTTCTTCCTAATATCCCATTTACATCTCCTCTCTTTCAGCTAATTTTCACACTCCTTTTGTCAAGGTTTACCCCAGAAATGACCCAGCTCCCAAAAGCATGGTTAATCGTGGTAGGGGATTAAAGTTTGTTCAGCTGTACCATTAGAGAAGAGTGCAATTTATTAGCATGACTTTTGAATGAGGAGCTGGATGTTTAATGAAATTAAGAAGTTCCAAGCCAACAGTTAGAGATACTGCCAATAATTTGGAGGAGATTGGGAGGAGAAGAGGAAACTGAAAGGAGACCTCATTGCAATTTGCTGTTTCCTCACAAAGGGAGGAGGAAGAACAGGCCCTCGACTCTTCTCTCTGATGGCCAATGGTAGGACCTAAGGGAATGGCAGGAGGATGTGCCAGGGGAGGGTTAGTTTGGATATTAGGAAGAGGTTCCTCACCCAGAGGGTGGTGGAGCCCTGGAACAGCTCCCCAAGGAAGCAGTCACAGCCTGACAATATTCCAGAAGCATTTGGCCAATGCCCTCAGCCCCACGGGGTTCTCATGTGCAGGGACAGGAGCTGGACTGGATGATCCTTGTGCATCCCTTCCAACTCAGGTCATTCTGTGAGCTGGGAGGAGATTGGAAGTAGTTGGTCAATGGGTGAAGTCGATGTGTAATTTTTGGGGTACCAACCAGGAGACACCCCTAAAGATCCCTTGGAGCATGCTCAGAAGGTGCAAAGAATGACTTGGCATTTATTATAATTACATGTAAATATGTGATTACATCCATAATGAATAAAGTATGGCTTTGTGAAACTGTATAAATGAAGGCAACAAACTCCTCGAGTCATGCTTCATTTGGGGAAAAACAAACCCTCCAGGCACCAAGGTTTTGCACAAACCTGAATGAACAACATCTCTCTCAGTGATGCAATTACTGGCTAATTGCACACCAGGTAACAGATCCATATTTTGGGCAATTTATTCATATTGTGATGAAACTTCCACACCACAAAGGAGCAACCAGCAACTCCTGCAGTGGCACATTGGCCATCAAGCCTGGAACACACTGGTTCAAGGGAGGGTTTCAGCTTACATTGGATTATTGCTAAAATCGGCTTTAATCGTTAAAAATCATTTCCTTTTGCCCTGCTTTCCACCTGCTCAACCCAGTCCCCACATCAGTGATGAAGCTGGGCTGGAATTAGGGTCCCTTTGCACCATGAAAGGAAAAGACACAGGGGTTGTGCAGCAACAGAGCAACCAGGATGAGATTTTAGTCAGGGCAAAACAGCAGCAGTTTATTCCTACAGTCATGAAGGAGAGCACAGGACAGCAGAGGGATAGAGATAGGAGGGATGGACACTGTTGATATGAGCTCTGCCCAAATGAGACAGAAACAGAGTTTGTCTACCTTTAGGTTATGCACATTCCTCACCAAACTGTGTCAGATAAGCAGGATACTGCAAAAAACCAAAAGCATTCTTCAGATCTGAATGCTGGTGCCAGCACATATTTTAACAAATAACTCGCTCCTTTGTTAATTAAACTGGGGAGACCATTGCTTGTAAATCATGGAATGGGTTGGGTTGGAATGGACCTCAAAGCCCATCCAGTTCCAACCCCCTGCCATGGGCAGGGACACCTCCCACTGGATCAGGGTGGTCATGGCCCCATCCAACCTGGCCTTGAACACCTCCAGGGATGGATCATCAACAACTTCTCTGGGCAACTTGTGCCAGGGTCTCACCACACTCACTGGAAACTATTTCTTCCTAAAATCTCATCTACATCTCCCCTCTTTCAGCTTAATAATCTAATTTTTACACTCCCTGTTTCAAGGTTTACTCCAGAAACAACTCATCTCCCAACAGCATTCTTGGCAGAGAGATGAAAACCAAGTGATGAAGCTCCTACCTTAGCAAGATCATCCTCATGTTCATTGAGCCAGCACACCCCTCTCTTGTTTAATAGAACAGCTCCCTACAGCCAAGCTTGCATCTCATGCAGCCAAGCTGCACATCAAGTGTGCAGGAAAAAACAGCAGTGTTCACTGTGGTGGTCAAACATTCCCAGGTCTCAGCCCTGAAATCTGCCTGGACAGACGAGGTTCATGTTTCTCTATCCAGTTGGTTCATCCTGCAAGAGGAAACCCTTCTTAGGGACAGATGCAAGTTGGGCCTTCACAGTGTTCTTTCCTTTAAACCCCAGGTAGGATGAGATCCAGGGCCACAGCAGCTTAAAAAGGTCCCACAGCCCATGTCCCTTCTGCCTTGACTGGATTAGAGTTGGTGCTTCCTTCCTGTGAACTGCCCTGTTGGGAGCAGGAATGAACACGCTTCTCCTGCAAGTTTGCTGGTTGACATGTGGGACAGTGTCCTCAGCACTGGTGAGGCTGCACCTTGAACCCTGGATTCAGTTTTGGGCTTCTCAGAAGAAGGACACTGAGGTGCTGGAATCATGTCCAGAGAAGGACAATGGATCTGGGGAAGGGTCTGGAGCCCAGGGGTTCTGAGAGCAGCTGAGGGACCTGGGACTGTTCGGTCTGGAGAAGAGGAAGCTGAGGGGAGACCTCATTGTGCTCTACAGTTCCTGGAAAAGAAGTTGGAGCCAGGTGGGTGTCGGGCTCTGCTCCCAAGTGACAAGTGATAGGAGAAGAGGAAGTGGCCTCAAGTTGCACAGGGGAGGTTCAGATTGGATATTAGGAAAAATTTCTTTACTGAAAGAGTGGTGAAGCATAGAAAGACGTTGCCCAGGGAAGTAGTGGAGTCTCCATCCCTGGAGGTGTTCAAAAAGCGTGTGGCCGTGGCACTTTGGGTCATGGGTTAGTAGGCACGGTGGGGTTGGACTGACAGTTGGACTTCATGATCTTAGAGGTCTTTTCCAAGCTAAATGATTCTATGACAGCCTAGGTACAAAAGACGTCTTATATCACATTCACATGCTTTTAAACCATCCCACTTCTCCCATCTGGAAGTGGATGGGAACCAAAGTCCTCTTGGGCATAGATCACAACATTTGCTCCCACACTGCCGGTTTGCTCCTTGCTCTTTCTTGCACGTAGGGATGCCAGGCCGAGCCAAATTAAGCTGATAATGAGTAAAAGGCTGAAGCAGAGCGAGGTGAAGGGTTGAAAGGAAGCAGCTTGGACCATGCTGGTTTCACTGCAGAAGCTTCACATAATTTGCTGGGAAGAGGCCGACTCTGCCGTGGCACTGCCCCCGCCACCAGCCTTCATTGACCATCTCGATGTGTGTGATTGTGTCGTCCGGATCAAAAGAGATCTCATCATCTCCTTCTGCAAAGGATTGTTCAAAAAAGAGTCACAATGGAAAGATAAACCCAGAGAGAGCAGGTTTGACCTCCCTCCTCCCCACCTCCCCAGGAGGAGAATACAGAGCAAGCATTCTGATAACCCTCAAGAGTTCATCTCATCCAACCCCCATCAAACAGCGCAGGTAGAGGAGAGAAAGAGCAAGGCTTCACAGATGGAAGATGAAGCTTCTGTCTTCTCAGGTCAAGTCTTATTCCTCTTTCCAAGAGGAAGAGATTTAAACCACCAAGTCAAAACCTTTTCATCACTGCTGATGATGCAAGCCACCATCTCCCTGTCACTCCACCCCAGCTGGCTCCCAGTGCCCCTCACCACAGCCCACATGGTAGACTCACCTCCTTGGTAATCATAGAGAGCCACTGCACAGGTCCCAGAGCCTTCCACCTCATAAATGTTGTCCACTTCCCCTGAAGAGGACAGGATGGGCAGATGAGAAAGAGGTTGAAAGCAGCCATATAGGTTTCCACTCTCATGAGACCCCACCCGGAGTCCTGTGTCCAGTTCTGGAATCCCCAACATAAGAAGGAGATGGAACTGTTGGAACAGGTCCCGAGGAGGCCACAAAGATGATCAGAGGGCTGGAGCACCTCTGCTGTGAGGACAGGCTGAGAGAGTTGGGGTTGTTCAGCCTGGAGAAGAGAAGGCTCCAGGGAGACTTTAGAGCAGCCTCCCAGTACCTGAAGGGGCTCCAGGAAAGCTGGGGGCGGGGGGACTTTTTCCAAGGGCCTGGAGTGATAGGATGAGGGGGAACAGCTTTAAGTTGGAAGGGGGGAGATTGAGATTAGACATTGGGAAGAAATTCTTCACTATGAGGGTTGGGAGGCCCTGGCTCAGGTTGCCCAGGGATTTTGTAGCTGTCCCATTACTTGAAGTGTTCAGGGCGAGGTTGGATGGGGCCTTGAACAGCCTGGTATAGTGGGAGGTGCCCCTGCCCATGGCAAGGAGAGAGGTGGGGTCCTGGTGCTTCGTGTTCCTCTCCCAATGAAAAGGCTGGCCTCAACT
This sequence comes from Dromococcyx pavoninus, assembly GCA_033558185.1. Classification (NCBI taxonomy): domain Eukaryota; kingdom Metazoa; phylum Chordata; class Aves; order Cuculiformes; family Neomorphidae; genus Dromococcyx; species Dromococcyx pavoninus. The sequence continues at coordinate 177,844 of JAUMJL010000058.1, read as the reverse complement.
CCAGCCTCCCCACTTACCATCTCCAGTACCAGCAGAACTGCGACAGAAACACCACCAGCAGCCCATGTGGTTTGCTTATGTGCTTGGAGGAAGAGCACCCTGCACTCCTCAGGCCCAGGAGACCTCCAGATCAGGTCTCACGAGCACCAACCCTTGAGTGATCGGCTGCATTCAGAGGGCACCCCGAGGCCTCAGTGCAGCAGTGGCAGTCGCTTGCCAGGCGACAATGCACCAAGAGCATCAACCCAGGCCCATCTCCTTCAGAGGCCATGGAAGTCCCCTGGTCCTCCTGCCCAAGTCCTCCTGCAGGAGAGATACTTGTTTTCTGGCCCAGCATCGCACACAGCTGATCTGACACCTTGGAGCTGAGCAAGGGAGTGGGAGACGACCAAGTCTCCATCAACACGGGCCGTACCCTGACCACAATAGATAGGAATTCCCTCTGGAGTCTGTCCCACACCTGCAGTGAGGTAAGCAGATAGACACAAGCTCCTCAAGACATTGGCTGTTCCATCAGTACTCACCCAGGTGGGCCTGGTTCTGGCTGGGCTCTCCTGGAAGGATCTCCTCGTAGTCCTCACCTCCATCTCCTCCGTAGTCATAGATCACATCTGGCTTTTCCAAGGGTGCTGGCAGCTCCTCATACTCAGCACCTCCACCGGTGCTGTCACAGTAGTCAGAGGGCTCTAGAAGCTCCTCGTAGTCTCCACCAACGTCCAGACTTTCACAGTAGGTGGGCTGATCCTGGCTGGGGAACTTGCACAGCTCTTCGCCCAGATCTGCTGGTCTTGATGGCAAAGCAGGTGGTGTTTCCTCATCCTCTCTTGCTGTTTCCTACCATGAAGTGAGAAGGCGAAAGGAAAGTCACTTGCAAAGCACCCACTGCAGGCAGCTCACACATGACCTCTCCACTGGAGGTGCTTTTGATGCTACCATGACACAAGTGGAGCATCACAGAATCATAGAGTTGGTTGGGGTGGAAGCGACCTCAAAAATGATCCAGTCCCAACCTCCCTGCCATGGGCAGGGACACCTCCCACTGGATCAGAGGGCTCAAAGTCCCATCCAACCTGGCCTTGAACACCTCCAGGGATGGGGCAGCCACAACTTCCCTGGGCAACCTGTGCCAGGGTCTCCCCACCCTCACAGTGAAGAATTTCTTCCTGGTGTCTAATCTAAATCTTCGCCCTTCCAATTTAAAGCCATCATCCTCTGCACAAGGGGGAGACACCTCAGCCATCAGGTCTGTGCTGAACTGGCACCTGGGATTGCTGTGAAGACCCTCATGGCTCACATATTTCAAGCTCTCTCACATACTCACCAGAGCTCTCTGTCCCACTGCTGCACTGCCCCACTCTAAGAGCCCATCTCTCCGGGTAAGGTCCTGTGCAGCCATGCCATAGTACCATGGAAAAGGCTGGAAAACACCTCTAAGCTCAACCAGTCCAACCATCAGCCCAACCCCATTGTGCCTACTAAACCATGTCCCAAGTGCCATCTCCACATGCTTTTTGAACACCTCCAGGGATGGAGACTCCACTGCTTCTTTGGGCAGCCTGTCCCATCCCAATGTTTCCCCCTCATCCTCCCAAAGCCTCTCCCCATGCTGTGCCTGCACCACACTTCTTCTGTCAGCAAGGCTGTCTGCAAAGCTCAACTCTCTCTTCCTGCTCCCCTTCTGGCTCTCCCCAGCCCTTCTCGGTACCTGCACTCCTTGAGACACAGGTCTCTCCTGGCCAGCACTTATGGGTACCCTTGCTGGCAGCGTGGGAGGGGCTGCCTCTGCATGATCCTTCTCTCTTTGTGGGATTTCCTGTTAGGGAAAAATCATTAGATGGCCTCAATCCCTTCATAGAATCATAGATTTGTTAGGGTTGGGAAAGTCCAATAAGTTTGAGTCGAACAATCAACTCTACACCATCGTGACTACCAAACCATGTCCTGAAGAGCCACATCTACATGTTTTTTGAACAATTCCAGGGATGGAGACTCCACCACTGCCCTGGGCAGCGTCTGCCAGTGCTTCACCACTCTTTTAATAAAGAGATTTTTTCCTAATATCTAATCTGAACCTACCCTGGCGAGACTCGAGGCCACTTCCTCTCATCATGCTGGGGAGAATGATGACCTTCAAATGAGCAATGCTCATCACATTCTTAGAATCATTAAGGTTGGAGAAGACCTCTAAGATCATCCAGTCCAGCTATCAGCCCAATATAGTCAGAAAATTTTCCTCCAGCTGAAATCTCTTCCAGCTCCCACTGCAAGGAAGATATTGAGGGGCTGAAGCGCGTCCAGAGAAGGACAATGAGGTTGGTGAAGGGGCTGGAGAAGAAGTCTTATGAGGAACAGCTGAGGGAACTGGATTGTTTAGCCTGGAGAAGAGAAGGCTGAGGGAAGACCTCATCACTGTCTGCAACTCCCTGAAAGGAGGTTGTGGTGAGGTGGGGGTTGGTCTCTTTTTCCAAGTGACAGGTGATAGGATGAGAGGAAATGGCCTCAAGTTGCACCAGGGGAGGGTCAGATTGGACATCAGGAAACATTTCTTCACTAGAAAGGGTTCTCAGGCCCTGGCAGAGGCTTCCAGGGAGGTGGTGGAGTCCCCATCCCTGGAGGGGTTTAAAGGTCAGGTAGATGAGGTGCTCAGGATCTGGTTTAGCAGTGGATGGGTACAGTTGGACGCGATGATCTCAAAGGTCTTTCCCAACCAGGCGATTTTACAATTCCATGAAACCCAGCCCAGGAACCGGGCACTGGCAGACCTGGAACGACTATGGGGTCTGCAGAAAGCAGCCTGAAGGAGGGAATGTGCCAGCAGGTGCTTTATTGGACATTGAATGCCAAAGCAGCCCATTAGAGGATGTCTTGTAAACGTGAGGCTTTGGGTGCAATCTCCAGTTTGGAAGATCCTGAATGCAGACTGCTGGAATGGGAATACTTGAGAGGTTGATTGTGCTGTGTTTTCCAGGCACCAGAGGCAAGAAGCTAAAGACCAAAGGGTCAGGGCTGCATGAAGGCACATCCTGAGCCATGTGCTGAAAGGGAAACACCAGCGAGAGCTGTGAAGTTCCAATGGCAGCCCCTGGTAGTTTCAGGGAAGAGGTTTAGACAGGAGGCTACTGTAAAGTGATCAGGTGGAAGGAGATGGAGCTGCAAGGAAAAGGCTGCTTCACAGGCCTTGGAGGACACAGCAAGATGGCCCTGGCTCACCTTCCGCCGAGCTGGTTGGCTCTCCCGAGCCTGTGCCCTCACCCTCTCCTCCCCTGCCTGCCTTCTCCTCTCCTCCTCTGCTGACTTAGCCATGTTTTCAAAGCGTGACCGCAGGCTGCTGGTGCCACTGGAAGCTCCTGTGAAGAAGACACCTGATCAAGCCTGCCCAGTGCCCCCCTTCCACCACCCCAAGCATCCAGGAGAAACTCAGACCTCTGCCTCTCCCAGAGAGATTTGCAGTTCAGCCACCTCCTTCCAGCCCTCAACACGGGTTCAATCCACATCCCACCACTGCACGTGCCCACCAGGGTGCTGCCACAAGAGGGACAACAAAGCTCACAGCTTCCCACCAAGCCCAGGATGGTACTCAGTTGTCTCACCTGCCTCCACTGGTCTTGTTTTCTCATAGGAGGAGGTGGGAGCTGCCATCTCATTAAAGCCAGCAGCGCTCTGCAGGAGGAAGCAAAAGAATCAGTTGTAGGATCATAGAATCATCTGGTTGGAAAAGACCTGTGAGATCATAAAGTCCAGCTGTTCCTGTCCACTGTTAAACCCTGTCCCTGAGAAACTCATCCACCCACCTTTTAAACCCCTCCAGGGATGGGGACTCCATCACCTCCCTGGGAGCCTCTGTCAGGGCCTGAGAACCCTTTCAGGGAAGAAATGTTTCCTGATGGCCAATCTGACCCTGCCCTGGTGCAACCTGAGGCCATTTCCTCTCGTCCTATCTCCTGTCATTTGTGAGAAGAGACCAACACCCACATCACTGCAACCTCCTATCAGAGACTTGTAGACAGTGATGAGGTCTCCCCTCAGGCTCCTCTTCTCCAGCCTAAACAGCCCCAGTTTCCTCAGCCACTCCTCATAACCCCTGTTCTCCAGCCCCTTCCCCAGCTCTGTTCCCTTCTCCGGACACACTCCAGCCCCTCAATGTCCTTCTCGTACTGGAGAGCCCAGTGTCCAGAAGTGTCCAGCTTGATAGGCAAAGCCAGTGCTAAGATCACAGAATCATAGAATGTCTTGAGTTGGTCTAAGCAGTATCCTGTCAGGACAGCGAGGGTACTCACAAGGCCCATCCAGTCCATCTCCTGTCCCTGCACAGCACAACCCCAACAGTCACCCCGTGGGGCTGAGGGCCTTGGCCAAACCCTGCTGGAATATTGTCAGGCTGGGACTGCTTCCCTGGGGAGCTGTTCCAGGGCTCCACCACCCTCTGCTCTGCTCTGGGGGAAGAACCTTCTCCTGGTGTCCAAGCCAACCCTGCCCTGGCCCATCTTCCTGCCCTTCCCTGGGCTCCTGTCCTTGCTCACCAGAGAGAAGAGCTCAACGCCTGCTCCTCCTCCTCCCCTGCTGAGGAAGCAGCTCTGAGGTCCCCCCTCAGTCTCCTCTTCTCCAGATGAACAGACCCAGTGCCTTCAGCCTCTCTTCATACGATTTCTCCTCCAAACCCTTCCCCAGCTTTGAGGCCTCCTCTGGACACTCTCCAGTAGCTTGATATGCTTTTTATCCTGTGGCACCCAAAACTGCCCCCAGCACTCGAGGTGGTGCTGCAAAAGTGTGGAGTAGAGTGGGACAATCCCCTCCCTTGCCCAGCTGGTGATGCTGGGCTTGATGCCCCCCAGAACATGGTTGACTCTCTTGGTTCACATTCAAATTGCTGTCTACAAGATCCCCTGCTGGATTTGGCTACTTGTGACTGCAAGCTTTGCTTCCAGCTGCATCTGTCCTCATCTTGCACACTGCCACAGCCCTGTGGAGGCCGTGGAATCATAAAATCATAGAATCTTCCATTTGGAAAGGACCTTTGAGATCATCAAGTCCAACGGCGCCCATTATCTGCTAAACCCTGTCCCTCAAAAACTCATCTCCCCATTTTTTAAACACCTCCAGGGATGGGGACTCAACCACCTCCCTGGGCAGCTGTTCCAGTGCCTGACCACCCGTTCAGTGAAGAAATTCTTTGTAATATCCAGTCTAAATCTCCCCTGGAGCAACTCATGGCCATTTCCCCTTGTCCCATCACTGTCACTTGAGAGAAGAGACCAACACTTGCTCTGCCACAGCCCCCTTTCAGGCAGCCATAGACAGGGATGAGGTCTCCCCTCAGCCTCCTCCAGGCTAAACAACCCCAGGTCCCTCAGCCGTTCCTCATAGGTTTTGTTCTCCAGCCCCTTCCCCAGCTCCGTTCCCTTCTCTGGACGCTCTCCAACCCCTCAATGTCTTTCTGATACTGAGGGGCCCAGAACTGCCCCCAGTACTCGAGGTGTGGCCTCCCCAGTGCCCAGTCCAGGGGCACAATCCCCTCCCTGCTCCTGCTGCCCACGCTGTTTCTGACACAGCCCAAGATGCCATTGGCCTTCTTGGCTCCCTGGGCCACTGCTGGCTCATGTTCAGCCCCTGCCAACCAACACCCCCAGGGCCTTCTCCTCCAGGGCCTTTCCAGACACTCTTCCCCCAGTCTGGAGCTGCAGGGGTTGCTGTGCCCAAGTGCAGGACTCAGCATTTGGTCTTGGTAAGCCTCATCCTGTTGGCCTCAGCCTGTCCAGATCTCTCTGCAGACCCTCCCTTCCTTCAAGCAGATCAACACCTCCACCCAGCTTGGTGTCATTCGCAAACTTGCTCAGGGTGCACTCGATCACTTCATCCAGGTCATTAATAAAGATATTGAACAGGACTGGATCTGGCACTGAACCCTGGGGACACCACTGGTGACGGGCAGCCCTGCTCTTCTGATGACCCCCTGAACCACAGGAGAATCTGCTGCCACCCAACCAAAGGCAAGGGCTGTTCCTGTTAGAGGGAATGGTGCTCCAAAAGCGGAAAAGGTGGAACCGAGTGGAGGAGGCTGCAAAGTGGCACAACGACTGCTCGTGGACCAACAAGGCTGGGCACAAAAGGCAGAAGAGCAGAGCTGAGGGGCTGCCTGGCAATCTGCCACTTCCTAAGGTCCAGGGATGCGACTCATCCATTCCCTGCATTCCCAGTGGTAAAAGGCATGGAAGCACTTCTCTATCTGATGCCTGGCTGGGAACAACGTACATCCCTGCAGCAGGTCGGTGCCCACAGTTTGTGTAACACAGTGGCACAGGCTGGAAGACATCAAAGTGAAAACGTGTGTGAAGACCTGAGATCTTGCTGGTTTTATGGGCTGTGAAGAGATGGCGAAGCTGGCAAGAGCATCCATGGGGTGTTTGCAGCAAAAAGAGAGATCAAGGGGGTTTTATCTATTTCCATCTGAAAACTTCCATACTAAAAGGAAGTCACAGGTAGGATCCACATTTCAGAGGTTGAGATTATAGAATCATAGACTGGTTTGGGTTGGAAGGGACCTTAAAGCCCACTGAGTTCCAAACCCCCTGCCATGGGCAGGGACACCTCCCACTGGATCAGGGGGCTCAAAGCCCCCTCCAACCTGGCCTTGAACACCTCCAGGGAGGGGTGTCCACAAAACCAAATAAAGATAAATCAGGTTGTTTGACTGTGAAGTTTGAGAATGGAATAATCCAAAACTATCTTAGAAATTAAAAACCTTGTCCTCCTTATATTATAACCTCCCACTGTGGACTTCTGCACATCCTCTGCTATTTACACAGAGCCAGTTCCTTTATCCTTGCTGAGCTCTGAGCTGCAGGACCAGCTGGGAAGCTTCTTCTCTTGCAGCAGCTCAAAGAGCACTCCAGCTGGGAAGCTTCTTCTCTTGCAGCAGCTCAAAGAGCACTGATGAGCAGGAAGCGACTGCAGGCAGCGGCGTGTGGTCTTACCTTATCCACTCTGTCCTTGTGGACCCCATAACGGCCTCCAAACCCCTTGGAATAGTCTGTGTGGAAAAGAAAAAGGTTGCTTTATAACATTTTACATTCTGTGTGCACCTCCAACTTCAATATGCTGTGATCAGTGAAATGAGTTAGTTTTGTCTTCTTATCAGGCCTGGAACTGAACAGAGATAACACATGAAAAAATGCTCTGGACAGGAGCTTTTAAAGTCTATTCTTCATTCTTTTCAGTGAAGTTTTTACCCCATTCCTGCAGGTGTTTAAGGCCAGGTTGGATGGGACTTTGAGCGACCTGATCCAGTGGGAGGTGTCCCTGCCCATGGCATGGGGTTGGAACTGGATGGGCTTTGAGGTCCCTTCCAACTCAAACCATTCCATGATTCTATGAAGTGCACAGGTTCAGTGCTGTACTCTGCCAATTCTGCTTCCAAGGACTGGGGTGAGGAGCCAGTCATGCCATTTGAGCACAATGTGACCAGTCAAGATGCTCCTTGAACCTGCTTTCCCTGGTTCCCATGTGCTCATCTGTTGGTTGAGCTTAGAATCTGAGTCATGGAATCATAGAATGGTTGGGTTGGAAGGGACTATAAAGATCACCCAATCCCAACCCCCCTGCCACGGGCATGGACACCTCTCACCAGACCAGGTTGCTCAAAGCTCCATCCAACCTGGCCTTGAACACCTCCAGGGTTGGGGCAGCCACAACTTTCCTGGGCAACCTGGGCCAGGGCCTCCCTCAGTGTGAAGAATTTCTTCCTGATGTCTAATCCAAATCTTCCCCCTTCCAATTTAAAGCCATTCCCTCTTGTCCTATCACTACAAGCCCTTGGAAAAAAGTCCCTCTCCAGCTTTCAGGTACTGGAAGGAATGGACCTATCAGAGGAAACACAGTCTAGCCTGGGAAGCCTCATTCAGCATCCCCCACTGAACCAATCACCTTCTGCTTTGGGGGTTCCCAACGCCCCAGCTGCTCCACAACGTGATGTACGCATAAATTCTCAGCAGGAGGAACTCTCTCAAGAATGAACCTCTAGGTCTGTGTGTGCTCCAAGGAAATCATGCTGTGACCTCTGGCAGCATTACCCTACCTGTTTGGGATGCGTGGGGTTGCACTTCCTCCTGATGGTCCCAGCCAAGGGCACTCTTGTCCTGACGATCCCTCTGGACCCCGAACTTCCCACCAAAGCCCACAGAATAGTCTTCAGCCAAAGGGATCCAGATCACAGCATGGAAGAGAAGAGACAAGGGAGGGAAAGAGACAAGTGGCAGCACTTTGAGCTCAGGATGTTCTCACAGTGGCAATAGTTTTCCCTGCCCAGGACTTAAAGACAAGGAGCAAGAGATGATTTCCCCACTGGTGGCCTCCCTGGGATATATCACATGCTATGAGCACCCATCTGGGCTCATAGAACCATCTGGTTGGAAAAGACCTTTGAGATCATCGAGTTCAACCATATCTGTCCACTACTGTACCTATCCTAAGAAGCTCATCAACCCATCTTTTAAACCCCTCCAGGGATGGGGACTCCACCCCCTCCCTGGGCAGCCTCTGCCAGGGCCTGAGAACCCTTTTAGTGAAGAAATGTTTCCTGATGTCCAATCTGATCCGCCCCTGGGGCAACTTGAGGCCATTTCCCCTGATCCCATCACCTGTCCCTTGGGAGAAGAGACCAACCCCCACCTCCTCTCAGTCAGTTGTGGACAGTGATGAGGTCTCCCCTCAGCCTTCTCTTCTCCAGACTAAACAACCCCAGGTCCCTCAGCCACTCCTTGTAGGACTTGTTCTCCAGCCCCTTCCCCAGCTCCGCTCCCTTCTCTGGATGAACTCCAGCCCCTCAAGGTCCTTCTTGGAGTGAGGGACCCAGAACTGACCCCAGGTTTCAAGGTCTGGCCTCACCAATGCTGAATCCAGGGGCACAATCCCCCCCCGCCCCGCTCCTGCTGCCCACGCTGTGTCTGACACAGCCCAAGATGCCATTGGCCCTCTTGGCCACCTGGGCCACTGCTGGCTCAGGTTCAGCCCCTGCCAACCAACACCCCCAGGGCCTTCTCATGAAGCAGGCTGCAAAACTCCAACTGGAGTCCAAGCTCCAGTCCTGACACCCCCTCCCACATCTCACCTTTCTGAGAGTCGTGCTTCTCAGCCTGGCTCTTGTAGTCGAATCCCACTGCTGCTTTGTCCACCTTGTCCTTCTCCACGCCGTAACGACCACCGAAGCCCTTGGAGTAATCTGAGGTGGTGCTTGGAGTGAAATAGTGCCCCAAGCATGGGGCTGGGGAGGGGAGGGGGCAAAGATGGGGAGGAGCAAGAGCAGCAGTGACAAAGGAAAAGCAAGGGGTTTGGAAGAGACAGAGTGGATCGTAGGGGGCACCATGAAGGCCATTGAGGATAAGGGCCCATGGGAACGGGTGCAAAAAGCAAGGGTGGGTCTTAGGGGCTGTGGGCAGCAGAAGACACAGGAGGCCAAGAGGGCAAGGAAGAAAAATTACATTCCAAGAGAAGCTGAGGAGGCAGTGGAGGCTCAGCCACCCAAGAATGCAAAGCCAAGGCAACCAACAGCCTGGGCACCCACCCACTCAGGCATCGCCAGAGCAAAGGTTTCAGCCTGTGAAGGAGCATCTTGAGCCCCTGAAAGCACAGAGGAAATGGCAAACTTTGGGTGGAGGGTTTACATTTGCTATAATGGAATCTCAAATTCTGCAAGGAAGCCACGGACTCTGGATGTTGCAGCAAAGTCTGAAACCCACGTTTTACAGAATCATAGAATAGTTTGGGTTGGAAGGGACCTCAAAGCCCATCCATTCCCACCTCCCACTGGATCAGGGTGCTCAAGGCCCCATCCAACCTGGCCTTGAACACCTTCAGGAATGGGGCAACTCCCACTTCCCTGGGCAACCTGGGTCAGGGCCTCAGCAACCTCACAGGAAACCATTTCTTCCTAAGATCTCATCTCAATCTCAATCAAGAGCCCCTCCCCAGCTTTCCTGGAGGCTTCTTTTAAGAACTGGGAGGCTGCTCTAAGGTCTCCCCAGAGCCTTCTCTTCTCCAGGCTGAACAAGTCCAACTCTCTCATCCTATCCTCATAGCAGAGGGATTTTATGCCTCGGATCATCTTTGTGGCCTCCTCTGAATCTGGTCCAACAGGTCCATGCCCTTCTTATGCTGGGGAACCCAGAGCTGGACACAGGACTCCAGGTGGAATTCAGCACCCTGAATTCTTCTCCTCAGTGCTGTTCCCAATCCATTCTCTGCCCAGCCTGCCTTTGTGCTTGGGTTGGCCCCGACACAGCTGTAGGACCTTGCACTTGGCCTTGTTGAAATCCATGATGTTCACACAGCCCCACCTCTCCATCCTGTCCAGGTCCCTCTGGATGACATTCCATCCTTCTGGTGTGACAATTGTACAACTCAGCTTGGTGTCACCTGCCAACTGGCCTAGGGTGCCCTCAATCCCACTGTCCATGTCTGCAATGAAGATGTTAAACAACACTGGTCCAAACACTGACCCTGCAGAATGCCACTCGTCACTGGTCTCCACTTGGACATTGAGTTGTTGACCACAACTCTTTGAGTGCAACCATCCAGTTAATTTCTCAGCTACAGAGTGGTCCATCCATCAAATCCATGTCTCTTCAATTTAAAGACCAGAATGTCGTGTGAGACAGTGACAGTTTCCATCAAAGCAAAACGTAGGGACAAGTGGAATGTACAACAGAAGGGTGGTGACAGGACAGCAGGGAATGGGGCCGCAAGGGGGACCGACTGGGAACTTCCAACAAGTGACAGGAGGGGGATAACAAAGGAGGCTGTGCCACAGCAGACTGTGCAGGATATTGGGAGCAGAAGAGAAGGTGGGCAAAGTGTCAAAGGGCAACACGTGCCCCTAGACTTGCCTTTCTGGGATGAGTGTTTCTCCACCTCACCCTTGTATTCAAAGCCCAGAGCTGACTGGAAAAAGAAGAGGAGGAATGTCAGTTGTCCCGAGGGCCAAGCCATATCCCACCCACCCTCTTCCACGGGTTGGGCTGGGACACTGATCCCTGTCCAGTGCTGCAACATGAGGGCATCTGCCCACTCCTCACTGGTAGAAGCTCCTCAGCCCCTCACAACACCCCTGCTGTCCACAGAACCACGGAATCATTACGGCTGAAAAAGACCTCCAAGGTCACCCAGTCCACCTGTCAGCCCAACCTCACTGTGCCTACTAAATCATGTCCCAAAGTGCCACCTCTACATGTTTTTTGAAAGCCTCTAGGGAAGGACACTCCACCACTTCCCTGGGCAGCCTCTGCCAGTGCTTCACCACTTTCAATAAACCAATTTTTAAAATTTCTTTACCATGGGGCAGCACGCTGAGAAACGGGTCCTCACAAGGCCCCATCCGCTCCAAGTAGGAAGGCCACCAGGAGGGACAGCATCCTGGTGTCCCCATCCAGTCACTGTGCACAGCTTGGGGATTCAGAGATGCAAACCATTACAACCCCCAAGCCAAACACAGTCTCCAAACTGGTGGAGACCATAGTGTATGGTGTTCCTCGACCTGCACCCACCAGCACTTTGAAAACCACAGCCACAACTCCAAAAGCAGCACAGAGCTTTAGGGGCAGTGCTGAGTACTGGCCACAGGAATAGAGAATCCTACAATGGTTTGGATTGGGAGGGAGCTCAAAGCCCATCCAGTTCCAATCCCCCTGCCATGGGCAGGGACACCTCCCACTGGATCAGGTTGCTTAAGGCTCCATCCAATCAGGCCTTGAACACCTCCAGGGATGGGGCATCCGCAGCTTCTCTGGGCAACCTGGGCCAGGGCCTCCCCAGTGCCAGGGCCTCATCACCCTTTAGCATTAAGAATTTCTTCATAAAATTTAATCTAAATCTTCCCCCTTCCAGTTTAAAGCCATTCCCCATCATCCTATCACTACAGACCCTTGTAAAAAGTCCCTCCCCAGCTTTCCTGTAGCCTGTGCAGGTACTGGGAGGCTGCTCTAAGGTTTCCCCAGAGCCTTCCTTCTCCAGGTTGAACAACCTCAACTCTCCCAGGTGTCCTCATAGCAGAGGTGCTCCAGCCCTCAGATCACCTCCGTGGCCTCCTCTGGACCTGCTCCAATAGCTTCATATATTTCTTACGCTGGGCATTCCAGACTGGACACAGGACTCCAGGTGGGGTCTCACCAGAGCAGAGTAGAGGGGCAGAATCCCCTCCCTCTCCCTGCTGCCCACGCTGCTTGGGATGCAGCCCAGGACACGGTTGGCCTTCTGGGCTCTGAGCACACGTTGCCACACACCTTGTGGCTGCCCTGCCCAACACACCTTGTCAGCTCGGTCCCGCTGGACTCCGTACTTGCCCCCAAAGCCCTGGGCTGCATCCGTCTGGGAGGAGTGCTTCCCGACCTCAGCCACGTACTCGTGGCCCACTGCACACTGAAAGAGAGAGACACGAGTGTTGCAAAAGAGAGTGCTGCTCCAAGCACCACGGGAACAAACAACACAACAGAGTAAGATCCGTTAATATTAAATCACACGGCTTAGCAAACTTTGTGCTAAGTGTAAGAACAAAGCGCAGGGAGAATCTGATAAAGGACATCCTGATAAAGGACATCCTGCACATAGAGTCATGGAATGGTTTGGGTTGGAAGGGACCTCAAAACCCATCCAGATCCAACCCCCCTGCCATGAGCAGGGACACCTCCCATTGGATCAGGTTGCTCAAAGCCTCATTCAATCTCCCAACCCTGAACACCTCCAGGGATGGGGCATCCGTGACTTTCCTGGTCAATCTGTGCCAAGGCCTCACCAACCTCACAGGAAAACATTTCCTCCTAAGATCTCATCTCAATCTCCCCTCTTGCAGCTTAAAACTGTTCCCCCTCATCCTACCCCTTCACTCCCTGATAAAAAGCCCCTCCTCAGATTTCCTGGAGCCCCTTTCAGTACTGGAAGGCTGCTTAAAGGTCTCCTCGGAGCCTTCTCTTCTCCAGGCTGGACAAGCCCATCTCTCTCAGCCTGTCCTTGTATGGGAGCTTCTCCAGCCCTCTGGAGGTGGTGTGGCCAGGAATTACACCACTTCTCAGGTGAAGGGCAAGAGGCTGAATATTTGCAACATCCTGGTAAGACTGGGCGAAAGCTGAGGAGCTGCTGAGCAAAGATATCCTCACTCTGCTCTGGCAGAAGGGTCTGAGCATGGCTGCTGCATTTTGGCCTCTTCCTCTCATCCTATCACTTCTTACTTTTTTTTCCTCACTGCTGGAAGAAAATGAAGTATTAAATGCTGAAAGGCACAACAAGAAGTGTGATGATGATTATTAGAAATATAACACAAATTTGATGTCAGAACAGAGAACATGACCTAGGGCTCCATCCTGGGGAGACATGACAGAGGTCTGGAATGGAGAATGTAAGGGGGAATTATTCACCAGTTCTCCAAACACAAGTAGGAAGGTGTTGAATTTAATTTTTATGCAGCAGGTTCAAAAGAAGCCACAGAAAGACATTTTTCATAGCATTGCCAAGGAAGTTATAGAGACAAATTATACCAATGGGTTCCAACAGATCCCAGGTACAGACTGTGGGCCATCTAAACCTGGGTGAATCCACACAACCATGCCAGCTCTCCACTCCCTCCCTTCAGGGTCAGGACAGGAAACAGTGACGCTCTTTCCTTTATGAGGGAAAGGTTTTTTTTCCCACTGGGGCCCAAGGAAGCCTTCTACAAGTGTTACCTTATCCATCCGGTCCCTCTCTGTTCCAAATTTGCCCCCATAGCCATAGGAGGCCTTGGGGCCAGTCTCCAGCTCCTTCTTCTTGATGACCTCATGCTCCTCTGACACCTTGCTCCTCAGCTGATGGATGCTGGTGGGACAGAGAGCGAGGACGAGTCACTGGGGGGTTGTGCAGGGCCAGCTGGAGCATCCTGCAAAGCTCAGCATGGAGCAGGACCCCAGCCCTCTGCCAGCTGCCAGCATGCACACAGTGGGTCCCCACTGGGGTAGGAGGTGCTGCTGCCCTGGGGGCTGGTGAGGGATCCAGAGCAGCAGGCTCAGTGTGCCCAGCCAGCCCCAACTTGGGGGGCACCCTGGCTTCAACAGGAGCACACGCTTTCCTTGTCCCCTGCCCTGCACGAGCCACCCTGTGCTGGGCAGTACTGGGACATCCCCAGGGGGCTGGTGGCTGGGGTCAGCCTTGGGCAGGGAAGGGAGCAGGAAGGCTTTGCCACAGGGACAGCTGCTCTCTGGAGTTATGTGAAGGTGAACACCTCACAGCATCACAGGTGGCCGGGCAATTTTGTCTCTGGTGCAACACAGCTTCTCCAACCAAGAGCCTGGATGCTCCTCGCACAGGGTACATCTCTGCTCCCCTCCATCCTGATGCTTTCCAGGGCTGGAGCTTTGTCCCAGGCACTAAGCTCCAGGTGAGGCACCCCAGAAGTCGAGCCCCAGGTATAGAAACTCCAAGCGTGGAGCCCCAGGTGCAGAAGCCCCAGGTGAGGCACTCCAGGTGCAGAAACCCCAGGTGAGGAAGCCCAGAAGAGCCCCAAGCACAGAGCTCCAGGTGACGGAGCCCGAGGTGTGGAGCCCAAGGTGAGGAAGCCCAGAAGTGGAGCTCCAGGTGAGGAAGCCCCAGGCAATAGAGCCTCAAGCGTGAAGCCCCAGGTGAGGAAGCCCCAGCTGCAGGATCTCCAGGAGAAGAAGCCCCAGGCAAGAAAGCTGCAGGTGTGGGAGCCCCAGGTGACAAAGACCAGAGTCAGAGACCCCCAAGAGTGGAGCCCCAGGTGTGGAAGCCCCACATGAGAGCAAGGGAGCCCCAAGCATGGAGCCCCAGGTGAGGAAACCCCAAGTGTGAAACCCCCCAGCACAGAGCCCCAGGTGAGCGAGCACCAGGTGGAGAAGCCCCAGGCAATGGAGCTCCACATGCAGAACACCAAGGCAAGAGAGCCTCAGGTAAGGAAGCCCCAGGTGAGGGAACCCCAGGTGAGGAACCCACCCACAAGCCCTGGTCCCTGCACCCACTCAATGTGCTCGGCGCGGCCGGAGCCCTCGATGGTTTTGGCTCCCCAGCGCTGCTCCTTCTCGGAGATGTCGTTCTGCAAGAGCAAAGAGCAGCCATCAACCCCCTGCCCTGGGAAAGGGGGGCTCCATCCCTGGAGCAGCTGGGCTGGGGGGGCAAAGTGGGGAGGATGACTCCTGGGCACAGCTGGGAAGGGGGTGGCTGTGGGAAGCCCCAACCACTGCCTCGGGGAGGAGAGGGCGGCAGAACCACTGGGGGATTAATGGTTCAGGAAAATGCTGGAGGAACAATGAAGTCCTGGTCTTGCTTGAGGTCAGGGAATCATAGAACGGTTTGGGCTGGAAGGGTCCTTAAAGATCATCCAGTTCCAACCCCCTGCCATGGGCAGGAACACCTCCCACTGGATCAGGGGGCTCAAAGCCCCATCCAACCTGGCCTTGAACACCTTCAGGGATGGGGCAGCCTGTGCCAGGGCCTCACCAGAATCATGGAATCATTATAGTTGGAGAGGTTCAAAAAGTGGGTAGACATGGCACTTCATGACATGGTTTAGTGGGCACGGTGGGTTTGTGTTGATGGTTGGACTGGATGAGCTTAGAGGTCTTTTCCAACCTTTTAATGATTCCATGATTCTGTGATTTCAGTGCTATTACTTGTGGTCAGAAGTGGGGTAGGACGTTCTGGGGACAACACATGGATATGGGTCAGAAACAGCTTGGACAGATGACCTGACATCTGAGGTGGGGCAGGGGGTGCCAAGCTCCAAGCTCTGCCTCAGTTAACCCTTCATGCAACCACCACAATCAATAGTAGGGATCTCCACCCCAGATACTCACCACAAAATCGGGATCGGTGTCCCAGTCGTCTCCCTGAGCCTCCACCTTCACCGACACCTCATGTCCAACGACCGCTTTCCACATCTGGACAAGGACATAGTATCACCCAGAGCCCGGCACTGGGTGCTGCTGGCTTCCAGCCACAGGCACGTCCAACCACTCCAGTGGTTGGCAGGGACCACTTGGTCCCTCAGAAAGCACAGGACACCCCAAAATAGCTGCTCTTGAGCCCCAGCATCTCTTCCAGCAAAAACCACGGAGCTTTTAAGTGCAAACCACAGACTTCACGCGTTCAGTGAAACATCACATCTTATTTTAAGGTCAGTTAAAGCTCCCTCCCAGCTACCAGATTCTGCTTTTCCAACATCCATTAATTTTCTGCGCTCACAGAACCATAGAATGACCCGAGTTGGATGGGACCCACAAGGATCATCCAGTCCAGCTCCTGGCCCTGCACAGGACAACCCCAACATTCACCCCGTCTATCTGAGGGTGTGGTCAAATGCTTTTTGAATATTGTTAGGTTTGCTGTGACTGCTTCCCTGTTCCAGTGCTCCAAGAGGCTGTTCCAGTGCTGTGGAAGACTGTTCCCTGCTTCAGCCTCCTTCCTGTTACAGATTCTGTTTACACAAGGTTGGTTCTCTGAACTACCAAGATACAAGGGTGATTTATCTGAGGTTGGACCCCTCGAGTCTCTTCTCTGTTTTCAACCTTTTTACAGACCTTAGAGCAGCCTTTTAGTACTGAAAGGGGCTCCAGGAAAGGTGGGAGGGGAGATTTATCAAGGAGTGCAAGGGTAGATTATGGGGGAATGGTTTTAAGCTGGAAGAGGGGAGATTGAGATGAGCTCTTAGGAGGAAATGTTCTCCTGTGAGGGTGGGGAGGCCCTGGCCCAGGTTGCCCAGAGAAGCTGTGGCTGCCCCATCCCTGGAGGTGTTCAAGGCCAGGTTGGATGGGGCTCTGAGCCCCCTGATCCAGTGGGAGGTGTCCCTGCCCATGGCAGGGGGTTGGAACTGGATGGGCTTGGAGGTCCCTTCCAACCCAAACCATTCTATGATTTAATCACTGCCTCGTGCTAGAGAAGGCTCAGTAAAAGGTGTGTCCTGGTCTGGCAGTGCTCAAGCACCTCGCTGAGTGATGTCTCTGGCTGTCATAGGGTTAAAAAATGGAACTGGGGCTAAAACCATTGTGTGTACTGGGCAGAAAGGGCTGAAGCTGTGGTGATGTGGCCTGTACAAGCTGTCCAGAAAGGCCTGGAGGAAGTGATAGACCCAGGAAGAGGAAGTTAAATAACAGTAATGTGAAATCCAAACCTCCCGTGTTTCGTTATCAAGGTGACAGTGAAAAACCCTCCCAAACAAGACAGTTTCTACAAAATTAGAGACAAAAGGAAGTTTCCATGGCTCATCTGCCCCTGTGCAACAGACAAATCGTTCTCAGCAGAGCTTTCCTGTCCCACCACCCACTGCCTGGGGTGTCGAGGAGCCCCAGGTTGCTGCAGAAGAGCCCTGAATTGGTGTCAAGGAGCCCCAAATTGTTCTTGCTGTCACCCAAAGCAGCTTTTCACCAGGGCAGAAAGACTGAACATGATGTGCAGCAAAGGCTGGGCTGCTGAGCCCTGTTTCACCTCACTGCAAATATCACATGAACTTGTGAACAGGAGGGAAGAGAACTGCTTTGTGATGGATCCTCATTTAACAGCACCCTTTCCTTTTGTGCTCCTCAGCAGCATTAACCCACCCCTCAATCCCAAACTTCCAGCACCGAAAGGGGCTCCAGGAAAGCTGGGGAGGGGTTCTTTGTCAGGGAGTGCAGGGATAGGACGAGGGGGAACTGTTTTAGGCTGAAAGAGCGGAGATTGAGATGAGATCTTAGGAAGAAATATTTTCTTGTGAGGGTGGGGAGGCCCTGGCCCAGGTTGCCCAGAGAAGCTGTGGTTGCCCCATCCCTGGAGGTGTTCAAGGCCAGGTTGGATGGGGCTTGGAGCCCCCTGATCCAGTGGGAGGTGTCCCTGCCCATGGCAGGGGGTTGGGACTGGGTGGGCTTTGAGGTCCCTTCCAACCCAAACCATTCCATGATTCTGTGAGCCTTGCAGTAGCCCCAGGTGCCCTGGACTGTTTCTTTCTGTGCCAGCAAAATGTTTGTGCTGAACAAAACGTTTGCAGTGTTACAGCCTGGGGGAGGAGTGGCTGGAAAGGCCCTGGAGGAGAAGGGCCTGGGGGTGTTGGTTGGCAGGGGCTGAACCTGAGCCAGCAGTGGCCCAGGGGGCCAAGAAGGCCAATGGCATCTTGGCCTGGATCAAGAACAGTGTGGGCAGCAGGAGCAGGAGGTCACTGCACCCCTGTACTCAGCACTAGTGAGGCCACACCTTGAGTACTGGGGTCACTTCTGGGCCCCTCAGTACAAGGACATTGAGGGGTTGGAGAGCGTCCAGAGAAGAGCAATGAGGCTGGGGAAGGGGCTGGAGAACAAGTCCTATGAGGAACGGTTGAGGGACCTGAGGTTGTTTAGTTTGGAGAAGAGGAGGCTGAGGGGAGACCTCATCCCTGTCTACAACTGCCTGAGAGGGGCTGTGGCAGAGCGAGTGTTGATCTCTTCTCTCCAGTGCCAGGTGATGGGACAAGGGGAAATGGCCATGAGTTGTGCCAGGGGAGGTTCAGACTGGATATTGGGAAGAATTTCTTTACTGAAAGGGTGGTCAGGCCCTGGCAGAGGCTGCCCAGGGAGGGGGTTGAGTCCCCATCCCTGGAGGGGTTTAAAGGAAGGATACATGAGTTCTTAAGGGACATGGTTTAGCAGATGATGGGTGCAGTTGGACTCGATGATCTCCAAGGTCTTTTCCAGCCGGAAGATTCTATGATTCTATGAACCAGTAATTAATCAGGGGGCAAAGACAACAGAAACGAGAAGAGGGCAGAGGGATGAGCTTTTCTTTTGCTAAGCAGAAGCCAGATAGTGAGCTCAAGGGGGAGACACAGGACCAAGGGAACACAGCAGGTCCTTGACTACTCCAAGGTTCTCCTATGCATGGGCACCAATCATAGCAAACTGAATATAGGGAATGGCAAAAAGCAGGAAGGTTCACGTGAACACAGCACAATCTAACAATACCCTTCATCTCCTTTTCCCTTCCCTAATTTATGAGCATCTCTCACTCCAGAGATCTTTACTTTGTGGCTTGCTTCTGTTAATGATAAAACAGCAGCAATACCCAGCCAGCTCGGGGCTGTTCCAAGGGGCAGCTGATTTGAGGTTCAGCATTGTCAATCCTGCTGTAAATGGTTCTTGACCACCTACTCTCCAAAGCCACCCACCGTGCATCCTGGGAACAGTCACAAACCACAGGCTGTAATCACACCACAAGGCTCCAGACACCTTCTAGAATGAGGAACAGCAACCACAGTAGCATCTCAACCCTTCCATTTGTCCCATTTTCCCCCTTGAAAGCGTTCCCTACGGCACAAATACAGGGTCACCACACTTAGCATGGTGGTGCTGCTTGGTTTGGAAATGTGGTTCTTCAGAGCCTCAAACACAACAGCAACAATGATGACCAAAGAAGAGACCGAGAAGGAAATGCCCAGCGCTATCAACTCACGCATGCTGGGTCAGGAAGGAGTTCTCTTTGCCCACCAAAACCTTACAGTGTTTTGTTGTTGTTTCCCACTTTCCACTCTCAAAACACACTCAGCTTTCTTACCTTAAAAGCCTCACCAGCTCCTGCTGGCAAACTTGCTTGGTTTTGCTCAGACACTTCTTGCCAGCGACAGCTTTTGGACTGCTCTGTGCTCAGAGTTCCTCTTTTAACTTCAGCTCTTCACTTCCTGCCTCCCAGCCCCCAGCTCTGCTCAAGTCCTGATACCAAAACCTGCCCGAGGGCAGCAGAACCCTCACACACTGCAAACTGCTGACTCCACGAGTAGCTCTTGATGGGGCACAATTCTGTTTCTTAGTGTGCGAAACCAGATCGTCTTCTCCATTTTCATCTCTTCCAAAAAGTCAAGTCTGCCAGAAAAGTACAAAAAAAGTTAAAAGGCTGAAGCCCCAAGGACCTGGGGGTGCTGGTTGACAGTAGCTAAAGACAGGCCAGCAGTGGCCCAGGTGGCCAAGAAGGTCATCAGCATCCTGGCTTGGTGTGAGCAGCAGGAGCAGGGATGGGATCGTTCCCCCTGCACGCAGTGTTGGTGAGGCCACACCTCAAATCCTGCCTTCAGTTTTAGGTCCCTCTCTACAAGAAGGACCTTGAGGGGCTGGAGAACATCCAGAGAAGAGGAACGGAGCTGGGGAAGGGTCTGTAGCCCAGAGGTTCTGGGAGCAGCTGAGGGACCTGGGGCTGTTTAGTCTGGAGGAGGTTGAGGGGAGACCTCACAACTGTCTAAAATTCCCTGAAAGGTGGTTGTAGTGAGGTGGGTGCTGGGCTCCTCACCCAAGTAATGAGGGATAGGACAAGAGGAAATTACCTCAAGTTGCACCAGGGGAGGTTTAGATGGGACACGGGGGAGAATTTCTTTACCAAAAGAGTGGTGAAGCCCTGGCAGAGGCTGCCCAGGGCACTGGTGGAGTCTCCATCCCTAGAAATGTTCAAAAAATGTGTGGTCATGGCACTTTGGGACATGGTTTAGCAGGCACGGTGGTGCTGGGCTGGTGGTAGGACTGGATGATCTTAGAGGTGTTTTCCAACCTCAATGATGCCATGATTCTATGATTCAATGACAACTGCAGTAAGATCCAAAGAACACAAGACAGTGCTTGCAGAACTTGTTATGGGTTGTGGTTTTGGAGTGGAAAGGTAGGGTTGGACTCGACGATCTCCAAGGTCTTTTCCAACCAAGTGATTCTATGACTGACTCCTTGCTTCACAGTATAAACTACATATAACATGCAGACAAACACACACATGTACATGCGAACATGAAAGGGTTTCCAGGACCAAAACCAACCCCAAACAAATGTAAATAGCTTGAATTAGGAAGATGGAGAGCGTGTAGTTAAAGAATCTGAAGCACTTACAGATCAAGCTCTTTGGCACATTGCTTGCTGGTGGGAAGAGCAAAAATTTGGAATGAGTAGCATGAATCACACTTGTTTGACAGTAGATAAACATCTCAAACCAAAATAACTTCCTTTCCAAATTAGGCAAGTGAAGCAAAAGAAGTTCCTAGAGTAGTCACTTCCGTGTGACACAACACACAGGGCTTAGAATAGAACAGCACAGAAGGGTTCAGCTGGAAGGGACCTCCAACCATCATCCAGTCCAACTGCTGGATCACTTCAGGGATGACCAAGAGTCAGAGCATCTTATTAAGGGCATGGCCAAACACAACATACAGAGAAGTGGATCAGAAAAGTGAGCTACGGTCCCCAGTGGTCCTGGAAAATGTAAGATGCAGCACCACTGGGCCCTCAGGAGACCTCTGACATGACAGCATTACCCAAACTTCATCTGAAAAATAATCTTTATTATATATATACAGGAGCTCAAGCCCCAGGAAGCAAGAGGTGAAGTATTTGGTCACTGATTTTTACAGAGTTGAGAAGTCCACGTGGATAATCAAAGGTAGTGCACAATGGGATAGGTAGTGCCAATATTCCAGACCTACCAGAGATCCAGTTATTTCAGCAACTGTGATGAAATCAATCCATCCTCAAACAGGCCAGAAAACCTTAGTTTACCAGCAATATCAAAAGAACTACCTCTTTCCCATGGGAAAAACATGACTGTTCATACTTTTGCTAGAGGCAGATACAATTCTTCTGGCAAGGTCTCCAAACAGAATGACCACAAGAGGTAACTCAAGAAGCATCTTTGCATTCAGCATTCTCCCTTTGGAAGAAGCAGTCTCAATTCCAGGACATATTCAGGAGTTCTTGAGAAAACACAGCCTTCCATACATCCCACAAGATCAAGTCCATCTGCATCGGTTTGCTTTAGACTCAAACAAGACCAATGACCACCACCAGGTCTCTACAACAGGCTTTTCCTAAATGCCAGAAGGTTTCAGAATGCTATTCCCTTCTTCAGCACAGGGGAAAGAGTTTATTTCTGGAGCTTCTGCCTTCGACTCGGGCCCACATCCACATTATGGAGCCCTTCCCCACAGCTCAAAGAGGTTTAATCTTGTGACAAGGGTTCAGAGGAGGAGAATGCAGGAGCACAGCTGCTCGTTTCTAGAGGTAAGCAAGCACCTTCCATCACGAGAGGTGCACAAATGCCACGAACTTAGAGCTAAAAACCTTGTTCCCTATTCCTTTTCAACAACTAAATTACATTATTTTACAGGCTGGTCAGAGCAGACATATCACATTCATTAAAAGGAATGCTCAGCAGGTCCAGATATACCAATTTTGGTCTTTCTTCAACAGGAGATACAACTGAGCAGGAAACACCATTTTGAAACTCAATTTGTGTTCCTTGAAGTGTCCACAACTCCTTTGGGATACACATTTCAAATAGCACTGAGGCACAGAGCAAATCTAAAGGCTGGAAGAAAGGGAAGAAGCTTCTCTTTCCTATTTCTACCTACAGGGTTTTCCCAACACAGCTCACTGAGTCCAAGAGGGGGAAGATCCTGCAGTTCCTGGAAGTGTTGAGGTTCTGCAGCGACTCAGGAATGTTTTTCTTATTCCTACTGGACTCGATGATCTCAAAGGTCTTTTCCAACCTTGTGATACTGTGAATCTACAGCACAATCCTACACAAAATGAGTGGTGATACCACTGTTCTTGAACACTGCAGTGTGACCACCCTGTACCACACAATTAAAAACACCAAAGGAATGGCAGATATCCTGGAAACAGATCCCAAACACCAGCACTGGCTGTTGCAGACTTAAGACAGCCACAACCTTGGTGCAAGTTGCTGGGTGCCAGCTGCTGTTTAAGGGCTGATTTGGAAAAAGAAGGCAGCTGGGTGAAGTGCTACCCTGTCCATATGGAATGCAGATCCAGGGATTACACAGAGGGCTGTGGCTCAAGGAAAGGCTGTTATTCCTGGTCACAGGTGGCCTGTGAAGCACAGGAAGAGCAGGAGATGGAGAGCAAGCAGGTACATGGCCGCCAGCAGGGGCAGGTGGGTGCGGGAACGGAAGAGACTGCGTAACAGGCGGCGTAGTCCAAGGACATTCCGAGTCTGGAAGAGTAAAGGAAAGACCAGTCAGCACCAGGAATGGATATGTCCCCAGCTTCCTCCACCCAGAGCTCTCCAGACCATGAAAAGTTTAAGCTAATGAGCATGAATCTTCCCAAACCAATTCCACTGTCAGATGTGATCTCTAGAGCGAACCCTCAGGAAAATATTCCCCTTCCCCTGCTCTTCGCAGGTTCCTCATGAACCACCTCTCCAACTCTGCTTGAGAAAGGGCAACAGAATGCAGAACATCTCCCCCTGGCATTTGGTCCCTATGAATTTTTAGCCTCTCCCAGTGAAATATAAACAAATGGATCAATAGGACTTTTGTGCTAGAACCTCAAGATACAACAAATCCACATTCACTCCCTAGCCCAGGACTATTAATTTTTGTGTTCTTTCACCCTTGCAGCTGAAAGGACTTCTGAAGCTGTTAACAAGCTGCTGCAGAGTGACCTTGCTCTACAGGAGCTCTTCCATGAGTCCTCAGGTAATGTAACATAGAATCATAGACTGGTTTGAGTTGGAAGGGACCTCAAAGCCCATCCAGACCCAACCCCCTGCCATGGGCAGGGACACCTCCCACTGGATCAGGGGGCTCCAAGCCCCATCCAACCTGGCCTTGAACACCTCCAGGGATGGGGCAGCCACAGCTTCTCTGGGCAACCTGGGCCAGGGCCTCAGCACCTCATCATGAGGAATTTCTTCCTAAAGTCTAACCTAGATCTTCCCCCTTCCAATTTAAAGCCCTTCCCCTTCATCCTATCACTACAGACCCTTGGAAAAAGCCCCTCCCCAGCTTTCCTGGAGCCCTTTCAGTCCTGGGAGGCTGCTCTAAAGTCTCCCCAGAGCCTTCTCTTCTCCAGGCTGAACAACCCCAACTCTCTCAGCCTGTCCCCATAGCAGAGGGGTTCCAGCCCTTGGATCATCTTTGTAGCCTCCTCTGGACCTGTTCCATCAGTTCTTCTTATGGTGGGGATTCCAGCACTGGACACAGGACTCCAGGTGGGGTCTCCCCAGAGCAGAGCAGAAGGGCAGAATCTCCTCCCTCTCCCTGCTGGTCCCACTGCTTTGGGTGCAGCCCAGGACAGGGTTGGTGTCTGGGCTCTGAGCACACGTTGCCGGCTCACGTTGAGCTTCTCCTCAATCAGCACCCCAAGTCCTTCTCCTCAGAGCTGCTCTCAATCATGTCACCTTCCATCCCATATTGAAACCCTGGGCTGCCCCGACTGGGGAAAACAGAGCAAGACAGCATTAGAAACCTACACAAACCCAAGCAGATTTAACCGTGCCTACAGAAGGATTTAGCTTTTAGAGGTTCACAGCTTTCAGTTCACGTTTTCTTGCATCAGACAGGGCTCAGACCATTGGCAGATGTGAAAGTAAATTCTTACTCTGTTGAAATTATTATCCATGGAATCCATCAGCAAGGAATGCTCATGACCTGGAGTCATATCGATGCTAGTGCTTAGCGACGACGTCCACTCACTTGACTGCAACCTGCCACAAAAGAACACACCATTAAACTCATGGTGCCCCAAAGCAACACTGGAGACAAGCTTAGGAAAGGAGCTATTTCAACCACCACAAGCATGAACAAGAACTGGTTTCATTTGTACAACCGTAGTGCCTCCTGAGCTCAGGCTGAGCAGAATCATAGAATCATTAAGGTTGGAAAAGACCTCTAAGATCATCCAGTTCACCCATCAGACCAACCCCACTGTGCCTACTGAAGTGCCAGGGCAGTGATTGTGCCCCTGGACTCAGCATTGGTGAGGCCACACCTCGAATCCTGGGGGCAGTTCTGGGCCCCTCACTCCAAGAAGGACATTGAGGGGCTGGAGAGTGTCCAGAGAAGGGAACGGAGCTGGGGAAGGGTCTGGACAACAGGGGTTGTGAGAGGTGGCTGAGGGACCTGGAGTTGTTTAGCCTGGAGAAAAGGAGGCTGAGGGGAGACCTCATCCCTGTCCACAACGGCCTGAGAGGAGGCTGTGGGGAGGTGGGGGTTGGTCTCTTCTCCCAAGGGACAGGAGATGGGATGAGAGGAAATGGCCTCAAGTTGCCCCAGGGCAGGGTCAGATTGGACATCAGGAAACATTTCTTCACTGAAAGGGTTCTCAGGCCCTGGCAGAGGCTCCCAGGGAAGGGGTGGAGTCCCCATCCCTGGGGGGGTTTAAAAGGTGGGTGGATGAGGTACTCAGGGATCTGGTTTAGTAGTGGACAGGAACGGCTGGACTCGATGATCTCAAAGGGAGAGGGGGGAGGGGGGGGGGGGGGCAGAGGGGGGCAGAGGGGGGCAGAGGGGGGGACGGGGGGGACAGGGGGGGACAGGGGGGTAGGAGCTGCTGTCAGTGGAACCCTTTCTCACCTCATTTATACTTCTTCACTTCAAAACTCATTAATTTTTTGGTGCTGGTTTTTTTCCCCCTTTGCCTTTCAGGAATTTCAAACTCTTTATGTTAACTGAGGTCTCTGTGTTCTACACAGGCCAAGGGGAAGCGTTTTCCCTAAGTGTTTAATTGCTTCTCAATACTCAAATTAATTAAAAGTTCATGTTAGTTGGCAACACATTAAAATTGAGTGACCTTCTTCAAGTCAAGATTGTTTCTCCCATGAAAGACAAGTGCTTACTTAGGAGACAAATTCCTTAGAAGTATGAAAACTCTTCTGCCTTCACCCAGCTTCCAGTCTCCAATTATGTTTTCCATAGTCAATTTAACTAATTCAGAAAGCTGGCATCTCATTTCTAGTCAGAATTTGTCTTAATGGCTTTTCACCTGTCCCATTCTATCTTTGTCTACAATTCAAGGTCAGTCTGAACATCAGGAAACACTTCTTTTACTGAGCATGGGCACAGGGAGGCTGTGAACTCTTCATCCTTGCAGGTATTCAAAGCCATCTGGACATGGTCCTGGGCAACTGGCTTTAGGTAGTCCTGCTCGAGGAGGGGTATTGGACCAGAGGACCTCAAGAGGCCCCTTTCAAACTCAACCATTCCATTGTAGACACAGCATGGTTATTTCTGTGCCCCTGGTGACACTGGACAGAAGGATATAATGAAGTGCAGATGAACACAAAGCTAGCATCACCATGCTTTTATGGTGATACTGCCCGTTTGCCCGAGCTCCCTCACCTCCTGATCTCATCCTGTGCTGCAGAAAGTGCCTCCTCTACCACAAGACGACGGTCCCGTTCCTCCTCCAGCTGCTCCTCTAAATATCTCAGATCCTGCTTCGTGCTGCTATGTAAATGTTCTGTTTCAGACAACCTGTCAGAAAACAACCCAGCATCTGTCAAAAAAGGGCTAATTCATGGACTATTCTATTTTATTCACTGATGCAGTATGGATACAGACTCCAATCCCCTTCCACTTCATAGTTATCTATTAGTAATATATTTAAATTATTTGGAAAGCAAGAAGGAAGATAAATCTCTTGAAGCTTCTGTGTCACATCACAAAGGGGTTCCTTGGCTCTGTCATCCATGGCCCCACCTTCTGAATATAATTTTGAATGGGTATGAGGGAACACTTGCTAGATCTTAGTTCCAGGAGGTTTCAAGGAATCACGTGCTAGGTCTCAATTCCAGACACTCTCAGCCTAACAGCCTTGAGGACCAGGACCACTGAGATATTTAAGCAGTTACTGAGGACCCAGCTCAACAAAACAAAGATGCTAATTTGGCTGGTGAAGGTCAAGTGGAATTGCTGCTGCATGTTGTCTCTTCATTTGTTGAAGTTCTATCCAAAGAGATAAGTAACAACAGTTGACAAGTGCATATTGCAGCTCCTCCACTTCCACAAGGTTCTAGTGTGCAACTGAGTTTATTCAACATTATCATGGAGTAACAGAAATAGGCTCATCACCAGCTTAAAGACCTCCACCAGGAGTAACATCCCCAACCCTGTTTGCTCAGGCTTTCTCTACCTTTGCTGCAATTCCTGCAGTTCTGGTGTGTAGCTGCCTCTCTGAGGCTCATTCTTTTCTTGGGGAGCTCCTGGAGCAGCATCTGTTGCAAACAACTCCTGCAAGAAAGCATAGATTTATGGCAGATAGCACTGAATGAAGATGCACTGGGGCAGTCCCACTGGGGCAATTTTGGGTGCCACTGTATAAAAACCAACATCAAACTACTGGAGACCGTCCAGAGGAGGCCACAAAGCTGGGGAAGGGTCTGGAGGGGAAGTCGTATGAGGAATGGCTGAAGGCACTGGGTCTGTTCATCTGGAGAAGAGGAGACTGAGGGGGACCTCAAGGCTGGTTACTGCCTTCTCACAAGGGAGGAGGAGGAGCAGGGGCTGAGCTCTTCTCTCTGGTGACCAATGAGAGGACTTGAGGGAATGACAGGAAGATGTGCCAGGGGAGGGTTAGGTTGGACATTAGGAAGAGGTTCTTCACCCAGAGGGTGGTGGAGCACTGGAACAGCTCCCCAGGGAAGCAGTCACAGCACAGCATTCCAGAAGCATTTGGCCAAGGCCCTCAGGTGTGAATGTTGGGAGTGTCCTGTGTAGGGACAGGAGTTGGACTCTGTGATTCTTGTGAGTCCTTTCCAGCTTGGGTGATTCTACGACTCCACGAGCTACAATGGTTCTACAAAGCTACAATGCTTGCAGTGGAGCCATCTACAATAAGCTTTTCCCTCCCTTGCACCAAGAAGACCACCCTTACCACGCCCTTGTCTGCAGAATGCAGCTCCTGGAGCTGCCTCTCAAGCTCCAAGCAGCGGGTCAGAACCTCATTGTAGTGCTGATGGCTCTCACAGATGTTCCGGCTGCTGCTGCGCAGCTGAAGGGAGAGGGCGTTTTTCTCCTCGAAGACCTGAGATAGCTGAGAAGAGAAACACAACTGCTAAGTGCAGAGCTCTTATTTTTGTGAAAGTAAAACTGTTCTCTGGATAAATGAGCATAATAATTCCATTTAGAACGTGGGAACTGCTCCACTGCACGTTACAAAGGTCCAAACCACTGATAATCTCCAACAGGAGCTTGTGACTAAGGTTTCCGGGAGTCCCAAGACATCAATACAATATAGAGAATAACACATTTCCAAAGCAAGACTTCTAAAATACTGAGATTGACCTAAACCTTTCAGAAAGAACCTAAATGTTTCTCAAATGGACAACGAAATGGGAAGGAGTCCAGCAAAAGGCTCCTGAGATTGCCAAGGGGTAGGAGCACATGATGCCTGTGAGAGCTGACCTGCTTTATCCTGCTAAAGAGTGTCACTTCACTAAATTCCCACAAGAACAGCAAGATTCATTCCTGCTCCCTGAGCCCTGCTCATCTCTACCCTCCTCCCCACATTCCTCATCCCAGACTCTACAAGGAGTTATAAGATATAATTGGTACCTTGCTGTTTAACTGCTGAATTCTGAGCTCTTTTTGGTGCAATTCTTTCAGGCTGTCACTTAGCTGGGCCTGGAGATGTTTTGTCTCTGTTTCTAGGCTTGAAAAATCATCTCTTAGAACTTCTGATGGAATCTGACAGGGAAAGAACAATGAAAAATACACAGCACACATGAAAATCCACTCCTGTATTAGTCAAGGTCAAGGCCCAACATTACTCCTTGGTCTGCACAAAGCAGCAAATGGGGAATAAACAGAAAGATCCTAGAAAATCCAAACAATCAGGAAACATGACTGAACTTGCAGACACGATGGGTCCTTCTCAAGAGTTGTCTTAAAGGTGTCTACAGTAAAGGAAGAAAAAAAAGTGTATGAATGAGAAAAACACAAAACCAAAGCAATGTCCACACTGTTCTCACTCAACCCAGACTGAAATGTTAGCATTGAAGCACTCTACTGGAAAGCACCACATGCACAGTGTTTGAGCTTCTTCTTTGGATGTGTGCATTATAGAACCATAGAATGGGTTGGGTTGGAAGGGACCTTAAAGATCATCCAGTTCCAACCCCCCTGCCATGGGCAGGGACACCTCCCACTGGATCAGGGGGCTCCAAGCCCCATCCAACCTGGCCTTGAACACCTCCAGGGATGGGGCAGCCACAACTTCTCTGGGAAACCTGTGCCAGGGTCTCACCACCCTCATCCTGAAGAATTTCTTCCCAATGTCTAATCCAAATCTTCTCCCTTCCAATTTAAAGCCGTTCCCTCTCATCCTGTCACTCCAGGCCCTTGGAAAAAGTCCCTCCCCAGCTTTCCTGGAGCCCCTTCAGGTACTGAGAGGCTGCTCTAAGGTCTCCCCAGAGCCTTCTCTTCTCCAGGCTGAACAACCCCAACTCTCCCAGCCTGTCCTCACAGCAGAGGTTCTCCAGCCCTTGGATCATCTCCATGGCCTCCTCTGGACCCGTTTCAACAGTTCCATCTCCTTTTTATGTTGAGGATTCCAGAAGTGGACACAGGACACCAGATGTGGTCACACAAGATCGCAGCAGAGCGGGGATAATCCCCTCCCTCACCCTCTGGCTTTGAATGCAGCCCAGGATCCAGGGGACTTTCTGGGCTGTCAGCACACATTGTTGGCTCAAAGGGATCAGGGGAGATTGCCTTCCCTCTCCACACCTCACTGCAACACCACAGGTGTGGGCAGGAGAGTCCTTTCCTTGCTTATAATCTAACAGTATTGTACAGGCAGAGCGTCCTTCCCTGGACCAAGCGAAATATTCAACATATTCCACTCCACTTTCAGGGCTGTGATACAGGGGAAAACAAGGCAGAAAGTGCAACATTCAATCCCCAGCCTCTCTGGGCTTGAGTCAGGATTGCAGATCCCTGTCACAGGAAAAACAGCAATAAAAATTTAACAGGAAACTTCAAAATTAGAATGTGACATTAAAAGGAGAACTAAACTAGAAGATTTTAGATTCAAACTCAGTGGAAGAAGCAATGCTTAAATAGCCAGAAAGAAAGAGCTGAGATGTTCCACACTGCTTAGAAGGTGTCCAGGAAGCCCCATATCTTTCCTCTCTTTCTTGAAATGTGAGGAACAAAGGGAAGAGTAAGGGTATGGCAGAGTTTTCTACAGGTTTTCGATGGCCCAAGCTGCACTGTTGGTGTAGGACACACACCAAAACCCAGTACTGCAGGCTGTAGGAGCTAAACAGAAGCAACACATCTTCTTTGGCTGATTCCAAGCCTCACATTTCCATGCATTAAAGAATCCATGGATTTCCACCCACCTTCACTTGGTCCTGCTCCTCTCCAGCTCGAGGTTTGCTGAGGGGCATTCTCATTTCTTGCATAACCCTTCGTAAATGACTCAGTTCCTTGTCTTTGTCTGAGATGACCATCAGGTACTGCTCCTTTAGGCTGCTGTTCTGCTTTTCCCAGGTAGTTCTCTCTTGCCTTCCCAGTACAACAGAAAGGAAATTACCAGCATCACTTATGATATCCAGGTGTCCAGCTCAGAGTGAGCTGAGGATGGTTCTATTTCCTATCATTACCCCATGGCAGAAAAGAAATTTAATAACTAAATCAAACCAAAACAATTCAGTTAAGTACAGGAACCCTAAAAGCAGGTTTAAGGAAGAAGTGTGTATTTGGCTCCACATCACAGACTGGTCAATGCTCAGACTTTGAGTGTTCCTGGGCATTATCACTGCTTCAGTCAAACACCAGAACCACAGCATTGATCCCAACGTGCAAACCTGAGACCAGAGCTTCATTTCATAGACTCACAGAATCGTTTGGTTGGAAAAGAGCTTTGAGATTGAGTCCAACTGTACCCATCCACTACTAAACCACATCCCTGAGCACCTCATCTGCCCATCTTTTAAACCCCTCCAGGGATGGGGACTCCACCACCTCCCTGGGAGCCTCTGCCAGGGCCTGGGAACACTTTTAGTGAAGAAATGTTTCCTGATGTCCAATCTGAACCTGCCCTGGGGCAACTTGAGGCCATTTCCCTTCATCCTATCACTTGTTACTTGGGAGAAAAGACCAACACCCACCTCACCACAACCTCCATTAGGGCCATTAAAATGATCAGAGGGCCAGGAAACCTACCATACAGCTTAAGGCTGAGAGAACTGGGTTTGTTCAGCCTTGAGAGGAGAAGGCTTAGGTGAGACCTTATCACCATGCACCAGTACATAAAGGGCGACTACCAAGAGGATGGAGACTCCCTTTTTACAAGGAGTCACATGGAAAAGACAAGGGGTAACGGGCAGAAGTTGCTCCTGGTGAGATTCCAATTGGATTTGAGAAGAAAAATTTTGAGAAGAAAAATTTTTCACCATGAAAACAGTTAAACATTGGAATACTTTCCCCAGGGAAGTGGTGGATTCCTCTACACTAGGCACTTTTAAGGCTCAGCTTGACAGGGTGCTGGGCCATCTCATTTAAACTACATATCACCTTAAAGGCTGGACCAGATGATCCCAGAGGTCCCTTTCAACCTGACATTCTATTATTCTTTTCAGGTAGATGTAGACAGTGATGAGGTTTCCCCTCAGCCTCCTCTTCTCTAGGCTAAACGACCCCAGTTTCTTCAGCTGCTCCTTTTAAGACTTGTTCTCCAGAACCTTCACCAGCTTTGTTGCCCTTCTCTGGACACATTCCAGTGTCTCAGTGGCTTTCTTGTACCGAGGGGCACTACATTTTACATTGTAGAAGGAAATAAACCTCTTTCTCTTTTATCAGGAGATAAATAAAATTCATAAGCTGCTTCAAATTTTAGATCTGAAATGTTCATTTGAGGGTCAGAGTGGGGGAAGGAGCACTACAAGGTTTTCAATCCTTTTGGGCAAAGATAAGCCATACACCTTTCTACAAAAGAAAGCCACCCCTTTCACTCCAGGTTCAGTCATCTTGGAGCTCTGAAGTACCTGAAAGGGCTTTTCCCTCATTCTTAGAACAGGATATTTTATCTGACTAGTTTTGGCCCAGTTGGAGGTGACAATTTACTAGACTTGAATTACAGACTTTCCAAAAATAGAAGACACAAAGCAAGTGAAATGGAGGTTTAGACAGTCAGACAAAAGGAGTATTTTCTAAAAAATTACATAAGTGGGATAATAAATGGTGTTCATCATCACCTTGGAATGGAGATGTCTGTAATTATAAGCTCCAATCCTACGCTTCCTCTCAAACAGATGACATTGACCATCACTGGATGAAGAAATTAGAAATTAAAAGGTCACTATCTATTTCACACAGGCACTTCCTTCCACTGTGCTGGGCTCTAATCCTTTGGCCAAAGGCTGAGGCAAAAGCTGAACAAGTGGGAAGTTCTCACTCCTGAAGAGGGCAAAGTGGTTTGGTGGAAGAGGCTCCCAGGGAGGGGGTGGAGTCCCCATCCCTGGAGGGGTTTAAAGGATGGGCAGATGAGGTGCTCAGGGATCTGGTTTAGTTGTGGACAGGTGTGGTTGGACTCAATGACCTCAGAGGTCTTTTCCAACCAGATGATTCTCTGATTCTGTGACAGCCAAGGCTGAGGTTCCCAATGCTTTCTTGAGGTTCTCAAGGCTTTCTTTGCCTTCTGCCCACAATCGCTCTTTGAATGAAAGAAACATTTGCACATTTGAATTTTTGAGGTAGTGAAAAGAGAAGCAATGCTCACCTAAGCTGCTGGAGCTCCTGTTGGTAGGAGACACTTTCCTGCTTAAGCTGTTCTAGGAGATGGTGCTGTTCATCCCAGTGCTGCTGCTGCTCCTGCAGTTGGGCTTTCAAACGAGCGTTTTCAGCTGATTCTACCCCGACCAGTATGTATTGTTGCTGCAGGTTCTTCAGCTCTCTTACCTTTAAACAAAGGGAAACATCAGAGAGTGAGACAACTGAGCAAGTAGATAGGTTTATTACCTCTAAGTGTTTAAGAGCATTTCCCACTGGAGAAAAGAAGTCATAGAATAGAATCATAAGGTTGGAAGAGACCTCTGAGATGACTGAGTCCAGCTGTGCCTGTCTCCCTACTAAACCATATCCCTAAGAAACTCATCAAGCCACCTTTGAAACACCTCCAGGGATGGAGACTCCACCACCTCCCTGGGCAATCTTGTTCCAATCCCTGACCACCCTCGCAGTGAAGAAATCCTTCCCACTGTCCAGTCTAAACCTGCCCTGGTGCAACTTGTGGCCATTCCCTCTCATCCCATCTCCTGTCACTTGGGAGAAGAGAGCAGCGCCCACCCCATCACAGCCTCCTTTCAGGCAGTTGTAGACAGTGATGAGGTCTCCCCTCAGCCTCCTCTTTTCCAGGCTAAACAACCCCAATTCCCTCAGTCTCTCCTCTTCGGGCTTATTCTCCAGCCCCCTCACCAGCCTCGTTGCTCTTCTCTGGATGCTCTCCAGCCCCTCAATGTCCTTCTTGGAGTGAGGGGCCCAGAACTGACCCCAGTACTCGAGGTGTGGCCAGTCCAGGGGCACAATCCCCCCCCTCCTCCTGCTGCCCACGCTGTGTCTGACACAGCCCAAGATGCCATTGGCCTTCTTGGCCCCCTGGGCCACTGCTGGCTCAGGTTCAGCCCCTGCCAACCAACACCCCCAGGGCCTTCTCCCCCAGGCTGCTCTCCAGCCACTCTTCCCCAAGCCTGGAGCTGCTCGGGGTTGTTGTGACCCAAATGGAGGACTCTGCACTTGCCCTTGTTGACCCTCATCCCGTTGGTCTCAGCCCATGGATCCAGCCTGTCCAGATCCCTCTGCAGAGCCTCCCTTCCTTCAAGCAGATCCACGCTTGCACCCAGCTTGGTGTCATCCACAAACTTGCTAAGGGTGCACTCAATGCCTTCATCGAGATCTTTGATAGAGATGTTAAACAAGACTGGACCCAGCACTGAACCCTGGGGAACACCACTTGTGACTGGTTTCCAACTGGATTTAACTCCATTCCCCACCACCCTTTGGGCCTGGCCATCCAGCTGGTTTTTCACCCAGCAGAGGCTCTGCCTGTCCACGCCGACAGCAGCCAGTTTCTCCAGCAGGATACTGGGAGAAACGGTGTCAAAGGCTTTACTGAAGTCCAGGTACAGCACATCCACAGCCTTTCCCTTGTCCACTAACCAGGTAACCTTGTCAGAGAAGGAGAACAAGTCACATTGACATGACTGAGAAACTGGAAATTGAATTGGTGGTTACAGCAGTCATAGACTCATGGAATCATTAAGATTGGAAGACGTCTAAGATGATCAAGTCCAACACTACTGTGCCTACTAAACCATGTCCTGAAGTGCCATGGCTACATGTTTTCTGAATGTCTCCAGGGATGGAGACTCCACTTCCCTGGGCAGCCACTGCCAATCTGCTAAAAGCACCCATCAGAGAATTTTATGGTCAATGACAGCAGTGAGTTTTGAGATCTTCCGTGAAGATTTAGTACACATTAACAAATAGACCCCAGGCTACAACATTAATTTCCTTATGCAGAGGGAGATAAAGGGAACAGGAGGAGCTGGTTAAGAATAACTCCTGAAGTTGGTAGTGACTGTAAACCAGGGAACTGAGGAACTAAACCCCTCTGGACAGTTTACTCAGACTAGAATTAGAAATAATCTGCCATTACCCATCCATCACTGCAATGAGTTTTCAAAGACAAGATGATGTGACTGACTCTGGAGATAAGGAAGAACTTGGGAAAGTGGTGAAAGGCTGGCAGAGGCTGCCCAGGGAGGTGGTGAAGTCTCCATCCCTGGAGGTGTTCAAAAAAACTGCAGCTGTGGAGTTTCAGGACATGGTTTAGCAGGCACAGCGGGGCTGGGCTGATGGTTGGACTGGATAAACCCAGTGGTTCTATGATTCTTTCCCTCTGCTGAGGATCCTCTACACAGATATGCAAGTGCAACAAAACAGCCACAGAGAAGACACAAATCCACAAACAGCTGAGATGCACAAGCTTCCACAGGTGTGGACCAAGCAGGTTAACGTGGAACCCGTATCTTATTTCTATGATTCCATATTTAAAATCGAGCTAAAAAGAGATACCACCCTGAAAAGCTACCAATGAAATCACAGCTTCCATAGACCAGAGAAGATAACATAGATGGCACCTACTAAATCCATGGGATCTGATGGAGCATGTCCACAAGCCCTAAGGTCACCGGGAGGCACCTCAATTACATCTGAAGGTCACAGCGACTGGGAGCATTCCAGAAGACTGGAAGAATTCAAATGTCATCCCTACATACAAGAAGGAGGATCTAAGGAATTGCAGGCTGGTCAACCTCATCTCCATCCCCAGGAAGGTGATGAAGCAACTAACTGTGGAAATCATACCCAGATACATAAAAAAGGTTGCCCAGAAAAGTTGTGGAATAAGCCACCAATGGAGATATTTAAAATCTAACTGGACACCATCTTGTCTTGGGCAACCTATTCCAGCTGACCTTGTTTGAGCTGGGGAGCTGGACTAGATGTCCAGAGGTCTCTTCCAACCTCAACTACTCTGTGAAGACAATAATCTACATTTCACACCGGAAATGGACAGGTACGGTTGGACCCGACGACCTCAAACATCTCTTCCAACCAAACAATTCTATGATTCTGTGATAAATACCAGACCTTAGTGTGCTGATTTTTAAAATCTGAAGATGCAGATCTCTGCTGGAGCTTTAAATAAGAACAAGGACTTACTACTCTGTCTCTGTCGTCCTGCAAGGAGGACAGTGCCTTCTTCAGACTCTGCACTTCTGAAGGGGTGGTGGAAGTGCTCCCTTCTGCTCGTTGCTTCTCCTCTTCCGTCTTACGTGTTTTGTCCAATTCATCCAGCAGACGGTCCCGCTCATTCTGCAGGCTTGCCATAGCCTTGGAGAAAGATCTGACTTGGTTGGAAGAGCCTTCCAGTTCCGAAGACAAATGGAGAAGCTCATCTTCTTTGGCTCTGAGCTTCTGATTAAGCTTCTCAATTTGGGCCAAGAGACCTCCTTCATCAGTGGCTTTTTGCAGTTCTGTCAGCTCAGACCTCACTGTATCTCGCTCCCTGGCAGTGGAATGTTGCTCCTCTTGTAGCTGAACCACCTGTTTCTGAAGCTTCTCCACTAGATTCTTCTGTTCCTCTAAGTCTGCAGAGTATTTCTGTTTCAAAACATGAAGCTCTTCATTGGCCAGGTCCCGGCTATCCTGAAGAGAGCTCATGGACTTCCCAAAAGACTGAATTTGAGCTCTGAGATCTTTGTTTTCATCTGTGACTTCAAGAAATTTCTGTTCCATTTCCATCAAGTCCCGTGCCAACTCCGCTACTCTCTCTTCTGCTGTTTCTGTTTCGTTCCTCAATATCCCCGCATCGTGATGTAGGTGCTTCAATTCCTTTCGAAGCCTGTCCTCAGCCTCTCCCAGCTTCTTGGCTGTGTCCTTTTGAACACGTTCGAGTTCCTCCTCGAGTTCTGTTATCCTTTGTTGTGAAAGGGAAAGCTTATGACTCAGTTCTTGTGCCTCTTCCTCTCTGGCCTTCAGCTGGGCTTGACACTCCACGATAGGACCCCCCTCAAGTAGTGCTGTCATCTCATTCTGCACCCGAGACAAAGAGGACGTTAGGTTTTCAATCTCTTGAGACATGCTGACTTTATCCTCTCTCAAGGCTTCCATGCCCTTCCTGAGACCATCCTGAGTCAGCTCAGACTCTTTCAGCTGTGTTTCTAGGATTTCCTTCTCCTTTTCCAGAGTCTGGATGCGCTGAAGCTGTGTTTTGAGAAGCTGTTTCTGTTGGGAGTCCTTTATTGAAATCACTTGGTTCAGGTCTTCCCTGTACCGCACCAACTCTGCGTTCAGCTTGGCGTTCTCAGAGTTGAGGTCATCCACCCGGCTATGAAAACTTCTGATTTCTTCCTTGAGCTTATTATTTTCAGCAGCAGCCTCTTGAATGAGCTGGTCTTTTTCCAAGATTATAACAAGATGACGTTCCTCAAGTTGCTTGTAGTCTCTCAGTACGCGGTCTCTGTCGTCTTGCAAAGATGACATGGACTTGGTGAACGACTCCAGTTGTGCCTTCTGGTGCTTATTTTCTTCTCTGCTTGTCTTCATCTTTCCAGTGAGACGCTTGAGTTCGTCAAGAAGTTTGTTCTTCTCGTTTTCCAAAGCTTTTTTACCTTCTTCCTCCTTATTTAGCCTGTGCTCCAACTCTTTCATCTCTTCAGAATGTCGCTGCTGCAACTCAGACAGAGCGGCCACGACGGCTTCTTCCTTGGCAGACAGCAAACTCATGATCTTCTGATCCTTGGCACTAATTTCTTCATGCAGCTTATCCGTTAGGTCCTTGGAAGCTTGCAGATCGGCCTCAACCTGTTGACAGCTGAATTTAAAATTCTGGATACTGGTCTCTTGTTGCTTGACCACACTCCCCAGCTCTTCTCTGACCAGTTCACACTTGGTGAAGGAATTCTGTAAGTCAGCAAGTTGGTCCCTCAGGCTGCTGATTTCTGACTCCAGTTTCTGCTGTTCATTCTGAGACTGGCTGTACAGTTTCTGAGACCCTTCGAGCTGCATCAAAAGCTCCTTTTTCTCCTCCTGCAACACTTCACATGCCTTTTGATGATGTTGAATCTCCTTCCTGGATTCAGACTCCCACTCTTTCTTGTTGTTTTCCAGCCTGAAAATAGAGAACAGAAAGTCAGTCACAAATCAATGAAGTATCTCAGTATACAAACCCACAGTTTTCATTTATTACATTGATTAAGAAAAGCCACAAAACTAGTTTTGCTTCAAGAAATCAAGCTGGAAATATCCATATGATTAGTTTCCCCTCAATTTAAGATTCAAGGCATCTTTTAAAGTTCTGACTCCACTACTGTCTGAAGGGGGTGGTGCTGAGGGAATATTTTTCAAAGCTGTCCAGTGAGATAAATCTTTAGGTCAATATTGAAAAAATGGAGGAGGTTAAACATTGAATGTTATCACCTCCTTCTCATTAAAATACATCTTTCTCTCCTTCATAGTAACCACCGATAACAACAAAATCAATGAAATTGCTGCTCTCACATGCTCGCTGTTCATTCATGTTCCAGCACACAAAGATAAAGCATTTGGAACACAAACTTTATAGAACAAATTTATTTGTATAAGAACAGTTTTGGATTTTGGAAATTCCCAGAAGTACCTTTTGGTACCTGCCCATAGCTCCATCTTTCCCTCAAAATCTATTTTGGGGATTAAATTGGAATTATGTATCCCAGTGATCTCTTGACCTGCCAAATTTAATCTCCAAGTGGAACAACTCTATGAAAATAATCTATTTCAAATTTCAGATTAATGAGAACTCCAGAACTATGGAATCATTAAGGTTGGAAAAGACCTCGAAGATCACCCAGTCCAACCGTCAACCCAACCCCACCGCGCCAACCAAACCATGTCCCGGAGTGCCACAACTACACATTTTTTGGACATCTCCAAGGTTGGACACTCCACCACTGCCCTGGGCAGCCTCTCTCAGTGCTTCACCATTCTTTCTGTAAAGAAATTTTTCCTAATACCCACTCTAAACCCTCCCTGGTGCAACTTGAGGCCACTCAGATGACTATGGCTTGTCCCAAAGAATAGATTTAACACAGGTACCCTAATGATGAGAAGAAGAAATGTTTCACTATGTTAATCTCCCTGTATCCTCGTGCATAGAATCATAGAATCATCTGGTTGGAAAAGACCTCTGAGGTCACCAAGTCCAACCGTACCTGTCCCCTTACATAGAATCATCTGGTTGAAAAAGACCTCTGAGGTCATCAAGTCCAACCATACCTGTTTACTGCAAAAGGAAAGGGGAATCCCACCCCACCTCTGGCTGCTGCCCTGTCAAAAGGACATACAAAAACACCAGCTGAGCCACCATCGCCTTCTTTACCTGGATATATGAGCCTGAAGTTCCTCCACACGCAGGGCCATCTCCTTCATCTGGTCCTTTAGCGCAACACAAGCTTCCTCTTTTGAACGTAATTCTTCCTCCTTCTTTTGAATAGTTTCAGTGAATCTCTTCTCCCAGGTTTTTGATTCATCTATCACTCTATCCCTGTCATCCTGAAGGGAAGACATGCTCTTGGTGAAGGCTGCAAGCTGAGCTAGTGTTTTGTTCAGGCTGCCTTCCAATTGCTTGGCTTCCTCATCCTTCGTCTTCAATGAGTCTTGAAGGTCACCAACAGTTCTTTCCATGAAGTCTTTCTCCCTCTGCAAAGCTGCCAGCTTTTCCTCAATGCTTTTAATTTCCTTTGAGTGCTTGTTTCTTTCCTGTTCCAGTCTTCTCTCCAAGTCCTCATCTTTTTGCTTCATCTGAATTAGAATATTCTCTTTATTTGCCTGCAACTCTTCCTTCACTTTGACGCCCTCTGCTAAAACCCTTGCGGCCTCACTCTGGGTGTCATCCA
This sequence comes from Dromococcyx pavoninus, assembly GCA_033558185.1. Classification (NCBI taxonomy): domain Eukaryota; kingdom Metazoa; phylum Chordata; class Aves; order Cuculiformes; family Neomorphidae; genus Dromococcyx; species Dromococcyx pavoninus. Next base: position 138,661 of record JAUMJL010000058.1, on the reverse strand, counting down.
ATGTTACTTTGCAGAGAGCAAGCTCTGCTTGGGCTTTCTTGGTGTCTTCAACTGCTTTAGCTAAGGCCTCTTTGGTTGCTTCTACCTCTTTCTGAGACTCACTCTGCACAAATTCCAGAGCTTTAATAGTTCTTTCTAAACTACTGTTCTTTTCCTGGCTTTTAATACATTCCTTCTGCAGCTGCTTTATCTCCTGCTGTTTCTGTTTCAGCAGTTCTTGAAGCTCCTTTACGTGTGTGCTGGTGTCTCCCCTCCAACTGCATTTTAGCTTTTCCACAAATTCCTTCTGCTTTTCTGAACTTGCTTTACTTTTCTCCATTGCCATCTGACGTTTCTCCTCCTCCAGCTCATGCACAATTTTCTGCAAACTCTGAAGCTCACTTTTCAGCTGCTCATTTTCCATCTGGAAGTCTGTTGCATCTTGCTGATAGTTTCCAATGCTCCCATTAAGTTCTGCCAGCTGATTCATGAGCCTTTCTTCCAAATCATCCTTCTCAGCCTCCAACGTGTCCTTCAGTTCTGTCACCCTGACGAGGTCATCTTTGGTTTTTTGGACCGTTTCTTCCATCTTTACCACCATGTCCCGAAGAGCAGCCAACTCACGGACTTTATCTTCCATTTGGGTCTCTAAAGCCTTCTTCTCACTTGCTAAAGTCTCAACATGCACGTGGATGTCACCCAGCTGTTGCTCTGAAGCCCTCCTATTATCTTCCAGCTCTGTGATTCGCTCTGTGAGCTCAGCTATCTGCTCTAAGTAGGTACCAAGATCCTCACAGGGGCTACTGCTGCTGTCAAAAGCTTTTTGTTCCTGCTTTGCAGGAGACGACTCTGGTCTAAAACCTACATCCACTTGGTTTTCAGTCCTCTCCATAGGTGGCTGAGTGCCAGCTACTTGATCTTCTCCTTCCCCTGTTGTCTTCTGAGCAACACACTTGTCTACCAGTCCTCTGTTTTCCTTCAGCTTAGATTCTGTTTCCTGCAAGTGACACTTTAAGTCTGTGATCTCTTGATTGAGACGTTCCTTTTCAGCCATTACCGTTTCAAGCTGAGCAGACAGAGACTGGCAATCCCTCCTAGAGCTCTCCAGATCTTCTTTCAGGCTACTATTTGTAATGACATCTCCAGTCGTGTGTGGCTCTCCATCTGGAAAGCGCATCTCTGCTCTCAGCTTCTCATTCTCCTCCTCCAGTTCCAGGATCTTTTGTTGCTTTGATTTTGCAAATTTCCTCATTTTCTCCTTCATTCCATCAAGTTCTTGTCCAGCTTCCTGTAGCTGCTTATCCGTTTCCTCTTTTTTTGCTTCAATGCTTTTCAGCTTACTGAAAATTTCCTGCTTTTCCAGCCTGACAGTTTCCAAAACGCGCTGAATCCGCTCGGTCTCGTTACTCACATTCTCATACGACTGCAGGAGAGTTTCGTATTCCTTCTGAAGCTCCCTGTGTTTCTCATGCCACTCCGAACTCTCAGCAGCTTGCAAGGATTTCAAGGATTCCACCTCCTTCTCCAGCTTCTCCTTCTCTACAAAAACTCTCTCTAGAGTATCTGTCAGGTTTTTACAGCATCCATCAAGACTCTGATTTTCTGTGAGTACTTTATCAACTTCTGCAATCAGTTTTTCTCGCTCTTCAGTGATGCCTTCTAACTTTTCTTTTAAAGCATCTCTTTCTTTAACTTGGCCGTATATTTGGCTTTCCAGATCTGTCAGCTTGCCAGAAAGATTTCCAATAGTAGTTTTAGCATTAGCCAGCTCCTCTTTGAGGGATTTGCTCTCCTTTAGTGCCTCTTTTCTAGAGATAAGCGCAGCTTGCAACTTTCTCTGCATTTGATACTTCTCTTTAGCTGCTTCCGCACCTTCATCCTGCTTCTCCTGGATTTCAAGCAGCTCAACTTGCAGTCTCTTGCTTTGCTCTTCATGTGCCTGAGCTTGAGCATCCAACTGACTACACAGTCTCTTGACTGAATCCTCTTTTTCCAGCAACTGTGCCTTCACGTTATCGTGAGCTTCGCTTTTCTCCCTTAACTGCAAGTTTAGAAACTTGATTTCTTCATCCTTTTGGTCCATGAGTGTTTTCAGGTCTTCCAGAGTGCCCTCTCTAGAAAGTTTTGCTTGACTCTCCTCCAGTTCAATCTGAAGACTCGCTGCCTTCGCTTCAGCTTGGTCAGAGGTTCTCTTGAGCCCTTCTATCTCTAGAAACAACTGTGCTGTCTGCTCTTGTAAATGGAAGACTAATTCTGACTTGCAAGCAAGTTCACTTTGCATGTGGTTAACGATACATTCCAATTCCTCTTTCTCCATCTCCAATTTTTCAGATTGTTTCTTAACCTCTTCCCCAGAAACATCTGCAACCTGTACAAGCATGTTATTTGTTGTATTTTCTGCTTCCATGCATGAAGAATCCAGCTCAGCTTGATTCCCAAGAGCCCTCTCTGCTGATCCTTTCTGTTCTTGGAGCTGTCTGAGCTGAGCTTGGATGCTCTCCTTCTCTTTGCTTTGCTTATCAAATTGTTCCTGTAGGATGTTGTACTCATCTTTCTGCTGTTTCAGTTGTTCCCTGTGATGCCTGTCTTTTTCCTGAGCCTTTTTTATAGTGTCTTTGCGAGACACCAGGGCTTCCCGAAGTTTTTTTTGAAGTTGTTCTTTTTCTTGTTCAAGAGCTGAAATTCTCTCTTTCAGAGCAGACTTTTGGTTTTCTTCAAGATTCGCAGCTGCTGAACCACTTTCTTCATCATCTTTGGGGCTCTTATTGGTTTCAGTCACTTTGTCAGCAATTGTCTGGCTCTCCACGATTTCATCTTTAATTGAAACAATATTTGTCTTATCTTGCAAGCTTTGCCTCATTTCCTCAATCACTGCCTGCAATTGTGCTTCAGCAGCTTCTTTATCCAGCAGATCCTTCCGGATGCTCTGCAACTCAGATTCCTTTTCAGAAAGCAGTTGAATTAGATACTCCTCACTGGGTTGGTTTTCAAGATTCACTTCTCTGCTTACCACACTTGTTGTATTTTCCTCCCCTTCAGCTTCTCCAACCACTGAGGTGTCAGATTCAGGTTCTCTTTTCAACTGTACTAACTCATTCTCCAATTTGCTAACCTTCCTCAGAAGCTCCTTCCTGTTCACGAGTGCTGCTTGGAGCTTCCGCTTTACTTGCTCATTTTCTTTTTTCAGAAGTTCAAGTTTATTTACTGTTACCTCCCCTTCTCCACACGCTGCCTCCGTCTCAAACCGCTGCTCAGATGCCCCATCTTTTGCTTCTATGTTTTCATCTTTTTCTTCCCGGGCTTTTAATAAGAGACTTGTTTGTTCTTTAAGACTCTTCAGCTCGTTTTCTAGAGAAAATTTCTCTTCATTCAGGAGAACCATTTTCTCAGACATGCTGACACTGATCTCTCTCATCTGCTGGTCCTTCTCCAGCAAGGTTTGTTGCAGGCTCTCTATAGACCTGATCTTTTCAGCCACAAGCTGTTCTAGGTTTGCTGCTTCACGTCCCTTTGAGGCTAAGCTGTGGGAAAGCTCTTCTATCTCAGCTGTATTCCTCCTCAAAAGTTCTTCTAGATCGAGCACTTCACATTCTTTCTTCTCATTCTGGCTCCGTAGATCTTTCAGTTGCACGTCCTGCTCAGAAAGCTGAAGCTGTGCTTCATCCAAGTCTTTTTGCAAAGCTTCAATTTTATTCTCCTTGGATTTAAATTCATTTTTAAGGCTCTGGATTTGTTCTCTCAGAAGACTGCTTTGACTGTCTGACAATCTCTGCTTCTCTGAAAGAGCTAGATTTTCCTCAAGCCGCTTCACCTGCTCTTTCAGTTCTGTTATGGTAGAAAGTTCCTTTGTCTGACACAGAAGCTGATCTCGTTCTTCAGTCAAAACACAAACTGCACTCTCAGAATCCTCTATTTTTCTTCTGTATTCCTCAGCCAACTGGTTTAGCCTGCTTATTTCTGCATCTTTTTCTCCCAGGTCTTTCTTAAAGGATTCTTCTGATTTCTCCAGAATTATTTGAAGTTCTGCAACTTGGTTTTGTAACTGTAGCAGTTCTTGAGATTGAGAGGTGTCAGGCTCTGGATCTGCTGCAGAGACATCTTGTGGTGCCTCCACCTCCCCTCTGCAGGGGACAGTGCTCCTCTGGGGCACTTCTTGAAGACTCTTTTCCTGAAGCACACCAATCTGCTGCGTTTCTGTTTCCCTCAGCAATAAGCTACTGCCCAACTCGTTTTGTGTATCTGAACCCTTCTGCTCTTCCCGCACGAGAAATCGTATCTGGGAATCACCTTCCAGCTGGGTCGCTGCCTCTCCCGTTTGGCTTCCTGTAGAAGTTTGGCCATTTGGGCTCCTGAGCTGGCTTTTCAGAAAATCTATTTCTTCTTGGGCTTCTTTCAGTTCCAGCAGCAAAACTGACAGCTCTTTCTGCTTCCCTGCAGCAAGATATTCCAGAATTCCAGGCAAACACCTTTCTTCAGAAAGCTGCTCGCTCCCATTGGGAAAACCATCCGTTCTTGCCTAAAAGAAAATAACATGTTTCAACTTTCCTTTGAATTCCATAAAAGGGGCACTTTTGGAAGCATCTGCTTTCCACCTTCTGTAGTTTAAGGATGCCCTTTCTTGCACTGGCTACTGCAATAAAGAGCAACCTCGTGAAGAAAACGATGACTTCTCAGGTTATCTCTGTTCATTTCAAGTCTCTCAAGTCACAGCATGAAAGACTCTGACTTTTAGGATTAGACCACAAACGTAACTTGGAATCACAGAACGCTTTGGGTTGGGAGGGTCTTTCACAGGTCACCTCATCCAACCCCCCTGCAGAAGCAGGGGCATCTCCAACTCCATCAGGTTGCTCAAAGCCCCATCCAGCCTGCCCCTGAAAGTTCCCAGAGATGTGGCATCCACCACCTCCCAGGGTGACCTGTTTCAGTGTGTCACCACCCTCATTGTAAAAGATTTATTCCTTATATCCAGTCTAAACTTCCAATTTCCTTATTTCCCATATTCCCATACTCTCTGTCCACACAACATGGCCAAGAAACTGTCAAAGCCCATATTCTGGCTGGAGAAGAGAAGGCTCCACAGAGACCTCACAGTCACCTTCCAGTACCTGAAGGTGCTCCAGGAAACCTGGGGAGAGACTTTTTCCAAGGGCCTGGAGCGATAGGATGAGGGAGAATGGGTTTAAATTGGAAGGGGGAAGATTTAGATTAGACATTAAAAAGAAATTCTTCACAATGAGGGTGGGGAGGCCCTGGCACAGGTTGCCCAGGGAAGCTGTGGCTGCCCCATCCCTGGAGGTGTTCAAGGCCAGGTTGGATGGGGCTTTGAGCCCCCTGATCCAGTGGGAGGTGTTCCTGCCCATGGCATGGGGTTGGAACTGGAAGATCTTTAAGGTCCCTTCCAACCCAAACCATTCCATGATTCTACAGGCAGCTGGAATGTAAAGGCCTGAAGTCAAGCAGGATGAGCTGACTCAAATTGCCTTCTCCAATTCCAACATATGTCCCATAAGTCAACTTTTCCCCCTAATACTTCACAGTAATACACATGCTGTAAACTCTCTCTGTTGGAGAGGAACTTATTAGACAAAACACAGCAGCATCTTCCCCCTGGCAGGCTGGAACAGGCTGGAAAGAGCCTAGACCTTGGATTCTACAATGAATTCTCAGACACTGCCATCTCCATCACTTTGCTGACTGAGTGTAAAGCCAAGCAGCAGGTATCTAAAACTGCCCCCTTCTCCTGACAGGTGTACCTGTGGCTGTTCCAAGTGGAAGAGTACTAGGACAGAGCCTTCTTGTCTCCCACTAAAAGAGAACTCAGCTTCTTCCAATCCACCTCCCAGATCTCCACGAAGGCAGTGGCAATATTTAGGGTTGTTTTGACAACAGTGGAGCCTTTGGAACTGTTGTCTTTTAAGACTTCTCTCAGTTCAGGCTATGGTTTTGCTGAAGAAGTAACTCACAAGAGGCAGAAATAGCATGGATATGGACTGGGTGGATGAAGGACACAAGAATTCCACGCAGCCAGCAAAGGGAAATACTGTCTGATAAGAACAAAGTACAAGCAGTATTTGGAAGCTATTTCTGTCATTCATCATTAATCCAGTTAATAATAACCTTCCAAAGAGGATCGTTAAAAAAGACCCTAAGAGCTTAGCTGCTTTAAGGCCAGCCCTTGACCTATTTTAGTTCTGGCTTATTTCAGCTGCTTAATTATTACCTGCTTCACATTTTCAGCGACAATCACAGCTTCCTGCTGAGGCTCCTGGAGAACAAGCTGCAAGCGGAGTATTTCTGAAAAATTCAAACACAAATCATTTCTTTAAGAATTAAAACTCTGGCTTAGAGATTAACAGGATGTTCCTCCAGGAGCATTAGAGAACGAGGCACGTGGGTGTTGGTAACACGTATGTAGGGGAGAAATATAAGATATATAACATTTTCATTGGATAATGTGGTTTGGGTTTTTTTAAAGGGTTGGAACACCTACCACAGGCTGAGAAAGTTGGGAAGAGAAGGCTCCAGGGAGAGCTTAAAGCAGCCTTCCAGTACTGAAATGGGACCTACAGGAAAGCTGGGGAAGGGCTCTTGATCAGGGAGTAGCAAGGACAGGATGAGGGGGAATGGTTTTAAGCTGGAAGAGGGGAGATTGAGATGAGATCTTAGGAAGAAATGTTTTGCTGTGAGGGTGGGGAGGCCCTGGCCCAGGTTGCCCAGAGAAGCTGTGGCTGCCCCATCCCTGGAGGTGTTCAAGGCCAGGTTGGATGGGGCTTGGAGCCCCTGATCCAGTGGGAGGTGTCCCTGCCCATGGCAGGGGGGTGGAACTGGATAGGCTTTAAGGTCCCTTCCAAGCCAAACCACTCTGTGATTCTATGATTAATTCCCACCGTGTCATAGACTCATAGAATGATTTGGATGGAAAGGACCTTAAAGGTCATCTATGTGACTATCAAAGATGGTATCAAACATATGGTAATATATATGCAAAATAAAATACAGGACCAAGTAAAATAGTTCTGTTAGGGATAAGAATTTTTGTGTTTTCCAATGCTGAGCATGCAGAGAGGACACAGTATTAACTTATGATATAAGGTTTTCTTTTGTGCCCTTTAAACCCTTCATAGAACCATAGAATGACCCGAGTTGGAAGGGATCCACAGGGATCATTGAGTCCAGCTCCTGTCCCTGGACAGGACAACCCCAACATTCACCCCCCGGGGCTGAGGGCATTGGCCAAATGCTTCTGGAATATTGTCAGGCTGTGACTGCTTCCCTGGGGAGCTGTTCCAGGGCTCCACCACCCTCTGGGGGAAGAACTTCTTCCTAATGTCCAACCCAACCCTCCCCTGGCATCTTCCTGCCATTCCCTCTGGTCCTGTCATAGGTTGCAAGAGAAGAGCTCTTCTCTATATTCAATTGACTATACAAAATGCCATTTGCTAGGTTAAAATCATTATGTATTTTGAGGAGGCTCAGATGAATTTTTTTGTGAATTCTAACATTTGGAAAGCAGTCTCTCCATTTCCTGTGACAATGGCTTTCCTTTATCTATTCACACCATACCATTTCCTTTCAATAACTTTTTATTTCACTAATGAGTTAAAAAGCCTTCTATCTAATGTTAAATTATCTACAGTGACCATGAAAAACAGTCTCCAGCTCTCATTTGCTTTCTTTGAAATAGGCTGAACCTCAGGAGCTTTTCCTGAAGGTGGCATTTTGAACCACTTAGGTTCAAAAAGACCCATAGGATCACCGAGTCCAACTGTTAACATTTCCTCTTGTCTGTTTTCTTAGTGTAGAAAGGAAAGTCTGGGATTCAAACAGTTCCTTTTCCCTTTAGAATTCTACTTTAACCACTGGAAAGACTTACATAGTATTTTTGAAGATCTTGGCAATGAAAGCATAATGAACCAGTAACCATGGACATGTTTATTATCTATAAACAGGCAAGAATCATTCTTTAACACTAAGATGTTAAAATAGGTTCAGATAATCGTACCACTTTCAGTTTGCTGCCTTTCCAACTTTTCTGTGGGTAGGAGTGAAGTCCCATTCTTGTCTTCCTCATCTATTACTTTTTCCTGTGAAGTTGTTTCATCCTGTTCAAACACAGGACAGAGAGAAGAAAGACAGATTTACACACAGTTTATACAGACACATCAGTCTGATCTTTCAGTTAACGTTTCAGCAAATCAGTTGGCAACTTTTAAATGACTCAAATTGGCTCCTGTTTCCTCCCAGGCTTCCAAAGTCATGATATGGTTTCCCATCAGCTGAGAGAACCCTTTCTCAAGCAAACACACAGACTGGGACACAGAACCATCCGCTTGGAAAAGACCTCTGAGATCATCGAGTCCAACCACACCTGCCCCCTTACTAAACCCTGTCCCTAAGAAACTCATCAACCCATCTTTTAAACCCCTCCAGGGATGGGGACTCCACCACCTCCCTGGGAGCCTCTGTCAGGGCCTGAGAACCCTTTCAGTGAATACATATTTCCTGATGTCCAATCTGAACCTCCCCTGGTGCAACTTGAGGCCATTTCCTCTCATCCCATCTCCCGTCACTTGGGAGAAGAGACCAACACCCACCTCACCACAGCCTACTTTCAGGGAGTCGCAGACAGGGATGAGGTCTCCCCTCAGCCTCCTCTTCTCCAGGTTAAACAACCCCAGTTCCCTCAGCCACTCCTTGTAGGACTTCTTCTCCAGCCCTCTCACCAGCCTCATTGCTTTTCCCTGGACGCGCTCCAGCACCTCAATGTTCTTCCTGTATTGAGGGCCCCAAAACTGAATCCAGGAGTCAAGGTGCTGAAAGGCTGGGGAGCAGCCCTGTGGAATGGGACCTGGGGGTTCTGGTCAATGGTAAATTGATCATGAGCCACCAGTCAGCCTTGGCAGCCAAGAGGGCAACCGTGTCCTGGGGGGCATCAAGCCCAGCATCACCAGCCGGGCCAGGGAGGGGATTGTCCTGCTCTGCTCTGCACTGGGGAGGCCCCACCTTGAGAGCAGTTTGGGGCACCCCAGGATAAAAAGGACATCAAAGCCCTGGAGAGTGTCCAGAGGAGGCCACAAATTTGATTAAGGGTTTAGAGGGGAAGCTGTATGAGGAGAGGCTGAAGGCACTTGGTCTGTTCAGCTGGAGAAGAGGAGACTGAGGAGAGACCTCACCACAGTTCACTGCTTCCTTACAAGGGAAGGAGGAGGAGCAGGGGCTGAGCTCTTCTCTCTGGTGAGCAAGGACAGGAGCCCAGGGAATGGCAGGAAGATGCCAGGGGAGGGTTAGGTTGGACATTAGGAAAAGGTTCTTCACCCAGAGGGTGGTGGAGCCCTGGAACAGCTCCCCAGGGAAGCAGTCCCAGCCTGACAATATTCCAGCAGCATTTGGCCAAGGCCCTCAGCCCCACGGGGTGACTGTTGGGGTTGTCCTGTGCAGGGTCAAGAGCTGGACTCAAAGGTCCTTGTGCATCCCTTCCAACTCAGGTCATTCTGTGATTCTATGCAGCAATACATCATAAAAAAAGGGATTCCAAATATTTCATTTGGTTTCAGTTCCTCAACACGTGGAAAAAGGTCAGGAGACCCATATGAAAAGATCATACCTGTTTCTTCAGTTCAGAGTCCTGCACTACTGACTGGGATTTCAGCTCATTCTGACAGTAGACAAATTCTTCAGGTTTCTGTGCAAGTTCATCTAATGAAGGGGAAAAAGGAAGTTAAGGTGCATTCTTGTCCCTTTTGCTGTTTACAAACAGGATAGGAGACCTATCTCTCAGTCACTGCTTCAATTATGGATCATAAAGAGCTGGAATAAAACCAATTTGAAATCAGAGCTTGAGGCAAGATCAATGTTATTAGTTCCAATATATAGAAGCCTACAGAGAAAATGGTTTAGTTTGCTTTCCTTGGTTGTTTTACTTATAATTTCAGTAAGAATTAATATTCTGAAGAATGTGGCACATCTAAAAGGAAGTTGATGGAAATAAGTTGATGGAAAAAATCCAACAGGGTATTAAAATTAATAAAAATATATATCTGGCTCAAGAAAACCATAAGCCTCAAAACTCCAGGAGAGCACCATATGTGTTGCCTCATTCTTATGCTCCTCCTCTTGCAACTGGTTTTTGGTGACTTCCAAAAGACACAAATGTGGGATTGCACCTTTAGGTTGACACCCAACCCACTCCTATGTTCCTAAGCAGTTGTGAATTGTTATGCTAAGATTCCACACGAGATCCTTGTCTCTAGATGGATCTCTTGGTGGATAAGGAATTGGCTGGATGGCTGCAATCAAAGAGTTGTGGTCAATGGTTCAATGTCCATGTAGAGATGGGTGATAAGAGGAGTTCTGCAGGGGCTGGTATTGGACCAGTGGTGTTTGACATCTTGGAGACGTGGACACTGGGACTGAGGGCACCCTTGGCAAGTTTGCTGATGGCACCAAAGCTGTGTGGAGTGGAGGGATGGCATCCAGAGGGACCTGGACAGGCTGGAAAGGTGGGGCTATTATGAACCTTATGGAGTTCAACAAAGCCAAGGGCAAGGCCGTGCACATTGGCAGAGGGAATGCCCAGTACCAGGACGGGTGGATGAAGGAATCGAGAGCAGCCCTGAGGAGAAGGACTTAGGGGTATCAATGAAAAGCTGGACATGAGCCAGGAGTCTGCACTCACAGCCCAGAAAGCCAACTGCATTCTGAGCTGCATCAAAAGCAGTGTGACCAGCAGGGTGAGGGAGGGGATCCTCCGCTCTCGTGAGACCCCAGCCTGGAGTCCTGCATCCAGCTCTGGGTTCCCCAGCATAAGGATATTGATGGCTTTATAATGAAAGAGGGCAGGTTTGGATTAGCTATAAAGGAAGAAACTCTTCACTCTGAGGGTGGGGAGGCCCTGGCACAGGTTGCCCAGAGAAGAAGTGACTGCCCCATCCCTGGAAGGGTTCCAGGCCAGGCTGGATGGGGCCCTGAGCCCCCTGATCCAGTGGGAGGTGTCCCTGCCCACGGCAGTGGGGGTGGAACTGGCTGGGCTTTGAGGTCCCTTCCAACCCAACCCATTCTCTGATTCTACGACTTTTCTTAAGAGCTATTAGAAAAACAAGGCCAAGTACAAGACAACCCAACGAGCCTTTGGCTCTTGAAACCCTGCTTCAAAGAAGTGCTGTGTTTGCTCACCCTGCAGCTTCTGTATTGTAGCACTGTTTTCAGAAGACGACACCAACAGCCGGTCAAAGTCCTGCTTCAGCTGATCATTTTCAGCTACAAGGGCAGCGTGTCTGGATTCCAGCTCTTGCTCAGCCACCTTAAGACAACTGATCTGCTGGTTTTTCTCTTCCACCTCCAGCTTTCGTTCCTGCTCCAGGTCTTTATACTTCACCTCTAATTCAGCTTTTGCTCTTCTTGCCTCTTCCAGCTGTTCCGAGAGACCCTGCACCTCATCCTGCAGGCGATGGGAGAACATCTTCCTCTCAGCTAGTTCCAGCTCCATCCTCTCCCTGAGATCCTGAGACTCTCGTCTCTCTGCATCCAGTAGATCCCTGAGGGAGCTTACATCCATTTCCATCTTCCGGCACTGATCTCTGAGTGTCTGTAAAAGGATATGGAAATGAATTTAACTCTCAAGTAGTTCAATACATTGCAAGTACCTGAATTACAGATTAAAATTGCCATTAAATCCTTTTCAAATACCTATGTAGCAGAAAGGAGAAAATAAACATGGTACAAATGTCAATTTATTAGAAAGAAACTGGCCTACTATTATCAAATTGCAAGAAAGCAGAGCTGGGAGAGACAAGAATTCTCAATTTTGGTAAAAAAAAGATAAGTCTTAATTTAATTTAGAGCAGAGGACTGTAGAGGAAAGAAACAGAAGAACAGTAGCCATGAATTCTCTTCTAGATGAACATCAGCTTCCCAGATGGGAAAAAGAACTACAACAAAAGAGGGGGGAACTCAACAATTACTGAGTAAAATTAAAAAATCAGAACAAAACCGTGTGAGAGGGGGGTCAAAACACTCATCTTGCATCTGCAAACAAGGCTTTTATGAGATTGCACTCTAAACCCTGTCTCAAGAGGCACGTGTAGACATAGTCAAGTACACGCAGACTCAATCTAGTTCTCTTCATGCTCCAACACGGTTAAGCCTGAGCCAATATACCTTCAGAATCATGGAATCATTTGGTTGGAAAAGACCCTTGAGATCATCAGGTCCAACCACACCTGTCCATATCTCTGAGCACATCATCTACCTGTCTTTTGAACACCTCCAGGGATGGGGACTCCACCCCCTCCCTGGGCAGCCTCTGCCAGGGCCTGAGAACCCTTTCAGTGAAGAATTTTTTCTGATGTCCAAACTGATCCTGCCCTGGTGCAACTTGAGGCCACTTCCTCTCATCCCATCTCCTGTCACCTGGGAGAAGAGACCAACACCCACCTCGCCACAGCCTCCTTTCAGGGAGTTGTAGACAGTGATGAGGTTTCCCCTCAGCCTTCTTCTCTCCAGGTTAAACAACCCCAGCTCCCTCAGCCGCCTCTCACAAGACTTGTTCTCCAGACCCTTCAGCAGCTCCATTGCCCTTCTCTGGACGTGCTCCAGCACTTCCAGAAGCTGTGCCACTGTACCAGCAAAGAATATGTGTCTATTCTCTGATCTGGCCTGGCTACTGCAGTCCAGAAACAGCAGCACTGTGTTAGGCACGTTCATCTTTGGCAAAGCATTGTGTATTTGATGGCTTTGAATTTATCAGCCAGCAACGTGGAGCACGGACAGATTCTGTCCCCGTCCACCAGCCCCAAATCTGGGTCACTAGAGATGGCTGCTGCTGTGTCCCTGTCCCTGTTGTTCATCTGGACCTACTCCAAGCTATGCATACAGACCTGCAGCTCTAAAACCTGACCTGAGGGAGTCTCTCTGCTGAATTCATTCTGAAAACCAGGTACCAGAAATAAGCTCATCTGGTAACTTTGGAGCTACTGAGAAAGACCCCATCCATGTCTTGCACGTGAGAGTAAGGGAAAGCATGAAAAGGTACCTGGTTTTGTTGTTCAGCAGTAAGCAACTCCTGCTGCAGCAACTCCACCACCTGAGTTCGTCCCAGCAGAGCTGCTTCCTGCTCCTCCAGCTTCCTTTGAAGCGTGCGCAGGTTCTGTGAGAGAGACAGTGCTACCCCAGTGTCACAGCATCCCAGAGTGGTTTGGCTTGGAAGGGACCTCAAAGCCCATCCCTCAAAGTTCCAACACCCTTCCATGGGCAACGACGCCTCCCACTGGATCAAAGTGCTCAAGGTCCCATCCAACTTGGCCTTGAACACCTCCAGGGATGGGGCAGCCACAGCTTCTCTGGGCAACCTGGGCCAGGGCCTCCCCACCCTCACAGGAAAACATTTCTTCCTAATGTCTAATCTCATTCTCCCCTCTTTCAGCTTAAAACCATTTCCCCTTGTCCTATCCCTGCACTCCCTGATCAAGAGCCCCTCCCCACCTTTCCTGGAGCCCCTTTCAGTGCTGCTCTAAGGTCACCCCGGAGCCTTCTCTTCTCCAGGCTGAACAAACCCAACTCTCTCAGCCTGTGCTCTCATGGGAAGTGCTCCAGCCCTTGGACCATCTTTGTGGTCTCCTCTGGACAGTATTTGTGAGGTTAATGTAAGGAGCCCAGATTTCCAGGTTTTATCCATACACCTCTTTTTAATAACACAGTTACTTTAACAGTCTGAATAACTTCACTTTTGTTGAGACCTATTCTGGAATGCTGGTGGAGTTGGAAGACCTCAACATTGTTCCACAAGTAGGGAACTGCTCTCTCAGGGTATCTTCACTGGTTTCTTTTCCCATAAGGAGGTTATAGTATCAACTCTACCTGCTGCATCTCTACTTCCAGATCTGACTGGGCCACTATCTTGAGCAATTCAGCTTGGTGCTGGTGAGCCTGCTCTTCTAGGAGAGCTTCCTTCTCCTGAATCACTTCCTGCAGGGAGCTCAGCTGGAAAGGTAAAAGATAAAAACAACCAAGGTTATGAGCTTGTCAGACACACAGGCCTGTTTTCAACGTGTTACGGGTGGGATGAAGAGGTCCCATGGTTGGACTGGATGATCCTTGTAGCTCCCGCCCAGGTGAACTATTGGACAGGCTGAGAGAGTTGGGGTTGTTCAGCCTGGAGAAGGCAAGGCTCCAAGAGGACCTCATAGCAGCCTCCCAGTACCTGAAGGGGCTTCAGGAAAGCTGGGGAGGGACTTTTTACAAGGGTCTGGAGTGACAGGATGAGGAGGAATGGCTTTAAATTAGAAGGGGAGACATTAAAAAGAAATTCTTTACAATGAGGGTGGGGAGGCCCTGGCCCAGGTTGCCCAGAGAAGTTGTGGCTGCCCCATCCCTGGAGGTGTTCAAGGCCAGGTTGGATGGGGCCTGGAGCAGCCTGGTCTGGTAGGAGGTGTCCCTGCCCATGGCAGGGGTTGGAAGATGATGGGCTTTGAGGTCCCTTCCAACCCAAACCATTCCATGATTCCATTCTGTCCCGTTAGTGGGGTTGGTACGGTGGGCAATGCACACTGATAAATAGGAACCTTTTGCTCTACCTCTGTTGCATGATTGATTTCAGCATCTTTCAGATTCTCTTTGGCTTGAGCCAGCTGTGCCTTCAGATCCTGAACAGTCTCCTCTCTCTCCCTGAGCTGCTCTTTGAGTGCTTCAGCTTCTTCTCTGTGCCCTTCGCTTGTATTTTGGTCATTCTGACACTGCAAGAGGAAAGAAGTGGGAAGAAAAGGAACAGCAGAAAGTAAACTGATTGGTACTAGTGCTCAATTAAAAAAATAAGTTAGAATGCTACTGCACTCCTGACCCCTGACCAGATGCTTATTTCAACCACACTTCTTAATTTCTTAGCTTTATATTTTATTTTTTCCTTTAAATGAAGTTAGCCTTCACTAAGGAACTATTTAGATATGCACAGTTGTCTTTAATTGGGAAGTGTCAAATCACTTTGTAATAGCTAATTATTAATGAATGCTTAGCATATAAAGTAAATTCTATTATAAATAAAACATAATACATATCAATAATACACATATTATTAATACATAATCTATGATACAACCAGGTTGATTTGTGAGGCTTTTTAACACCACAGATCTCTCTAATATCACAAATTAAATACCTTTTAATTAGCAGTAGAAGTGTATTATCCACATGACAAAGGGGCCAGACATTAAAAATCCTGAACTACAGAAAATGCCTATGGGAGCATCTTTAGGCTAAAGTGATTTATAGCAATGAACCTGTTAGAGATAAGCAAACACTCATCAGTTCTACTCCACTCTGAGGCATTAAAATCCTGTTTATGGCCATTAAAAATTAAACTTGGGCAACATTTCACATAAAATATGCTTCAGCTACTCAAGCACAAGCACTCTACACCTGCACTTGGGTTTTGTCTCTCAAGGACCATGGGGATGGCAGGTGATTCTTTAACACTTGTAAAACTCCTTAACAAGGAGTCACAGTTCGTGCCCAGAATATCAACAGTGTCATGGAGAAGCAGGAAAAACACCCTCCTGTTGTCATGACAGAATTGTTAAGGTTGGAAAAGACCTCTAAGATCATCCAGTCCAACTGTCAACACAACACCAACCGTTCCCACTAAACCATTTCCCAAAGTGCCACATCTACATACTTTTTGAGCACCTCCAGGGATGGAGACTCCATCCCTGCCCTGGGCAGCCTTTGCCAGTGCTTCATCACTCTTTCAGTAAAGAAATTATTCCTAATATCCAATCTGAACCTCCCCTGGCACAACTTGAGGTCATTTCTTCTCATCCTAACCCTTGTAACTTAGGACCAGAGACCAGGATCCACCTCACCACAACCTCCTTTCAGGTAGTTGCAGAGAGCAATGAGGTCTCCCCACAGCCTCCTCTTCTCCAGCCTAAACAACCCCAGGTCCCTCAGCCACTCCTCATCAGACTTGTTCTCCAGCCCCTTCCCCAGCTCCATTCCCTTCTCTGGATGTGCTCCAGCCCCTCAATGTCCTTCTTGGAGTGAGGGGCCCAACACTGACCCCAGGATTCGAGGTGCAGTTGAATATAGGGGCACGATCACCTCCCTGCTCCTCCTGGCCAACCCATTTTTGATACCAGCCAAGATGCTGTTGCCCTCCTTGGCCACCTGGGTCCACCATCTCAGCACTCCCAACTATTTCAAGAACTCAGTGCTGGGGAGTTTTGACTGATTCTATATAAAACCCACCTCTCTCCTTCTCCTTGTTACAAGTTTTACATCAAAGATCACCAAAACCTTCAACCCACTATGAAAAATTTAGGCTTTTTAAAAAATGAAGGCTTTTAAAAGACTTATAAGTCAGTGTAACAAGGATAAGAAAGAAGCTGCTGTCCCTCAAAAGATCTGTCACCTACAGTGAAGGTCTTGGGAAGAACAGACAGACAAGGAAAGCTTTAATAGCACTTAAGCTTAGAAGGAGAATAGGGAAAAAAAAGAAATAACAGAAGTGCTGAAAGCTTTAAGATGCCAGGGATATACATAAGGCTGGGGCAAAGCAATTGCCAGGGCTGAAGGATGGGTGGATTAGTTTGCTTATTTGGGATTAGCATTCAGGATTGAGATTTACAGTCGGCTTTGGAAAAGCTTCTGATAAAGTCCTTGCATGCTGGCAACTCCATGGAGTATCACAATTAAGGACAGCAGCACAGCCACAACATTCCCAGAGCTCAACCTTTCAAACACCAAGTTTTGTCCAAAATGTATAACTCTTAGACCTGAACATAATTTGTATTTGCAAATTAAAGTCTGAGAGGAGCCTCAACTCTTCTGTGTAAATACCAAGCACTTAATAGAAAGACAGAAGTTTATAATTAAATTCTCCTGAAAATGAAGCATTCTGTTAAAAGCCCAGAAAGTAACAGTACCAATTAGATATTAAATATACAGCCCTCCCATGGGTCCCTCATGATGGAGAGTTAAAAAAAAAGCCCTTTACAATATTTATCCCTCATTATTTCACAAAAGGAACCATTAATGTTCAATAACTCAGCACGAGATGCAACCCTAACCTAAAGTCAGGTTGCTAAGGATGTGTTGGAGCGAGTCCAGAGGTGGCCACAAAGATGATCCAAGGGCTGGAGCACCTCCCATGTGAAGACAGAATGAGAAAGTTGGGGTTGTTCAGCCTGGAGAAGAGAAGGCTCTGGGGAGACCTTAGAGCAGCCTCCCAGTACTGAAAGGGGCTCCAGGAAAGCTGGGGAGGGGCTCTTGATCAGGGATTGCAGGGATGAGATGAGGGGGAATGGTTTTAAGCTGGAAGAGGGGAGATTGAGATGAAATCTTGGGGAGAAATGTTCTCCTGTGAGGGTGGGGAGGCCCTGGCACAGGTTGCCCAGAGAAGCTGTGGCTGCCCCATCCCTGGAGGTGTTCAAGGCCAGGTTGGATGTGGCTTGGAGCCCTCTGATCCAGTGGGAGGTGTCCCTGCCTATGGCAGGGGGTTGGAACTGGATGATATTTCAGGTCCCTTCCAACCAAAACCATTCCATCATTCTGTGATTCCACGAAAACATTCACATTCAAATGACAGGGCATCTGTCTAGGAAATACCACAATCACTAAAGACAGCATCTACTTGGGGAAATAATTATAAATAAATAAAGGAAGGTGCAGGTTCTCAGTAGGTCAAACCTTACAATAAAATATCTACAAAGTGCTTTCTGGGTAAAATACAGAACACTGTGATTAACTGCCCCTGCATAATTTATCTTAAATCATGTTCTAACCCAAAACCCATGAGGCTCTGGTCCACACCATTTCCACTGAGACTGTAGAGACCTCATTCCTCTAACTAAAAGTCATTTTTCTTAATTTAATGTATTAACACCTCAGTACTGTCCTTCCACTTTAATAGCTCTCCCACTTTCTTGGTGCTTACCTTTCCCACACGTTGGTTGAAAGAAACCATGATTGCTCCCCACCTTTGGTTGACCATAAAAGTGCCCATAAAAGGAGTTACCAGCATGATAGGAAAGCCCTTGTTGCTCTCAGAATTTATCTTTCCTAATTCCAAGTGAACAGAACATGACAACACTCCACATAAGGCCTTGCCACTCTCATACAACAGCTGGAAAGGAAACTGCCTTACATAAAAGAGCAAACATCTTTAAAATCTACATCAGGCTGATAAAGTGATGAGAAGTTTTCTCTCAGTTTGCCTTCTTCAACTGGTAAATCTGAATTTTGAAGCAGAAATACTCCTAAGTCCTTAACAGCAAGATACAGAATCATAGAACAGAATCATAGAACGCTTTGGGTTGGAAGAGACCTTTACAGGACATCCAGTGCCACCCCCTGCAGGAGCAGGGACACCTCCCGCTGGATCAAGGGGCTCCAAGCCCCATCCAACCTGGCCTTGAACACCTCCAGGGATGGGGCAGCCACCACCTCCCTGGGCAACCTCTGCCAGGGCCTCCCCACCCTCCCTGTAAAATATTTCTTCCTTATCTCCAGTCTGAATCTCCCTTCCCTTACTTTAAAACCATCACTCCTGGTCTTGTCACAACAGGCCTTGCTTAAAAGTCTGTCCCCAGCTTTCCTGGAGCCCCTGTCAGTCCTGGGAGGCTGCTCTGAGGTCTCCCCAGAGGCTTCTCTTCTCCAGGCTGAACAAACCCAGCTCTCCCAGCCTGTCCTTGCATGGGAGGTGCTCCAGCCCTCGGATCATCTTTGTGGCCTTCTTTGGACTCGCTCTAAAGATCCATGTCCTCCTTCTACTGAGGACTCCAGAGCTGGACTCAGGACTCCGGATAAGGTCTGTCTCACAAGAGCAGAGGGGGAAAACCACATCCCTTGACCTGCTGGTCATATATATGTCTGTTTTCCAAATTTAAGTTGCTGCCTTTCAATTTTAACAACCTCCTTGCCTCCTCCTCCTTGTGTCTCAGCCAACCTTCCCTCTCCTTTGCTCTACTCATATGATATCACATTTTGAAATTTACTCCTTGGGCAGATGTGACTTTTGCAGTAAAGATCTTGGCAACAATGACTTACTGAATGCTTCCAGAGTGACACTGGTCAATACCTGAGGAGACCAAGCTGTGCCCTCCAAGGGCACAGGCACTACAAGGAAGCTGGACATTGGCTTCCTACAGCAGAGGCTTCCTTGCTGAAAATATGAGTCCTGCTAACAAGAGAGACAGGATCTCCTTGACTACTGGGAACTAAAATGTGGCACCAGATTATCAGTAGAGATTAACACCTTTTAAGTAGCCCTGTTTTCCCAACCTTGGGACACACTTGCTCTTCTGATGAGGTCTGTGCAGCCAACGGTGCTCCCTTCTCCGTCAGCTCCTCAATGCGTTTGTTCAGAGATGTCAGTTTGGCTTTGGCCTGAACTTTAAGCTTCTTAAGTTTAACATCTGCAGCCTCTCGTTCTTCCTGTAAAAGAAGGATACAAACTGATTGCACTTAAAATTCCAGTGCTATCACCCTGAAAGCACCACTTGGAAAAGTTACATAATTCATCAGCCTCCTGTTCTTTGTTCAGAGCTGCCTCCCCATTAACAGCGTTGATTGAAAAACATCCCAGAAGCAAATTTGCTCTGAAATACACAACAAAACAGTTCCCTTCTCCCTCTTCAAGGGATAAATCACAGAATCATAGAATATCCTGACTGGAAGGGACCCACAAGGATCACCAAGTCTGACCCCTATCCCTGCACAGGACAACCCCAACATTCACCCCGTGGGGCTGAGGGTGTTGGCCAAATGCTTCTGGAATATTGTCAGGCTGTGACTGCTTCCCTGGGGAGCTGTTCCAGGGCTCCACCACCCTCTGGGGGAAGAACCTTTTCCTAATGTCCAACCCTCCCCTGGCATCTTCCTGCCATTAACTCAGGTCCAGTCATTGGTCACCAGAGAGACAAGAGCATCGCCCGCTCCTCCTCCTCGCCTTGTGAGGAGGCAGTAAATAGCTATGAGGTCCCCCCTCAGTCTCCTCCAGGCTGAACAAACCAAGTGACTTTAGTTGCACCTGACACAACTTCCCCTCCAAACCCTTCACCAGCCTCGTGGTCTCCTCTAGACACCCTCCAGTAGCTTTATAACTTCTCTACACTGTGGCACCCAAAATGCACATAATAATCACCTGGTAGGGCCTGGCCAGTGTGGAGAGGACTCACTCAAGGGACTTGCAGCAGTTTGCACAAACTCCATTTGACTTCCCCCCTTATACCTTGTCCCTCAACACTACCTCAAGTAACTGCACTTTCTTTCATCTCATGAGTCAGGGTCTGCAAAGTGCACCTTTGGTTATTTTGGGTGACTGCTGCACAGTCTACTCTTTGTCTCAAGCACTCTGAAGTGGGGAAGAAAATCTTCACAGTTATTAGAGCCACCAGGAACCTGCACAGGCCTTGAGGAGCTCAAGGCAAAATGCTACATAAATGTAACTTATCTACTCTAGAAGGAATGACCCCTCAGCAAAATGAACAGAAGCTATCCTACATCTCTTGGGTTGGGGTCCACTCTTTGAATTCCATCAGTTCTCTGAAACTGATGCATTGTGACCATGAGATGGTGAGGCTGAGGATCTTATGTGGGTGAAGCAGGATTACAACCCTGCTTTTGAGACCTTACAGCAGCCTTGCAGTACCTGAAGGGGACCTACAAGAAGGCTGGTGAAGGACTTTTTCCAATGGTCTGTAGTGATAGGATGAGGGGGAATGGCTTTAAATTGAAAGGGGGAAGATTGAGATTAGACATTAGGAAGAAATTCCTCACAGTGAGGGTGGGGAGGCCCTGGCCCAGGTTGCCCAGAGAAGTCATGGTTACCCCATCCCTGGAAGTGTTCAAGGCCAGGTTGGATGGGGCCTTGAGCAGTCTCATCTGGTGGGAGGTATCCCACTGGATGGGCTTTGAGGTCCCTTCCAACCTGAACCATTCTATGATTCTATGATTTAGCAGGGGGGTTGGACTGGATGAGGTCCAGAAGGTCCTTCCAACCCCCACCACTCTGGGATTCTAGAATTTAGCAGTGCACGAGTCTCAAATGTTCAAAAGAAACCAGAGGCTGGCTTGCACAGAAAACAGAAGCAGCATTTTACTCTTGCTCCCAGGAAAGGATTCATACCTTGAGTGCAGTTTCTTTTTGCTGGAGCAGGGCATCCTTTTCTCGGATCAAATCCTTCAGCTGAACAACGAGTTTTTCTGTTTGGGCGAGGCGCTCCAATAGGTCCTCAGGTGCCTCCTCCATGCTTCCTGCTTCTGGCTCTAAAGCTTGTACCTGAAACAGTGAAACACATGCTCTGGAGGGAAAAAGTCTAAAGAGACTGCAATAGAGCATCCAAATGATATCTTCAGCTGGCACTGCAGAGAATCCACCACTCACGTGCTATCCTCTGTCTCAGTGACAAAGGGCAATGTATGGATCATGCCTTCCACTGCCACCCAACCTTGCAGAGCTCCCCTTTCTGCTACATGGAACCATTAGTGCCCTTCAGAGGCTTTCTTCACCCTAATTAGAACCATAGAATGCATTGGGTTGGAAGGGACCTTAAAAATCAACCAGTTCCAACCCCCCTGCCATGGGCAGGGACACCTCCCACTGGATCAGGGGGCTCAAAGCCCCATCCAACCCTGAACACCTCCAGGGATGGGGCAGCCACAGCTTCTCTGAGCAACCTGTGCCAGGGCCTCCCCACCCTCAGCATGAAGAATTTCTTCCTAATGTCTAATTTAAATCTTCTCCCTTCCAGTTCTAGATTGTTTTCTAGGATCACCTTGAGATGTGGAAACTAAGGAGATTATGGTTTGCCCCACAAAAGGGCTGACTTAAGAGGTCAGGAATACAGGAGAAGTGGAGAGGAATGTCAGCTCAGTCTCGTGCTCAGCAATGAAGAAGCAGGAAATAGTTCTCCCTGCAGCCAAATGATTCACACTCCCCAAACTCAATAAGATCTGAAAGTCTTTAGCTAACACTGTACTTACAGCAGCAGAGGATTCAGCAACTGCATCTCCATCATCACCCGACAGCTCTTGTAAAACAGTACTTGCTAAACCAGACAAGCGGCTCAGCATCTTCAGCCTAAAACAAAACAAAGAGTCAAAATCCAGTGACAGAGTCAAAAATGCTAAGAATAAGCATTGCTTCCTGCTGATCTCGAATGTTCTAGAGGTGACAAGGCTTATAGTGAATGTGTCTCTTCTGCCAAGAGGGAAAAGTCAAAGTAAAACCTCAGGAATGAAAAAATGATTGTGTTAATAGAAGCACCAGACCCTCTAAACATAAAGGATGTGCTTGTAAGACACACAAAGATACTTTCACCACTCTACCTGTAAGATTAAAAATACATCTTTATACCAGATTTCAAGTCACTCATAGTTCATTCTTGGTCTTTCTTAAAAATGACAATACAGAACCATGATCTGTTCAGTTTACTCAAAAGAAGAGTACTTGATTATTTAATGGAGTCACTTCTTTACAGACCAAATACATAAAAGTAGCTTTCTCTTAATAAACAGTGGAAACGGTGAACTCAGCCCTGATGTTTGCCAAGAAGATGAAATGGTGTCACATTACAGAGAGGAGGAGATCTGCATGTGACAGGACAGGATTTTGAGGGAGAGAAGTAGTCTGGAGAGGACATACATTCCCAGGCTGACTCTTAATATACCTTTTCTTTTACTTGAAATTCAGGAGCTGAACTGATCCACCAAGAGGAGGTGAAGAACCAGAAAAATGCAGCAGTATGAGCCAGTAACACATAAGCTACTGGAGAGTGTCCACAGAAGGGTTTAGAGGAAAAGATGTATGAGGAGCAGTTAAAGTCACTTGGTCTGCTCAGCCTGGAGAAGGGGAGACTGAGAGGGGACCTCAGAGCTGCTTCCTCACAAGGGGAGGAGGAGGAGCAGGGGCTGAGCTCTTCTCTCTGGTGACCAATGACAGGACCCCAGGGAATGGTGTGGCAGGGGAAGGTTAGACTGAATATTAGAAAGAGGTTCTTCACCCAGAGGGTGGTGGAGCCCTGGAACAGCTCCCCAGGGAAGCAGTCCCAGCCTGACAATATTCCAGAAGCATTTGGCCAAGGCCCTCAGACACACAGGGTGACTGTTGGGGTTATCATTTGCAGGGCCAGGAGTTGGACTGGATGATCCTTGTGGGTCCCTTCCAATTCAGGATATCCTATGATTCTACAACAGACACATCAGGAAGTTCAGAGAAGGCAAATACAGAGCCTTACATCTGGGATGTAAAAAGTCCAGGCTGGGGAACAACTGGCTGTAAAACTGTTGCAGAAGACAACCCAGGGATGCTGGTGGATAAGCTCAACACCAGCCAGCAGTGTGATCCCACAGTATAGAGAGCTGTCTGAGTATGACTGCAGCCAGCAGGATGAGTGAAGCAATTATTCCTTTCTATTCAGCACCTGTAAGACTTTTTAAGTACAATGTGCACTCTGCAGCTCCTCAGTACAGAAAAATGACAGGGACAAAGTGAAACAAGTACTGCAGAAAGCCCCAAGGTAGAGTAGGAGGTGGATTACAAGACATCCAGAGGGGATAAGAACTCTGGGCTTCTTCAGTCTGGAGGGGGATATAATTCCTGTCTTCCCTATAATCACCTATTAGGAAGCTAAAGATGGAGCCAGACACTTCTTATGAGGTTCACAGCAGACAGACACGAGGCAGTGAACACAAACTGCAGCAAAAGAAATTTCAATTGGAAAAGAATTGCACAGAGAGGATGATAAAAAACACAGGAATAGGCTCAAAGCAACCTGATCTAACTTTGAAGTCAGCCATGACAAGAGTAAAGGGTTTGATCAATGAACTCCCAGGGTCCCTTCAGAGCTGAATCATTCTGGTGATCTATGAAGAAAGGGCACGTGTGATACTTGAGAGATCTCTTAACAGAAAAGCTATAGATCTGTCCCAACTGATGTCTGTAAATGGCAACATAAGTTAAACAAATGTAAAAGAAGGTCCAAAAGCGCAAACTGAAACTCACATTTGGACACTGAGGGACTGGAGCATGTCCAGATGAGGGCAACAAAGCTGGGGAAGGGTCTGGAGAACAAGTCTTATGAGGAGCAGCTGAGGGAACTGGGGTTGTTCAGCCTGGAGAGCCTCATCACCCTCTACAATTATCTCAAAGGAGGTTGTAGCAAGGTGGGTGTTGGTCTCTTCTCCCAAGTAAAAAGTGATAGAATGACATGAAAAGGCTTCAAGTTTTGTCAGGGGAAGTTTAGATTGGAAATGAAAAGAAATTTGGACTTGATCTTAAAGAGGTCTTTTCCAACCTCAATGACTCTCTAATTCTACGATTCTAGCCATAAGATCAAGTTTACATTACAATAATTATTTACATCAAGTGGAATCTTTTAATATCAGAAGATGTCTCTGTTTAGCCAGAAGGAGGCTTCTAAAGCTGGCTACAATGATCCACTCATTTCTGACTCTCATTATCGTAGTAAGCAAATCTCTGATTGCAGATTGCCACTTAAAATGTAGAAATATTGACAATGGAGAGATCAGTAGTGCATTGTTTTTCTGTAGAATCATAGAACAGTTTGGGTTGGAAGGGACATCAAAACCCATCCAGTTTCACCCCCTCAAAATGGGCAGGGACACCTCCCACTGGATCAGGGGGCTCAAGGCCCCATCCAACCTGGCCGTGGACACCTCCAGGGATGGGGCAGCCACAGCTTCTCTGGGCAACCTGGGCCAGGGCCTCCCCACCCTCACAGGAAAACATTTCTTCCCAAGATCTCATCTCAGTCTCCCCTATTTCAGCTTAAAACCATTACCTTGTGTCCCATCCCTGTGTTCCCTGACAAAAAGTCCCTCCCCAGCTTTAGTGTAGGCCCCTTTAGGGATAGGAAGGCTGCTCTAAGGTCTCCCCAGAGCTTTTCTTCTCCAGGTCAACTCTCTCAGACTTTCAGTAGCAGTCACACTTTCTAACCATCTGGTTTTGCAGAAGTAGAAAATGCCACAATGCACATTACCCTACCAACAGCAGAAAAGGCCACATGAACACCAACCTCTTTTATCCACCAAGTGGCTCATAGGTCTGCTTATTCAGTAGTAAAGAGGTTTCCAAGGCAGAGCAGTCACACACACGTCCTTCAAGCCATTCTTTATCTCTTGGGTACTGACAGGTTGCACAAATCAAGATTCTGGATGGAGAGAGAAATAAAAAGGGGAAATAATTTATTGATCAGTAAAGAAACAAGCCAACTCTTCATCCTACACAGCACACTTTGGGATTATTACAGTCATTCATTTGCAACAAACATAAAAAGTGAAAAGTCTT
The DNA here is from genome assembly GCA_033558185.1 of Dromococcyx pavoninus. Lineage (NCBI taxonomy): Eukaryota > Metazoa > Chordata > Aves > Cuculiformes > Neomorphidae > Dromococcyx > Dromococcyx pavoninus. The sequence goes on along the minus strand of JAUMJL010000058.1, from coordinate 113,382 downwards.
CCCTGCTGGTGAAACCAGATTTCTCCTGTTCTTGCAGAGTCGTGTCCTGGTATCTTACACAGTATGGCATGAGCTTAGTCTCGTCAGCCCACAGAATAAAATGCTCAAGAAGCAGTGAGTGAGGCAAAAAGCCACGAAGCCAGCCCTGAGACTGTCTCTCACAAAGAGTTTTAGAGGATGAAACTACTCAAGAAGCTCATTGTCAAAAGGTCAGGATTGTCCCCATTCTGTACCAATGCAATTGCCAGTGAAAAAGAAGAGCAAGTACTCTGCTCCCTGGGCATGAATTCAATGAACAAATCATAGAATCACAGAATGCATTGGGTTGGAAGGGACTTCAATGATCATCCAGTTTCAACCCCCCTGCCATGGGCAGGGACACCTCCCACCAGACAAACTGCTTAAGATCCCATCCAATCTGGCCCTGAACACCTCCAGGGATGGGGCAGCCACAGCTTCCCTGGGCAACCTGCGCCAGGGCCTCCCCATCCAAATTGTGAGGAATTTCTTCCTAAAGTCTAACCTAAATCTCCCCTCTTCCAGTTTAAAGCTGTTCCCCCTTGTCCTGTCACTCCAGGTCCTTGCAAAAAGTCCCTCCCAAGCTTTCCTGGAGCCCCTTCAGATACTGGAAGGCTGCTCTAAGTTACCCCCGAAGCCTTCTCTTCTCCAGGCAGAACAAACCCAACTCTCCCAGCCTGTCCTCATAGCAGAGGTGCTCCAGTCCTCTGATCACCTTTGTAGACCCCTCTGGACCTGCTCCAACAGTTCCATATCTTTCTCAAGCTGGGGATTCCAGAACTGGACACAGGACTCCAGGTGGGGTCTCCCCAGAGCAGAGCAGAGGGGCAGAATCTCCTCCCTCTCCCTGCTGCCCACATTGCTTTGGATGCAGCCCAGGACAGGGTTGACCTTCTGGGCTTTGAGCCCACGTTGCCAGCTCCTGTCCAGCATTTCATCACTCAGCATTTCTACCATCAGAGAGGTAGCTCTCTTATTCTTTAGCCTCAAGGACCTGTGGCAAAAATACTCTGGTGCTTGTACTTTCCAGCTCATGGCAGGAAAGCATTATTTAATGCCAGCCAATTTACCCAGAAACCAAAGCAGACAAACACAGAAGGACAGAGGTTATTCAGCATTCCACCGCCTCACCCCAGTAAAGCAAACAATAGAGCTCCCAGAGAACTGCTCCCGTTTGGGGGTGACAACAACTTTGGTACAGATTTGCATTTTTGTAATCAACAGGAGAACATAAAAGACCTGCACAGTGTTCATGATGTAAGCCAGTAGAGTTTGTATTTAAAGTAATAATAGAACCACTAAGGTTGGAAAAGACTTCCAAGCTCATCCAGTCCAACCATCAGCCCGACCCCACTGTGCCCACTAAACCATGTCCTGAAGTGCCACGTCTACAGGTTTTTTGAACCCCTCCAAGGATGGAGACTCCACCACTGCCCTGGGAAGCCTCTTCCAGTGCTTCATCACTCTTTCAGTAAAGAGATTTTTGGGTCAGTGTTCCTGTGACTAATGAACTTCTGCTTGTGAGACTTCACTTTAAACGCTGGGACTACCACTGATGTTCTGAAGAGGCTCCTTTACTCTGAAACACGCTTCCCCTACTGATCTGAATTCCACTACAGGACTGCATACAAGCACAAAAATCCATGTAATTCTGTCTCTAGGGATCAGTCACAGGGAAGAAATTGTCCCCTGATTTATTCTAAGTTTATCATACATAAATTAAATTCATAGAATCATAGAATGATCTGGCTTGGAAGGGCCCTCAAAGCCCGTATAGTTCCAAACCCTCTGCCATGGGCAGGGACACCTCCCACTGGATCAGGTTGCTCAAGGCCCCATCCAACCTGGCCCTGAACACCTTCAGGGATGGAACAGCCACAACTTCTCTGAGCAACCTGTGCCAGGGCCTCACCACTCCCACAGGAAGACATTTCTTTCTAAACTCTCATCCCAATCTCCCCTCTTTCAGCTTAAAACCCTTCCCTGGTCCTGTCTCTGCACTCCCTGATCAAGAGTCCCTCCTCAGCGGTCCTGGAGCCCCTTCAGGTACTGGGAGGCTGCTCTAAGGTCTCCCTGGAGCCTTCTCTTCTCCAGGCTGAACAACCCCAACTCTCTCAGCCTGTCCTCTCATGGGAGGTTCTCCAGCCCTCGGATCATCTCTGTGGCCTCCTCTGACTTGCTAAAACAGATCCACCTCCTTCCTGTGCTGAGGACTCCAGAACTGAATGCAGGACTCCAGGTGAGGTCTCACAAGAGTGGAATAGAGGAGGAAGAAACATAATTCCTTACATTTCCCTTCTTTCAAAGGCAAGCAGGCACAGAAAATGCTGCTGCTGTACACAAGCCCTGGCTGAATCAAACTTCACACAGTGCTCTCTCAATGGGCCCTGGAAGGGACACAGAGAGGAGAGCAGCACATCTTGGCTGGGGCTGTGCCAGTGCCCGGGTCCGGTGCCCAGGGTCGCACCAGTGCCCCAGGATGCACTGATTCCCAGGTCCAGTGCCCAAGGTCACAGAAGTGCCTGGGGATGTACTGGTGCCCAGGACTGGTGCCTGAAGTTGCACAGGTGCCTGGGTCCAGTTCCTGAGGTTGCACAGGTGCCTGGCACCAGTGCCTGAGGTCACACCAGTGCTCAGGTCCAGTGTCCAGGTCTAGTGCCCGAGATTGCACTACTGCCTGGGTTCAGTGCCCGAGGTTGTGCCAGTGCCTGAGCTCACACCAGTGCCCGAGGATGTGCCACTGCCCAGGGTCAAGCCAGTGTGCAAGGTCATGCCCAGGGCTGCATCGATGCTGGGGCCTGAGCTCACACTGGTTCCCGGATCTGGTGCCTGGGACTGCACCGGTGCCCGAGGTTGTGCTAATGCCCGGGTCTGATGCCCGAGGTAGCACAGGTGCTCAAGGATGCTCCGGTTCCAGAGGTTACACCGGTGCCTGGGACAGTGCTCGAGGCGTAATCGAGTCCGATGTCCTGGTGCCCGAGGATGTGCTGGTGCCCGATGTCACACCAGTATTCGGTTCCAGTGCCCAGGGATGCACCATTGCCAGAGATTGCACCGGTGCCCGAGGATGCGCCGGTGCCTGGGACGGATGTCCAGGGATGCGCCGGTGCAAGAAGTTGCACCGATGCCCGGGATCAGTACCCGAGGTGTAACTGGGTCAAGTGCCTGAGGTTGCTCCGGTGATGGTGCCCAGGGATGCGCCGGTGCCGGGGGTCGCACCAATACCTGGGTCCGGTACCCTGGGATGCGCCGGTGCCCGGAGCCGCGCCGGTGCCCGCAGGGCTGTCAGGAGCCCGGTCGACCCCGCCGAGCCCACGGGCCGCGCAGCACCGAGGAGGAGACACTGACCTGCCGGAATCCCCGCCGCCGCTGCCACCGCGCCAGTCCCGCCACCTCAGCACCGGAACGGCGGCCGCTTCCGCCTCCCGTACCGCCCCGCCCTCCCACGCGGAAACAGTCAATCAGCTGCGGAAGCGCGAGGATAGGCGTGATTTCCAGCCAATCATAAGCGAAGGCGTGCTGAGAGGCGTGACAACGGAGAAGGCGCGAAGATAGGCGTGTGCAACAGCCAATAAACTATGAAGAGACGATGATGGACATGAGAAACAACCAATTGTAGTGGAGAAGCCGCTGGGCTCTCTGGTTATTCTGCAACATGGCACAAAAGCACCAATCGCGAATAGAGCGGGGGGAGCCGCCCCATAACAAGGTGGGAGCCAATCAGAACAGGCTTTGAGGGGCATCAGGGGCGGGATGAGGGGGGAGCTGGGGCTCGTGTGGGTTGGGGCGCTGATCATGGCTGATCATGGAATAATGGAATTGCTTGGTTGGGAAAGACCTTTGGGATCATCGAGTCAAACTGTACCTGTCCGCTACTAAACCAGGTCTGAGCACCTCATCTACTGACGAGGGGACTGAGCGCGCTCGTAGCAAGTTTGCGGATGAAACTAAAGCTGGATGGAAGCTGCTGGAGGGTAGGGAGGCTCTGCAGAGGGATCTGGGCAGGCTGGATCCATGGGCAGGGGCCAACGGGGTGAGGTTCAATGAGGCCAAGTGCCGGGCCCTGCACTTGGGGCACCAACCCCAGGCAACGCTCCAGGCTTGGGGAATAGCAGCTGGAGAGCTGCCTGGAGGAGAAGGCCCTGGGGGTGCTGGCTGACAGGGGCTGAACATGAGCCAGCATGGAATCATAGAATCATGGAATTGTAAGGTTGGAAGAGACCTCTGAGATCATCGAGTCCAGCCGTGCCTGTCTCCCTACTAAACCATATCCATAAGAAACTCATCAGCTCGTCTTTTAAACACCTCCAGGGATGGAGACTCCACCACCTCCCTGGGCAATCTGTTCCAATCCCTGACCACTCTCGCAGTGAAGAAATCCTTCCTGATGTCCAGTCTAAACCTGCCCTGGTGCAACTTGTGGCCGTTCCCTCTCGTCCTGTCATTCGTCACTCACAAGAAGAGAGCAGCACCCACCCCGTCACAACCTCCTTTCAGGGAGTTGTAGACAGTGATGAGGTCTCCCCTCAGCCTCCTCTTCTCTAAGCCAAACAACCCCAATTCCCTCAGTCACTCCTCGTAGGGCTAATTCTGCAGCCCCCTCACCAGCCTTGTTGCCCTAATGTGCAGGCCAGCAGCAGCATCGTGGCTTGGATCAGCCATGGTGTGGCTGTCAGGAGCAGGGAAGGGATTGTTCCAACAGATTTGGTGCTGTTGAGGCCACACCTGAATCCTGGATTCAGTGTTGGGCCCCTCACTACAAGAAGGACCTTGGGGGTCTGGAGCACATCCAGAGAAGGGGAACAGAGCTGGGGAAGGGGCTGGAGAACAAGTGTCAGAGGCGGCTGAGGGACCTGGGGTTGTTTGGCCTGGAGAAGAGGAGGCTGAGGGGAGACCTCATCACTGTCTACAACTGCCTGAAAAGAGATTGTAGCGAGGTGGGTGTTGGTCTCTTCTCCCAAGTAGCAAGAGATAGGACAAGGGGAAATAGCCTCAAGTTGCACCAGGGGAGGTTCAGATTAGACATCATGAAATATTTATTCATGGAATGGGTTCTCAGGCCCTGGCAGAGGCTGCCCAGGGAGGTGGTTGAGTCTCCATCCCTGGAGGTGTTTAAAAGATGGGTATACAAGATGCTGAGGGATGTGATTTAGCAGCAGACAGGTACAGTTGGACTCGATGGTCTCAAACCAGCGATTTTATGATTCTATTCTTGGCCACCTGAGCCATTGCTGGCTCATATTCAACCTGCTGTCAACCAACACCCCCATGTTCTTCTCTGCCAGGCACCCCCTCATCTCGCTGGGTGGAAGCTCCAGTCCCACCGGGCAGAACCCTGATCCTGCTGGGTATTACCCTGATCCTCTCCAGGCAGTGTCTACATCCCCACTGGGCAGTGCCCTCATCCCACTGGATGGGATTTTCATCTCACCAGATGAGACCTTTGTCATTGCTGGGCGGGACCCTCATCCCTACCAGGTGGAAGCCCTGATCGCTCTGGACAATGACCTCATCCTGCCAGACAGGACTCTGATCCCTCTGGGCAGCACCTCCATCCTGCCAGGTGGGAGCCCTGATACCTCCAGTCAGCACCCTGATCCCACCAGGCAGCGCCTTCACCCCCTCCAGGTGCACTCTCACTCACCAATCTCAACTTGGACATTAAGCCATTGACAGCAGCTCTTTGAGTGGGACCGTGCAGCCAATTCCATATCCATCAAGTGGTCCATCCATCATATCCGTGTCTCTCCAAGGCAAGGATGTTGTGCAGGACAGTACTGAACATTTTGGACAAGTCCAGGTAGATGATGGTGGTTACTCTTATCAACCAACACTGTAGCTCCATTGTAGAAGGCTACCAGATTTATCAGGCACATCTGATCATGTTAAAGATGTCCTTCCTCCTGCAAGGAGTTTGGACTAGAAGACCTGTAAAGATCTGTTCCAACCCAGAGCATTCAATGATTTTGTGGTTTGCCCTTAGGTTTGCCCATGCTGGCTGTCACCAATCACCTCCTTAATTTCCATTTGCCTCAGCAGGTTTTCCAGGAGGATCTGCTCCATGATCTTGCTGGACACAGAGGTGAGACTGACCAGTCTGTAGTTCCCAGGACCTTTCTTTTTTGCCTTTCCAAAAAAGGGGGTTATGTTTTCCCTTTTCCAGTCAGTGGAAACTTCACCAGCCTGCCATGACTTCTCAAAAATGGCTTAGCAACTTCATCCATCAGTTCCCTCAAAACCCATGGATGCATCTTCTAAGGTCCCATGGGCTTGTGCGCCTTCAGGTCCCTACAGATGATCTTCTACAGTGGGTGGTTCTTCAATCTCCCAGACCCTGCCTTTGCTTTCTGCAACTTGGGTGGTGTGGCTGAAACCCTTGCTGGTGAAAGCTGAGGCAAGAAAGTCATTGAGTACCTCAGCCACCTCCATATTGTGTCTCCAGTTTCCTTCTAGAGAGGGCCCACATTTTCCCTGGTCTTCCTTTTATCACCGATCTACCCACAGCAGCTTTTCTCATTGCCCTTGACATCCTTGGCCAGATTTAATTCTATCAGGGCTTTAGCTTTCCTAACCTGATCCCTGGCTGCTCAGACAATTTCCTTGTGTTCCTCCCAGGCTGTCTGTCCTTGCTTCCACCCTCTGTAGGCTTCCTTTTTTGTGTTTCAGGTGGTCCAGGAGTTCCTGGACAGCACACACATGGACAATGCAGGTTGCTTCTAGTGGTAAGACTTAGGCACTGAGTTTACCCAGTAGCTGGCTCTGAGTGCCCAGTGTCCTCAGCTACTTCTCTTCTCCCGAGTAACAAGTGATAGGATGAGAGAAAATGGACTGGAGTTGTGCCAGGGGAGGTTCAGTTTGGATACCAGGAAAACTGTCTTTACTGAAAGAGTGGTCAAGCATTAGAAGAGGCTGCCCAGGGCAGTGGTGGAGTCTCCATCCCTGGAGGGGTTAAGAAAACATGTAGTTGTGGCATTTTAGGGTGTCGTTAAGTAGGCAGTGGTGGTGTTTGGCTGATGATTGGACTGGATGATCTTGGAGGTCTTTTCCATCCTTAATGATTCTATGATGCTGTTCTGTGACTCTGTGACTCATCGTGACAGGTATCTCCTCCAGGCCAATGCGGCTGTGGCTCCCCTATGACAGCCTTAGAAGAAGCCAGGACAAGGGCTTCATTTCTCCTACTTATTGGGGTTCCCCAGCCTGTGGTTGTCTGGTTTTCATCCTTACTATTTGAGCAGATGAGCCTTTTATGGGTTGCTGGCCCTGGGTTCTGTGGTGGTCCTGGCATAAGCCAGGTCAGGGGATTATTTGGCTCCCCTCACCTGCCATTCTGTGCCCCTTTGTCTGTGTGGAGATGGTCTTTTCCCCACATAGCCTAACATTTGCCCCGTCCCTGGAGGTGTTCAAGACCAGGTTGGATGGGGCTTTGAGCACCCTGATCCAGTGGGAGGTGTCCCTGCCCATAGCAGGGGGTTGGAACTGGATGGGCTTTGAGGTCCCTTCCAATCCAACCCATTCTATGATTTATGACAGGCTACTTCTGTAACACTTTCTGGTCCTACAGACTCAGTTATCCAACGTTTCTATTTGAGACAACAGACTCTCAAATCCAGTTAGAGGAGCAGATCTTTATTCCACCTCAAATCCCACATCTTGTAGCCTTTTGCTCTTATCTTCATGCATAATTATATCAAGGTTAAAAATAGGGTATTGTATCGAGCCAGTATAACTCCTGCTGCCGGTGTCTGATTAACCTGCTCACCCTTTCTGATTTGGCTCCTGAAATAGCCCTGATTTGGTAGATTATCTGGCACCTCCTTTCTATTCCAAGACCCCTGTTTGTATCGTCGCGACTTTCAGGTTTGCACATCATCCTTTGAGCAGATTAACATTTCTAATTGGCTTGTGGAAAGCTGGATCCCTCATTTAAATGACATTAATATTGGATGTGGACAGGAACAGGCAAACAGTGCTGTGAGAGCGACAGGAGGAAGAGGATCGTTCGTGTAACATCCTCCATGGGGAGCAATAGCAGCTCCACCGTGGATGATCTGCAGGCTGTGGAGATCCACCACTGGTACAAGAAGTTCATGACTGAGTGTCCTTCTGGGCAGCTGACGGAGCATGAATTTAAACAGTTCTTTGGGCTTCGAGGGCTGGATCCAGAGGCCAATGAGTACATCGAGCAGATGTTCCGCACGTTTGATATGAACAAGGTGAGTTCTCCAGCCAGGAAAGGAAATCAACTGCTTAAAAGTGAATTTTAAGCAGAACCAGCTTATTTATTATATCTATTTATTATATCTATTTATTATATATATTTATTATATATTTTTATTATATATTTTTATTATATATTTTTATTATTTATTATATAGAGTCCTTGGTTTTCTCTCACAAACATGGGCATGGAAGGCTGCTGAGGGACACTAAAGTAAGGTAGCTGAATGCAAGGAGTAAATTAATGTCCATAGTGACATAGATAATATAACCATAGGTAAGAGCTTATTATCTACCTTGTGTAAGTTCATCTTTGAATTTTGAGAAGGCTTTATTGCATATTAATCAACTTGGCCTTCTTTGACTCAATACTAATGAAAGGAGATTTCATTATCATTGTCATTATTATTATTATTATTATTATTATTATTAAAAAATCAGAGAATCATAGAATGGTTTGGGTTGGAAGGAACCTTAAAGATCATACACTTCCAACTCTCCTGTCTTCTACTGGATCAGGTTGATCAAGGCCTCATCCAGCCTGGCCTTGAACACCACCAGCGATGGGACATCCACTGTGTGTCTGGGGAAAAAATATGTCTGTATTAGGTAGTAGAGTCTACAGGAACCAAACACAATAGAAGTCATTATAATGTTCACAAAGGAAGTAATTTCCAGGTATTTGGAAGCTGAAGGTAATCTCAATGACACAGAATATTTGGGTTTATGACAGGGAAAATTCAACTTTGGTCTCTGCTTCAGGGTTCTGAAACAGCTGGAGAAATGCTTGTGAGTCAAGGAGGAACCAATCACAGAGATGTGGAACGGGGCAAATGAGGGGGTCAGTTTAAAAGAAGGACAGCCCAGGGTCTGAGCAAAGAACATTGGTTTGGACAACATGAGAGAAGGCATAGGAAGAGTTAAAGAATTAACAAACTTAAAGAGTTAAGGAATATTACAAAATTCCTAAAGGTAAGAGAAGAGAGGAGCAGCCAAGCTCTGTTAGGGCAGCTGAGGTCTTGTGGTGGATGTAAGGACTGGAAATGACCACAAATCAAAAAGCATATCCTTTCTCATCCTAAAGTTCCCTGTGCCCAGGATGATGATGGTGATGAGAAGCAGTTTTATAAACTAAACCGACTCATTTACAGCTCTTGCACAAGTCTTTCCCTTTATCTCTGTCATTTCTTGGGGTGTTTAAGGACTTCAAAATTCATTCAAAGCTGTTCTGCATTCCAAAGTTCTCCCGTGAGCCCCATTGTTGTGCAGTAAACAATGTTTAAAGGAGACTTTTAAATTAAAATTTGTTCCTGCAAAGATAAAAAGCTAATAATAAAGTGATAGTGAGCTCAAGGGGAATGGAGTATGAATGTGGAGATAGACCTCCCTCAGATAATCTTACCCTGTTGGTAGTTGGCAACTTAAAAAGCTAAGCTCCTTTTGTAAACAAGGACAAGCACCCAGAGGAACAGCCACCCTGTAGTAACACAGACATTGAACCATCAGCCCTCTGGACCTTCAGAACCTGAGAACGCTGCTGAGAATGAAGAAGATGAAATTTTTTATAGAGTTCTTTTATAAATTACAATCCTTCCCACTATAAATAATGTTGTGATCCTTGCTGGAAAACCACAGTGCTCTGTTAGTCCACCTACATGTATTTATTTACATCCACTCCAGAAAGGTGCCTGACTTTGTTTAAATACCTCAAAAAATTAATGTTTCATTTTTTTTTGGCTCCGTAACGTGTTGAAGCTTTTGTTCATAATCTTGGACAGAGCTGGGGTTGTTCAGCCTGGAGAAGAGAAGGCTCCAGGGAGATCTTAGAGCAGCCTCCAGTACTGAAAGGAGCTCCAGGAAAGGTGGGGAGGGGCTCTTGATCAGGGAATGCGGGGACAGGATGAGGGGGAAGGGTTTTAAGCTGAAAGAGGGAAGAATGAGATTAGACATTAGGAAGAAATGTTTTCCTGTGAGGGTGGGGAGGCCCTGGCCCAGGTTGCCCAGAGAAGCTGTGGCTGCCCCATCCCTGGAGGTGTTCAAAGCCAGGTTGGATGGGGCTTGGAGCCCCCTGATCCAGTGGGAGGTGTCCCTGCCCATGGCAGGGGGGGGTGATGGGTGGGGAGGTGGAACTTTCTTCCAAAGTTTTTATCTCAATCTCCCCTCTTTCAACTTAAAACCATTTCTCCTCATCCTGTCCCTGCACCCCCTGATCAAAAGCCCCTCCCCAGCTTTTCTGGAGTCCCTTTCAGTACTTAAAGGCTGCTCTAAGGTCTCCTCAAAGCCTTCTCTTCTCCAGGCTGAACAACCCCAACTCTCTCAGCCTGTCCTCATAGCAGAGGTGCTCCAGCCCTTGGATCATCTTCATGGCCTCCTCTGGACTTGCTCTAAAAGATCCATATCCCTGGAGGTGTTTAAAAAAGGATAGATGAGTTTTTGAGGGACATGGTTTAGCGGATGATGGGTGTGGATGGACTCAATGATCTCAAAGGTCTTTTCCAACTGGAAGACTCTATGATTCTGTGCAGAGGACTTCAGAACTGAACGCAGGACTGCAGGGGAGGTTCTCACCCGAGTGTTGAGATCACATTTTTCTCTCCCAGCAGGCCATGGGTGGTGAGCACTGGTGGACAGAGAGGGGTTTGTTCACGTTCACACTTGCCACAAGGAGCAACAGGTTCCATCTCTGCAGGTGACAAGCACAGAGTAGCCTAAATGTGTAGTAGAGCATAACTAGAGGAATCCAGGTATTTGGGGGGGTCTTAAAGGTAGCCAGACAAACAGCAGGTGTGAGCACCAAAGCCTTTTTGTAAGTCCAAGTCTCTGCACCAGTTGTTTTTCTTTCAGCTGATTCTAAAGAGCGATAAAACAGGCCCAGAACCATAAACTCTCTCCCTTTACTCCAGTCACAGTTCAGTTTTTGTTTTCCCACAGGATGGATATATTGACTTCATGGAATACGTGGCTGCCCTCAGCCTTGTTCTCCGTGGGAAGATGGAGCAGAAGTTGCGGTGGTATTTCAAGCTCTATGATGTCGATGGCAACGGCTGCATTGATCGACACGAACTGCTCAACATCATTAAGGTGAGCCTCCAGGGGTCTGTGTTCTTTCTGCTTTCCTTAAAGACAAAGTCCACCACACAAGTAAGGCTTTTGCTATTCTCCCTATGGATGATCAAGAAGGAGACCTTTTTTAACAGCACTGATACTTTGGCACAGTTGGAACAGCCCTGAAGAGAAGGACTTGAGGGTGTTGGTGGAGGAGATGCTCTACATGAGCCAGCAATGTGCGCTCGCAGCCCAAAAAGCCAACTGGATCCCGGGCTGCATCCAAAGCAGTGGGACCAGCAGGGTGAGGGAGGGGATTCTGCTCCTCTGCTCTGCTCTGGTGGGACCCCACCTGGAGTCCTGCGTTCAGTTCTGGAGTCCTCAGCAGAGGAAGGACATGGATCTGTTGGAACAAGTCCACAGGAGGCCATGGAGATGATCCGAGGGCTGGAGCACCTCCCGTACATGGACAGGCTGAGAGAGTTGGGGTTGTTCAGCCTGGAGAAGGCTCCGGGGAGACTGTAGAACAGCCTTGTAGCACTGAAAGGGGCTCCAGGAAAGGTGGGGAGGGGCTCTTGATCAGGGAGGGCAGGGATAAGATGAGGGGGGAGGGTTTTAAGCTGAAAGTGGGGAAATTGAGATGAGATCTTAGGAAGAAATGTTTTCCTGTGAGGGTGGGGAGGCCCTGGCCCAGGTTGCCCAGAGAAGCTGTGGCTGCCCCATCCCTGGAGGTGTTCAAGGCCAGGTTGGATGGGGCTTGGAGCCCCCTGATCCAGTGGGAGGTGTCCCTGCCCATGGCAGGGGGGTTGGAACTGGATGGGCTTTGAGGTCCCTTCCGACCCAAACCATCCTGTGATTCTATGTTAGTAATGCATTCTCATCTGGATATGAATTTTCATGGTGGGCATTGAAGAGACCAAATCAAATGAATAACTGCAATAATATACAGCCTCCTACTAATAATTTGCAATAGAGATAATGAGACATCACACTGAAGCAACAGATGGTAATTGTTTATCACAGAGCACTTTAGAAACGGGTCCTGTGAGCAATAATTGGTGGCAACCGATTTACCACCCTTTCAATTTTGTGATGTCTTTTTCTGCAGCCTTAGGTGGTTGCTGAGGTGCTGCTTAGATTTAGTAAAATTGCATTTGAAAATGAGTGAAAAAGTTTACCATGTATCAGAAGGTAAAAATGAGTAGAGCAGTAGTCTTAGAATGCATATGAAGGCTCTAAAATCATGTATTTTGTGGACATCTTTAAAAAAAAAAGGAAACAATTCCATGTGGAAAGAAAAGAGAACCCTGTATTACACAACAGCAAAGAATGCTTGAAATTTCCCAAGCTGCAAATGAATTCCCAGTGAGCTTTTGGGAGAAGCAGGACCTGCAGGAAGCAGGCTATGAATGGAGGTAGGGAAAACAAGAATAGAACTAAATGACCACAGGGTATAACAAAGGAATTTCAGATTGTCACTGCAGAGGGGGTTTGAGAGTGTTTATTTGGCTTGGTGGACCATAGGGTGGGAGAAAGGGAATCCATTGGGTGTATCCTGATTCTGCCATTTCTGCAATGCTTAATTGCTGAGCAGATTTAGGGTGATCCTCTGGGTTTCACTGATCATTCCATGCTCCCTTTGCACCCGTCTGTGCCAGCCATAATTCCTGATGATTTCCTACGATGCTGGTTCCTTTGTGTGGAGAAGGTGCTGACCAAGACTGTCTTGTTCTACAATGATAGGCTGCAGTGGAATCAGTTCATCCTTTTGGGAGCCACGAGGTAACTTGCTCTTCCTTTCTCTTTTCTTTCAGGCTATTCGAGCTATTAACGGTGGTGACCATGAAACCAGTGCAGAAGAGTTCACCAACCGAGTCTTCAACAAAATTGATGTGAATGGAGATGGTGAGATTCTTTGTCATCCAGCTCAGATGGCCTCTGTGCTCTGTGTCTTCCTTTCTTGACTGAGCTCTATGCCTTTTCATTTTCTATTTCCTTTTTGTATGAATCCAGTAACTCATTCTCCATTAGTTTTCTTAAGACATTTCTCTCCTTGTATCTTACATAGTCAGTACAACAGAATTTGTTCCCCGTTTTAAGTTGTGTTCTGACAAACATGAGCTTAATAGTGAGGTTTTGGAGAGGATTGGGGTTTTTTGCCTTTTTGTATGTTGCTTTGTAGCTTCTGTCAGAGCTGGAAGTGGGAAATATTAACAGATGGTCCTGGCTACTCCTAAATGTTTCAACAGCAGGGAAAAAAAGAAATGGAATTTAATGTTGAAGTTCAAAGTTGCTTCCCTGGGTCTGCTACTGGCAGTGCACATGAAGGGTTTAGAGGGGAAGCTGTTTGAAGAACAGCTAAAATCACTTGATCTGTTCAGCCTGGAGAAGAGGAGACTGAGGAGAGACCTCAGAGCTGTTTACAGCTTCCTCAGCAGGGGAGAAGGAGGAGCAGGGGCTGAGCTCTTCTCTCTGGTGACCAATGACAGGACCCCACGGAATGGCAGGAAGATGTGCCAGGGGAGGGTTAGGTTGGACATTAGGAAAAGATTCTTCCCCCAGAGGATGGTGGAGCCCTGGAACAGCTCCCCAGGGAAGCAGTCCCAGCCTGACAATATTCCAGCAGGGTTTGGCCAAGGCCCTCAGCCCCACGGGGTGACTGTTGGGGTTGTCCTGTGCAGGCACAGGAGTTAGACTGGATGGGCCTGGTGGGTCCCTTCCAGCTCAGGTTATTCAATGATTCTGTTATTCCAAGTGCTATGGAGCAGTCAGTCAAAAGCTGGCCTACACCAGCTTCAGTCACTGTATGGCCCTGACTGGTGTTTCTTTCCTCGCTCATTCCTCTGCTCGTTACCTTCTGATGTGCTCTTTAGGTATTCCAGAAGAACTCTGCCCAGCTGCTTCCCTGCACAAGGGCTTTTTTGCCTTGGACAGAGAAACCTATTTCTGTCTGTCACAGCTTCCTTCTGTCACTTCTTTAACCATGAAAACCAGCAAGTATGGGACAGGTTAGGACTAGGACAGGTTAGGCCAAAAGGAAGCATCTAATCCAGCCTTATTTATAGGGCAGATTTAGATGGAACATTAGGAGGAAATTCTTTCCCGTGAGGGTGGGGAGGCCCTGGCACAGGTTGTCCAGAGAAGCTGTGGCTGCCCCATCCCTGGAGGTGTTCAAGGCCAGGTTGAATGGGGCTTTGAGCCCCCTGATCCAGTGGGAGGTGTCCCTGCCCATAGCAGGGGGTTGAAACTCAATGAACTTTGAAGACCTTTTCAATCCAAACCATTCTGTCATTCCAAGCTATGATTCCATTCCTTACCTTCACACTTCCTCTATCCTTTCTTATGTACCCTTTCCCTTGGGGTGGAAAAAAGGAAGCTGGAATTGCCTGGATATCAGAGAATCATAGAATCATGAAATCATTAAGGTTGGAAAAGACCTCTAAGATCATCCAGTCCTACCACCAGCCCAGCCCCACCGTGCCTGCTAAACCACATCCCCAAGTGCCACATCTGCATGTTTTTGGAATGCCTTCAAGGACTGAGAATCCACCTCTTCCTGGGCAGCCTCTTCCAATGCTTTGCCACTCTTTTGGTAAAGAAATTTGTTGAAGAAAGATTCTCTGAGGCCTCTTGGTGCTTTCAAACGGTGCAGGTGTATTAAGTGGTCTCTAAAGTTAGGTTGCTGTACTTTTCAAATGTGGACTGGAGTGGTTCTGATGCCTTCTGTCTGTGTCTGCCACAGGTGAACTTTCTCTGGAAGAATTTGTGGAGGGAGCAAGGAAAGATGAGGAGTTCATGGAGGTTCTGATGAAAAGTTTGGACCTGTCACACATCGTGGCCATGATCAACAACCGTCGGCATAGTGTGTAAACCAAGGTGGGAGGAGACACTGTGCCAAGAGACAGAAGGGTGTGCACACACCAGAAAGGAGAGATGGTGGGTTTTAAAGCAAACACAATTTCCATAACCACGCATATGGAAGTAGGAGCAGAACGATGCTGCTGTGTTTGTGTATCTGAGTGTGTGTTCCTGTATAAATATTGAGGCTCAGCCACAACCACACAGAGCAGGTTCAGAAAAACTGGATCTGGGTGGCAGTATTTGACTTGACTTCCATTTAAAGGCTAAATTTCAGGGCACAAATTTCCCCTTATTCTGTGTCCCAGGTTGTCCCTTTGACTGGTCCTGTCTGACCAACCTAATCTCCTTTTTTGATCAGGTAACCCACCTGGTGGATGAAGGGAAGCCTGTGGATGTAGTCTATCTGGACTTGAGCAAAGCCTTTGAAACTGTCTCCCATGGCATACTCCTGGATAAACTGGTGGCCCATGGCTTGGACAGGTGCCCTCTCAGCTGGGTTAAGAACTGGCTGGATGGCCGGGCCCAGAGAGTGCTGGTGAATGGGGCTGCGTCCAGCTCGGGGTCACCAGTGGTGTCCCTCAGGGATCAGTGTTGGGTCCAGTTCTGTTTAACATCTTCATCGATGATTTAGATCAGGGGATTGAGTCCATCATGAGTAAATTTGCGGATGACACCAAGTTGGGAGGGAGTGTGGACCTGCCAGAGGGCAGGAGGGCTCTGCAGAGGGACCTGGATAGGCTGGAGAGATGGGCTGAGTCCAACGGGATGAAGGTCAACAAGGCCAAGTGCCAGGTCCTGCACTTTGACCACAACAACCCCATGGAGTACTACAGGCTGGGGACAGAGTGGCTGGAGAGCAGTCAGGTGGAAAGGGACCTGGGGGTACTGATGGGCAGGAGGCTAAACATGAGCCAGCAGTGTGCCCAGGGGGCCAAGAAGGCCAATGGCATCCTGGTATCAGGAATAGTGTGGGCAGCAGGACGAGGGCAGTGATCCTTCCCCTGTACTCGGCGTTGGTGAGGCCACACCTTGAGCCTTGTGTTCAGTTCTGGGCCCCTCAGTTCCAGAAAGATATTGAGGGGCTGGAGAGGGTCCAGAGAAGAGCAACAAAAGTGGTGAAGGGACTGGAGCACAAGTGCTATGAAGAGAGGCTGAGGGAGCTGGGGTTGTTCAGCCTGGAGAAGAGGAGGCTCAGGGGTGACCTCATCGCTCTCTACAACTGTCTGAGAGGAGGTTGTAGACAGGTGGGGGTCGGACTCTTCTCCCAGGCAACAGAACAAGAGGGCAGGAGCTCAGACTCTGCCAGGGAAGGGTTAGGCTGGATATCAGAAAAAAGTTCTTCCCAGAGCGAGTAATCAGGCATTGGAATGGCCCAGAGGGGGGGGTGGATTCACCATCCCTGGAGGGGTTTAAAATAAGACTGGATGTGGCACTTAGTGCCATGATCTAGTGATCATGATAGTGTTGGATTCAGGGTTGGACTTGATGATCTTGGAGGTCTCTTCCAACCCAGATGATTCTGTGATTCTGTGATTCTGTCAAAACTAAGTTTGTGAAGAGCACTTGCAGAACTGGTTGGTGGAGTGGGGAGGATTTCTAATGGGTACGAAATAAGAGCTTCAAACTGTTATCAGTGTAGAGAACCTTCAAAAGAACGTAACGTCCATGGTTCTTGTTATGCTATTTCATCATAAACACCAGTATGTTTGTCCATAACATATTGTGTGTAGATTGGGTCATCTCTACAGAAGTAGCTTTGTCTGGAAGAGCTCAAGAGCTGAAAGAAAAAGCAGTTGCTAAGGCTGAGAGTGACCAGTCTGTTCCCAGCTGCACCATCACTAATGGTGCTGTTTGCAGCTTTCATCATAGAATCATGAAATGTCCTGAGTGGGAAGGGACCCACAAGGACCACCGAGTCCAGCTCCTGGCCCTGCACAGGACAACCCCAACAGTCACACCATGTGTTGAGGGCATTGCTTCCTGAATATTGTCAGCTTTCCATGATCAAAGAACTCTTTAGCAAACAAGTCAACAGTTCAGGAGCAGCTTTTGTATCCAGTGAAAATATGCTCCTCATTTTCCCAAAGCAGAAGGATTTCCTGAGAGATCAAATCTTTTTTACATTCTTTGTCTTACTGCTTCCCTCTGAATAAATGAAGGATGGGAAGGTGATCTTAATATTGTTGCTTCACACCTCTTTGATTGGTCTTTCTCTTTATTCTTGGGAAGAAAAACCTAAGGAGCAAAAGAAACATCTTAGCAAGGTGTCTTGTGAGTTGTGCTGATCATGTGAAGTTGCTGCCACGAATGTCTCTGTGTCTTTGCACACGATGGGAGGAGGGAGGTAGCACGGATAGAAACTGAGCAAATTGTCTTGTTTGTTAACTTTGAGTAAGGTCTCTGCAGGCAGGTTGGCAAGAAGGATTGTAAACACTCAAGTGGCTCAAGCTGGGGTGCAGAAAACCACGTCCACCACACTGATTGTTGTTCAGCCTTGTGTGCTGGACAAGTAGAACATCCCTGTTTAGATAACACAGGCCCCTGACAGACTTGGATGCACCCTATCCAACATCCTTGAGATTCCTGCTCTGCTGTGGGAAAGGTCAAAGCACAAACCCTGTCTGTGTGAATCCTTGAAATACCAGCAAACCCAGTAGGTCTGGTGGTTCCGTAGCGTGAACCAAGCTCCGCGGTGCCTGCATCCCCCACCTGTGTGCCTCTGCCCCGGTGCTGCTTCGGGAATCATCTGGTTGGCAAGGTAATGAAAATAAATCCACTCTTTGCATTTTGGCTGTGCTTTGTGGTTGTTCCTGTGTCCTGCTCACTCTGTCACAGTCAGAAGCTCCTCTGAATCCACAGAACCAGAAGGTAAGAAGAATGCAGGAGAAGTTCAGCAGAGTGTCTGTGCCATGGTTGGGCATCGTATTCCTGTGCAGGAGGAAGAACTTGAAGATCTGCAGGAAGAACACTTTAGAGTGAAGATAATCTTGCTTATATTTAAGTTTCTGTGATTTGTGGATGTGGAGTGAACAGTGTCCAGGCTTTCACCTCAGTCAAGGGAGATTCGGTCACCGTTGTCCCTGGAGTTTGAGAGAGGGAGTGATCGTGTTTAGAGTGGAATCATAGAATGGGTTGTGTTGGAAGGGACCTGAAAGATCACCCAGTTCCAACCCCCTGCCACGGGCAGGGACACCTCCCACTGGATCAGGGGGCTCAAGGCCCCATCCAGCCTGGCCTTGAACACCTCCAGGGATGGGGCAGCCACAGCTTCTCTGGGCAGCCTGGGCCAGGGCCTCCCCACCCTCACAGGAAACTATTTCTTCCTAAGATCTCATCTCAATCTCCTTTCTTTCAGCTTAAAACCATTTCCCCTCATCCTTTCCCTGCAATCCCTGATCAAGAGCCCCTCCCCAGCTTTCCTGGAGCCCCTTTCAGGCTGCTCTAAGGTCTCCCTCCTGAGTCTGCTCTTCTCCAGCATTTTATGGGCAGAAAGGAGGCCTCTTTGCGATGCCCTGGTCCCTGTGGCATCTTGGGCACTGCTGACCAATGTGTTTGGCTTCCTGAGATGGTCTGCTGGGGGGCTGCATGGAATATGGAATATGGAATGCTCACTCCTCGGAGAGGAGACAACCCCATGTCCTATCTTCAGCACTGAGGCTCCACGGGATGCACTTTTCCCCCTCTCTGCTGGTTTTACTGTCAGAACAATTCCTTGCTCTCTGGAGCCAGTCAGAAACCAGATGAGAGGGAATGTGATGAAGATGAGGAAGGCTCTGGGAGGATCAGAGGAAGAATCCTGCTCTGCTCCCGCACTGGTATTTTGATTACCTGGGTTTTTTCCTGCTGTGCTCAACTAAGATGCTGGTGAATTCTGAGTTTGCTGCTGACACCTGCTGGCCCTTAGCAGAAGGTCATTGTGGGCCTCACACAACTCCCCTGCCCATAAGGCTTTCACAACCTCGGAAGCTATTATTACCTCTAATTATCTTGTGGGATGATGTCACTCTTGGAACCAGTCTTTAATCTCCAGGTACAGGTGACTGATTGTGTCTCTCCCACTATCCTACCCATCCCCTTTTTGTTTATTACCAGTTTGCTCATGGGCTCGGTGTCCTAAAACACAAAGCCACAACATCTCCGCTCCAGTCTCGTGAGCCCTCACCTGGACACCTGCATTCAGTTCTGGAGTCCTCAGCGCAGGAAGGACGTGGGATCAGTTGGAATGAATCCAGAGGAGGCCACGGAGATGCTCCGAGGGCTGGAGCACCTCTGCTATGAGGACAGGCTGAGAGAGTTGGGGTTGTTCAGCCTGGACAAGACTCTGGGGAGACCTTCACTTCCTGGTCAAAAGTCCCTCCCCAACTTTCCTGGAGTCCCTTTCAGTCCTGGAAGGCTGCTCTAAGGTCTCCCTGGAGCCTTCTCCAGGCTGAACAACCATGATCCGTGTCCTTCCTGCGCTGAGGACTCCAGAACAGGACACAGGACTGCAGGTGGGGTCTCATGAGAGAGGAGAGGGGCAAAATCCCCTCCCTCACCCTTCTGGTCCCACTCTTTGGATGCAGCCAGGACACTGTTGGCTTTCTGGGCTGTGAGCACACATTGCTGGCTCACGTTGAGCGTGTCCTCCACCAGCACCCCAAGTCCTTCTCCTCAGGGCTGCTCTGAATCTGTTCTCCACCCAGCCTTGATTTGTGCTCGGGAATTTCCTGAACCAGATCATCCAGAAAGGCCAAGATAAAAGATTAAGTTCTGACAAAAGGGAGAGCAGTTCACAAGGTAAATATGGGGGGCTTAAGTTCTGCTTAGGGTTCAAAAAAGACACAGTTCAGTAAAAGATGAGAGAGTCCTATGAGAGAGCAGGAGGCAATGCAGAACAGATGCAGAGAGAGCAGAGGGGACAAGTGAGGCACCAGGAGCACACAGAAAGCTCAGTCCACCACGGCTCTCCACCCCTTTCCTACTGAATTGCTGAACACTTACTTTGAGAGGATGGGAGACGAGGGGGACCACAAGCCCTGGGCTCACTTACCCTTCCCATGTTATAGAAGAGACTACCACGAGGCATCTTGGTTACAAGAACCTTTTCATCCTGGTTGCAGGAACCTTTTTTAGAGAGGGGACAACAATAGAAGTCCAGACTTTCCAAAAAAAAGACTGACTCCACCTAGATTTGATGACTTTTGAGGCCTTTCTGGTTGGCAAGGGGATTGATATCCATTCTGTCCCTCTGTCTATGGTAACACAAGCAAACTCTGTATGTTGGTACAGGAATTATAAGCAACAAGACAAAGCTTGGGTAGATGAGATTCATAATGAGGCTCCAGGAGAGCTGGGGAGGGACTTTTTCCAAGGGTCTGTAGTGATAGAACGAGAGGGGATGGCTTTAGATTGGAAGGGGGAAGATTGAGGTTAGACATTAGGAAGAAATTCTTCAAGATGAGGGTGGGGAGGCCCTGGCACAGGTTGCCCAGAGAAGCTGTGGCTGCCCCATCCCTGGAGGTGTTCAAGGCCAGGTTGGATGGGGCTTGGAGCCCCCTGATCCAGTGGGAGGTGTCCCTGCCCATGGCAGGAGTTTGGAACTGGATGGGCTTTGAGGTCCCTTCCAACCCAAACTCTCTATGATTCTATGATTCTTAACGTGTCGCTGGGGTGTTTGTGATTCATTATGTGATACCACAGCCTCTGAGGACTGTGCAGAACACGTGTCCCACCCTGCCCACGCTGATGTACCAGAGCCCTGAGAGCATTAATTGCCCTGTCTGGGCTCATGCAGGGCACACACCCTCCACCCCTTGAAGCTGGAGCTGCCTTTAAGCTGATGCCATTTGGTTTAGCCCTTGTTTGAGCTGCAGTGAGTGCAAGGTGAACTTGGCCTTGTAGTTCTTGACATCCTGGCTGTGGACCTGCTGCTTGACCTGAGGACCTGAACGTGGCTGTCCCTGGTCAGTGCCACCAGACCTGCTCTGCTCCTCTCATTCGGGTCCCCTGGGCTGTGCTGCTTGTGGTGAGCTCTGTGTGTGCCTTGCTGTCATCTTTGGCTTCTGGCTTGCTGTGTTGTTGCACCCCTGCTCTTGCAGCTCCCTGATTTGCTCAGGTATTTCAGCCTGAGCAGGGTTTTGACCACAGGACTTTGTGCTTCAAGGCTTGATTCTTGAGGATTTGAGGTGTCCAGTGGGAGGTGTCCCTGCCCACGGCAGGGGTTTGGAACTGAATGGGCTTTGAAGACCTTTCCAATCCAAACCAATCTATCATTCCAAGCTATGATTCCATTCCTTACCTTCACACTTCCTCTATCCTTTCTTATGTACCCTTTCCCTTAGGGTGGAAAAAAGGAAGCTGGAATTGCCTGGATATCAGAGAATCATAGAATCATGAAATCATTAAGGTTGGAAAAGACCTCTAAGATCATCCAGTCCTACCACCAGCCCAGCCCCACCGTGTCTACTAAACCACATCCCCAAGTGCCACACCTGCATGTTTTTGAAATGCCTCCAAGGACTGAGAATCCACCTCTTCCTGGGCAGCCTCTTCCAATGCTTTGCCACTCTTTTGGTAAAGAAATTTGTTGAAGAAAGATTCTCTGAGGCCTCTTGGTGCTTTCAAACGGTGCAGGTGTAGTGGGTGGTCTCTAAAGTTCGGTTGCTGTACTCCTTTTCCTGTTCAAATGTGGACTGGAGTGGTTCTGATGCCTTCTGTCATGGCAGGGGAGTTGGAACTGGATGATCTTTAAGGTCCCTTCCAACCCAAACTATTCCATGAGTCTATGGTCTCCAGACCCTGCAGGACCTTATGGCTACATCGGGAGGTCAAGGTGCTGCAGGCTTCCACAGCCCCTTCAGCAGGGAGTGGGAACAAAGGTCAAGGCTTAAATGCAATGGGTGGAGGCCCCAGGTGAGGCTGGTTGGGACACTCAGAGCTTGTTGGTGTGCTTTATACCCTGACATCATGCTTGGCAGGATCTCTTGGCAGCCTTTAAACCCATGCAGGATGTAGCATGAGTAACGAAGCAAGCTGTAATTTTGCCCTGAATTAAGTCCCTCCTTCCTGTTTTTGAAGAGTGAATCCACAGGAGGTGGAGTGAACAGCCTGTCAGTTCGTTATGAAGTGTTGAAGGCCATAAACTACAGCTGGGACTTGGCTTCCACCAGAATTACTGTAGTGCCAGAAGCAGGGAATTCTTGCAATGATTCCCATCTCTCAGGGTAAACTCGTGTTACATCATTTACACTGAAGGGAGAGGAGATCCGCTTGTTTCCCAAGGACTGGGATAGGTCAAAGACCCAGGGACTTGCAGGGACACACCTTACCTCCCCAGCCCTCCAGCAGAGCGTATGTTCTCCTCCACAGTGTGCCTCCAAGTTACAATAACTGCAGGATGACTAATTCCTGTATGTCAAAACAGGCAGAATCCCTGCCTGGGGCTCCTTTTGTTCCCAAAAACGTGAGCCCTGTCCTCATAAAAGTCTTGCCTGGAGTCTGCTGTGAGTCCAAGAAGCCCCTGCACCAGCTGTAGGAGGAGGTTCCCCGGGGAGGTGCTGACAAGTGTTGAGTGGTATGGCTGAAGTCTTCTGGGAATTGTCAGAGTCCTCCTTTCCTCAGGTCTCCTGAGACTGATAAAAGAGTAGGTGAACTGCTTCCCTTCTGTCCTGTGTGAGTTCCAAGCAAACCGAGGTGCTCTGAGGGCTGGAGCACCTCCTGTACAAGGACAGGCTGAGAGAATTGAGATTGTTCAGCCTGGAGAGGAGAAGGCTCTGGGGAGACCTTAGAGCAGCCTCCCAGGACTGAAAGGGGCTCCAGGAAAGCTGGGGATGGACTTTTTAGCAAGGCCTGTTGTGACAGGACAAGGAGTAACGGTTCTAAACTAAGGGAGGGGAGATTTAGACTGGATATAAGGAAGAAATATTTTACAATGAGGGTGGTGAAACTCTGGCAAAGGTTTCCCAGGGAGGTGGTGGAGGGCCCATCCCAGGAAACATTCAAGATCAGGATGGATGGGGCAGGGAGCAACCTGATTGAATTAAAGATGTCCCTGCAGGGGTGTTGGATTAGATGAGCTGTAAATGTCCCTTCCAACCCACAGCTATGAACCCCAGCTGCAGGTATTACAGCAGAGTCACACCTGGCTCTTCCCTGGTAACCTTTTTAGTGGGATGAACAGAAGCTATACCCAACAGTCCTCTGGCTCTACCTGTCATTCTGAGACAACTGCAGTGGGTGTTCTCCTCCACAAAAGGCAAGAGAGGTGGTTCCCAAAGCTCAGCCAGGAGATTCCCCATCACCATTGCTCCTTCCACCTGAATAATGAGAATTCAAATATCTGGGCATCTTTACAGAAGGTGAATGGGGTGGAGGCTGTTCCTAGTGAGGTGGGGAAGGGATCATCCCCCTGTACTCGGCACTGGTGAGGCTGCATCTCAAATCCTGGGTTCAATTTTGGGCCCCTCACTCCACAGAAGGCACTGAGGGACTGGAGTGTGTCCAGGGAAGGGGAATGGAGCAGGGGAGGAGGCTGGAGCACAAGTGCTACAGGAGAAGCTGAGAGCCCTGGGGTGGTTTATTCTGGAGAAGGGGAGGCTGAGAGCTGCTCTCTGCAGTTCCCTGAAAAGAGGTTGGAGCCAGACAAGTGTTGGTCTGTTCTCCCAAGTAACAAGTGATGGGATGAGAGGAAATGGACTCAAGTTTTGCCAGGGAGGTTTAGTTTGGATATTGGGAAAAATTTCTTTACTGACAGAGTGGTGAAGCATTGGAAGAGGCTGCCCAGGGCAGTGGGGGAGTCTCCATCCCTGAAGGTGTTCAAGAAACCTGTAGATATGGCACTTGAGCACACAGTGTAGTAAGCACGGTGGTGTTGGGCTAACAGTTGGACTGGATGAGCTTAGGAGGTCTTTTCCAACCTTAAATGATTCCATGATTCTGTGATTCCAAGTGAGATGTAGACAGGGTCCAGCACAAGAGCAAAGGGACCAAGAGAGCTGATGGAGCACGGGACAGCCCTGTGGGCATTGTAAAGCTGAGAGGGCCCAGCAGTGGCTGTTCCAGAACTCCTCCAAACCTGTGCCAGCTTCAAACCACACCTCACCTGTGTCTTCCTGGGGAGCACACTTCATTGGAAGAGGTTTTGGAGCAAGGAGAAGGCTCTGGCTACAGAGCTGAACTCTGTAAAACTTGTTTATTTCTGCTTCTGCTGCACAACTTCGCTTTCCTGTGAATCTTGCTGCAACCTCCATTTGCTTGGAGCTCTGGTTGGGTGGAGCTGTATGAACCATCCCAACTGATGGAAGGGGGAATGCTTGTAATTTCATTGAAGAATGTATTTCAACTCTCTGGCTTATTGTTAGAAGTGTGAACTTGTGTATAAGAGTGAATTTATAGCAAGGGCTTGACCTTGGCTGTCAGAGGTAACGTAGAATCATAGAATGACCCAGTTGGAAGGGAACCAAAAGGATCATCGAGTCCAACTCCTGTCCCTGCACAGCACAACCCCAACATTCACCCTGTGGGGCTGAGGGCATTGGCCAAATGCTTCTGGAATATTGTCAGGCTGTGACTGCTTCCCTGGGGAGCTGTTCCAGGGCTCCACCACCCTCTGGGTGAAGAACCTTTTCCTAATGTCCAACCTAACCCTCTCCTGGCATCTTCCTGCCATTCCCCCAGGTCCTATCATTGGTCACCAGAGAGAAGAGCTCAGCCCCTGTTTCACCTCCTTCCCTTGTGAGAAGGCAGTGAACAGCTCTGAGGTCCCCCCTCAGTCTCCTCTTCTCCAGCTGAACAGACCCAGTGCCTTCAGCCTCTCCTCATATGATTTCTCCTCCAGACCCTTCCCCAGCTTTGTGGCCTCCTCTGGACACTCTCCAGTGCTTTGATGTCCTTTTTATCCTGGGGTGCCCAAACTGCCCCCAATCCTCAAGGTGGGGCCTCCCCAGAGCAGAGCAGAGCAGGACAATCCACTCCCTGGCCCGGCTGGTGATGCTGGGCTTGATGCCCCCCAGGACACGGTTGCCCTCTTGGCTACCAGGGCTCACTGGTGGCTCATGGTCAACTTGCCACCAACCAGAACCCCAGGTCCCTCTCCACTTGGTGCACAGCTGGCAGGACCTAGACTGTGCATGCTCACCAGAGTGATTATTTCACCCAGTTATTGCAGCAGAGTCATTATTTCACCAGAAATAATCATTCCCATTGAATATGTTTCCTGGAGCGAGACCTTTCTACTGGCTGTGTCTTTGTAACGAGGCTTCTAGAAGCCCACAGTAAGAGAAAAGCCCATGACCAGGAGTCAACTAGAGCTCCTCACCCCATTGAGTGCTGGGACAATGTTCAGTTTGACTCTGTTTTCCTCTGCCTAGAAAAATGTGTGGAAGGACACCAAGGAGCTTTGTGGGCAAAGATTTGAAACCACCTCCTCCCTTATGTGGAAAATACTTTGATTTGGAGGTGAAATTGCCCTCCTAATCTGTTGGTTGCCTTGAAAGCTCTGATAAATCTGAGAATGTAGTCACATGGAATGCAGATGTGTTTTATCTGAAAAAGGGTTTCTTAACAATTCCTGTATAAATTCACCTTTGCTAGGCTGAGCTGAACTCCGTATCAAACATGAAGCTGATTTTGATCTTCAGTGCCCTCTTAGGGGCTTCCTTGTGCCTGGAAACCTTTATTGGGTGAGTTGTGCTTTTGTGGAAGATCTTTCATTTAAGGTCACGTTTCCCAGTTGTTGTTTTCATGATCTTGACTTTACAAAACCTGCTTGGGGCACATTCTTTGCTTTTTATGACGGACTGGTCTTGTGGCTTTGCTACCCCAATGTTTGAAGGAACCCTTCTCCGCTTTCATTTGGGATTTCTAAGGAGAAGAGTCTTGCTGCAGAGTTGATCTCCTAAATTCATTTCCACCCAAGGCTTTGTTTTGGCTTTGACTGGACCTATGGAGCAGTCTTGAGCCTTGATCTGGAGCTGAATCTCTCTGCAAAGCTCAAACGTTCATCTTGACAGGTCTGGTCCAACTCAAAGCAGAGCCAAAAGGCCAGAACCTGCCTTAAAATCAGACAGGTCACTGCTTTCTCTTTGCATTTGAAGTTTCTTATTTCTCTTTAAATAGTTAATCCTCTTCAGAGGATCTTAATCTCCTTCAGAGCCTCTATAAGCAATTTGAATTCTTACTTCCAAGCATTGTCTGTGTGTTGCATTGCAAAATTATCTCTTTCCAATGTATTTCCTCACAGTTTTAGTGACTGTGTAAGAAGCTCAATAGAAGATAATAAAAAATGTATAAGAAGCTCAACAGAAGACAATAAAAAAATTAGCAAATATTTCCCAAGCTGTAGTATGTGAGCCTTAGATCCCAGTGAATAAACCTGGAAAGAAGATGTAAAGATTAAAAATAAGAAATTATATACAAAATTTACTAAAACCCTAGGATTTGTAAAGCCAGAAGAGGTTGTTCTGATCATTTAATCTGGACTCTGGCCTAACATAGACTGGATTCTCATGAATCCATAGAATTATAGAACCACAGAATAGTTTGTGTTGGAAGAAACTTGAAAGATTATCCAGTTCCAATCCCTGTGCCATGGGCAGGGACACCTCCCACTGGATCAGGGGGCTCCAAGCCCCATCCAACCTGGCCTTGAACACCTCCAGGGATGGGGCAGCCACAGCTTCCCTGGGCAACCTGGGCCAGGGCCTCCCCGTTCTCACAGTAACAAATTTCTTCCTGTTGTTTAATCTCAATCTCTTGCAGCTCAAAACCGTTCCCCCTCATCCCATCCCTGCACTCCCTGATCAAGAGCCCTTCCCCAGCTTTCCTGTAGGCCCTTTCATTACTGGAAGGTTGCTCTAAGGTCTTCCCAGACTCTTCACTTCTCCAGTCTGAACAACCCCAACTCCATCAGCCAGTCCTTGAGGTGCTCCAGCCCTTGGATAATCTTTGTTGCCTGTCTGGACTCACTTCAACAAATCCACGTCCTCCCTGTGCCCTCCATGTCCTTCGTTCCACAGTCACTTAACCTCCAGTAGCTGTGGTTTTTGAGCCTCATCTCTCCAGAGAAGAATCCAGACTAGAAATCAAGCTTGTGGCAGTTTTTAATTCATTATGGCTTCCAGGTTTCCTTCAGAATCTCCACAGTTATCCAGAATAAGGTCATCTGTCTCCCAACTGTTGCATTCCCTTGTTGTTCATAGATCCTTCTGATATTTCATTGGGTGAAAGGAACCTCCCAAAGTCTTTAGTCCCCCCTCCAGCTCAGTACAGGGCATGGAGCTGTTTCCCTTAGTTATCATCATCTGCCCCTACCAGAAGAACTCCTCATGCTTTTGTAACTTCAAGTAGTTGTAGAGTCATAGAATCACAGAATGGTTTGAGTTGGAAAGAACCTTAAAGCCCATCCAGTTCCAACCCCCTGCCATGGGCAGGGACACCTCCCACTGGATCAGGGGGCTCCAAGCCCCATCCAACCTGGCCTTGAACACCTCCAGGGATGGGGCAGCCACAGCTTCTCTGGGCAACCTGGGCCTCCCCACCCTCACAGGAAAACATTTCTTCCTAAGATCCCATTTAAATCTTCCCTCTTTCAGCTTCAAACTGTTCCCTCTCATCCTATCCCTGTACTCTATGAGAAAGAGCCCCTCCCCAGCTTTCCTGGAGCCCTTTTCAGTACTGGAAGCTGCTCTAAGCTCTCCCTCCCAGGCTTAAATCCATTGCTTCTTGTCCTATCACTACACGCCCTGATAAAGAGCCCCTCCCCAGCTTTCCTGTGGGCTGTGATGAGAACAACCTGAGCTCATCAGCCTGTCCTCATGGTGCTGTTTGCTTGTTCCTGTTTTACCAAGCAGCCAGGGACATTGTCTGTTTGGATGGGATATGTTTTTAGTGATCTCAAACCCACCTGGAGGCTGCACTCTGTGATCACTGGGTGCTGTACAACACGCAGTCTGCGTTAACTGCCGGGGTTACCCTGTAACCAGTAGGGTGAGGGACTTCCAGACAGCGACTCATTCCACCTGGAATGGTGCAAGGCACCCTCTGATGGAATCAGCTTCTGACAACACAGGGAAGATTGTCAACTATCTGACTGAACTGAAGAAAGGTGGAATGAATCAGGAGATGGAGGCACTGGAGCACATCCAGAGAAGAGGAACGAAGCTGAGGAAGGGGCTGGAGAACAAGTTTTATGAGAGGCAGCTGAGGGGACTGGGATTGCTTAGCCTGGGGAAAAGGAGGAGAGACCTCCCGAGAGACCTCTCTGTAGCTTGGATAATGAGAATTCAAATATCTGGGCACCTTTATGGAAGATGAGTGAGATGGAGACTATTCCCCATGAAGTGATTGCCCCCTGTACTCAGCACCTCAAATCCTGAGTTCAGTTTTGGGCCCTTCACTCCAAGAAGGGCATTGAGGGACTGGGGCACATCTGGAGAAGGGGAACAAAGCTGGGGAAGGACCTGGAGAATGAGCATTACAGGAGAGGCTGAGGGCTGGGAGTTGTTTAGCCTGGAGAAGGAGGCTGAGGGGAGACATCATCACTCTCCGCAGCTCCCGGAAAGGAGATTGTAGCAGGGTGGGTGTTGGTCTCTTCTCCCAAGTACCAAATGATAGGATGAGAGAAAATGGCCTCAAGTTGCACCAGGGGAGGTTCAGAATAGATATTGGGAAAAATTTCTTTACTGGAAGAGTGGTGAAGCATTGGAGGAGGCTGCCCAGGGCAGGGGTGGAGTCCCAGTTCCTGGAGATATGGCCATGGCACTTCATGACATGTTTTAATACGCACGGTGGGGTTGGGCTGGTGGTTGGAGTGGTTGATCTTAAAGGCCTTTTCCATCCTTAGCAATTCCATGATTCTATTGCAGGCACCAGGTTCTCCGAATCAAGACAAGAAATGAGGAGGATGTTAAGAAGTTGCAGCTTTTGGAATCTCTGGAACACCTTGAGGTGTGTTATTACCACAGAAGCATTTTCTAATAATTCAGACTCAGGTGGGACTTGTCAGGGTAGGACTTTCACATTTGAAAGGTTCATCCCATACTGTGGCAGCTGCCATAAATAAGTTTACTGTGTTTGATCTGCAGGTTTGAGTACCAGCTTGGTATTCAGGAGTGCCCTCATTCCTGTTTTCTTCCTGATTTTCTTCCAGTCGTATTTGAACTGATTTGCTCTTAAATCTTAGTATCAAAATCTTGTCTTTAAAATGGGAATATTGATGGTTTTGTTCTTGTCTCCCAGGATTGTGGGAGGAATTTATTACTTAGTGTTGAAACAGGAAAGCACACTGTAAAATTCTCGGTTATGGCTAAACAGTCCCAGGTCCCTCGGCCGCTTCCCATAGCCCCTCGGCTCCAGAACCTTCCCCAGCCTTGCTCCCCTTCTACAGAGGTTCTTCAGCCCCTCAATGTCTTTTTTTTGGAGTGAGGGGCCCAAAAGTGAACCAGGGATTCAAGGTCTGTCCTCACAAGCATTGAGTATAGGGCCACGATCCCTTCCCTGCTCCTGCTGGACACCACGGCTGATCCAAGCCAGGATGCTGCCGGCCTTCTTGGCCACCCAGGTGCACTGTTGGCTCGTGTTCAGCCACTGTCGACCAACACCCCCATCAGAGAAGACTAAAATTACCTCTTGCTTATGTGGCTGAAGCTCTGAAGTCAGCGAAGGTGCTGACTGAAGCCTCCTGTGGGTTTTTGTTGCATTAATTGATCCGAGGTTCTGGATCAACCTTTAGGCCAAGCTAAAGCATGGGCTGTGCTGTAAGCATGATGGGGCACTGCAGAATTCATTCACTTTGGAAGAAATCAGCATTTCTAAATCTTTAGAAGAGCTGTTTACAGAATGCTTCCCCAGACCAAATCCGTTTTCTGTTCTCTTTTCAGCTTGATTTCTGGATAAATCCCTCCACCCCTTCCCTCCCTGTGGATGTGAGAATCCCCTCTAACAGCATCCAAGCAGTCAAAGCCTTCCTGGAGTCCCACGGGATTGAGTACTCCATCCTGATTGAAGATCTGCAGGTAGGCAATGCCATTGGCACATGGTTAACTGTTATATCCTTTGGAAACAAAGAGTGATTCACGATTTGGCCTCGTCCATTAATTCATGGATTCTTCGATGCTCTACTTTCATCGAATCATAGACGCACAGAATGGTTTGGGTTGGAAGAGACCTTAAAAATCATCCAGTTCCAAACCCCCTGCCATGGGCAGGGACACCTTCCACTGGATCAGGGGGCTCCAAGCCCCATCCAACCTGGCCTTGAACACCTCCAGGGATGGGGCAGCCACAGCTTTTCTGGGCAACCTGGGCCAGGGCCTCCCCACCCTCACAGGAAAACATTTCTTCCTGAAATCTCATCTCAATCTCCCCTCTTCCTGCTTAAAACCATTCTCCCTCATCCTGTCCCTGCACTCCCTGATCAAGAGCTCCTCCCCAGCTTTCCTGGAGCCCCTTTCAGTACTGGGGGGCTTCTATGATCCCATTTAAGTTTTCTGTGAACTGTGTTAAGAGCAGTTCTGCATCAGAATCCGAAAGCACCGCACACCTCCGTGTGAGAGAAAAGTCATCCCCTTGAGCACTAATGCAACATTTCTTCACTGAATCATAGAATGGTTTGGGTTGGAAGGGATCTTACAGATCATCCTGTTCCAACCACCCTGCATTGGGCAAGGACAGCTTCCACTGGATCAGGTTGCTCAATGAGACTTCTTCATGAGCTGTAACCCCAAAATAACATCTAAAATTGCATTAACTCAGTAGAAACTTTGTTTTTCCTTTTCCCAACCTTTCCAGTGCTATTCTTGTTCAACTTAAGTTGTTTAAAATTATGATTCCTGGTATTCTTGACCACTTCAGTACAGATACCTTCAGCAGAAGTGCGTTTGCTCCATGGCTGTGGGAAGTCTGGGGCTGGAGCCAGGATTGCATCACACCATTTCATTAATTGAGATAAACGTTTGGTCAGAAGTTTGCAAATCCAGCAGGCTTTTCCCAACATTCAAATGGCTTCTTTTAGGTTGTGCTGGATAAAGAAAAGCAAGATATTGCCTGTGGTCAACAAAGGGAGCGCACCAGAAACACCTTCAACTATGGAGCTTACCACTCTTTAGATGACGTGAGTACCTCATGTTTGGGGGAAGAGGACTCTCTTCTCTGTCCTTTTCTCATGCTCTCTTCAATTAAACATCCTATATTAGGATCTGTGTTTCCAGCTTCTTCCAACACATGGTTTTCTTTTCAAATGGATTGATTTTGTGGTCAGCACCACGAGCCAGCGCTTTCCCCAACACATTTCTGGAGTCATAGAATGATTTGGGTTGGAAGGGACCTTAAAGATCATCCAGTTCAAACCAGACAGTGAATTTAGAACAGGCAAGAGTTGATCCTAGTGTTTCATAACGTCTTCTGCAGAGCTCTGGCAAAACCCTTCCCTCTGACCCTCAAAAGAGACCGAGATAAATGAATCTTGAAGTATAGGAAGCCAATAGCCATCACACAGAGCAGAAGGTAATGTCTTCTGACTACTAGAAGTTCTAAAGAGGGTTTTCAACCTGAAATGAGTGGATCTTCAGGATACAGCAGCACTTCCTTCCACTTTGTGATGTTAGGAACAGCACTGACCACACTGAGGTAAGCTGAGATGAGACTTTGAAGAGGTCACAGTAACGAAGGCGAAGGAGAGAAAGGCAGACTTCATCAGGTCCTACGATTGTTCTGGGCAGTGCTCTGCAGAAATGTGGTGTCATCGTGGCTTTTCATTTCAGATTTATGCAGAGCTGGACAACCTTGCATCTCAGTTCAGCAACTTTGTCAGTAAGATCCAGATTGGGGAATCCTATGAGAAGCGGCCTTTGTACGTGCTCAAGGTACGAAATACGTCACAGAATTTGTGCGTTCGTGGGTGTATCATAGAATCATGGAATGGTTTGGGTGGGAAGGGACCTCAAAGATCGTCCAGTTCCAACCCCCTGCCATGGGCAGGGACACCTCCCACTGGATCAGGGAGCTCAAAGCCCCATCCAACCTCGCCTTGAACACCTCCAGGGATGGGGCAGCCACAGTCTCCCTGGGCAACCTGGGCCAGGGCCTCACCTCCCACACAGGAAAACATTTCTCCCTAAGATCTCATCTCAATCTCCCCTTAATCCTGTCCCTGCACTCCCTGATCAAGAGCCCCTCCCCAGCTTTCCTGGAGACCCTCTCAGTACTGGGAGGTCGCTATGAGGTCTCCCCGGAGTCTTCTCTTCTCCAGGCTGAACAACCCCAACTCTCTCAGCCTGTCCATGTGCACTATAAATACAGCACAATTCAGTCTGAATCATCCCAATCTATATGGAATGTTCTTGACTGAAAGGTGACAACGAGAGTTTTAATACTTTCTGTTTTGTCTGACAGTTCAGCACTGGAGGAAGCAACCGTCCTGCGATCTGGTTGGATGCCGGGATCCATTCCCGAGAGTGGGTTACCCAAGCGAGCGCACTATGGATCGCTAAAACGGTCACTTCAGCAGGGATTACTTCTACTTTTGTCTTGGGAACATGTCTGGCTATTTAAAATAGACTCGTAGAAAGTCCTGAATTGGAAGGGACCCACAAGGCCCATCCAGTCCAAGTCCTGGCCCTGCACAGGACAACCCCAACATTCACCCCGTGGGGCTGAGAGCCTTGGCCAAATGCTTCTGGAATATTGTCAGGCTAGGACTGCTTCCCTGGGGAGCTGTTCCAGGGCTCCACCACCCTCTGGGGGGAAGAACCTTTTCCTAATGTCCAACCTAACCCTCCCCTGGCATCTTCCTGCCATTTTCTCGAGTCCTGTCCTTGGTCACCAGAGAGAAGAGCTCAGCCCCTGCTCCTCCTCCTCCTCCCCCTGGTGAGGAAGCAGTGAACCAGCTCTGAGGTCCCCTCTCAATCTCCTCTTCTCTAGGCTGAACAGACCAAGTGACTTCAGCCACTCATTATAGGGCTTCTCCTTCAAACCCTTCACCAGCTTTGTGGCCCTGACTGTGTTACATCCCTACGTGTTCAGCCAGCTCTGCAAACTCTTCTTCACCCATATTTAAGAGAAAATTAAGCACCTGTCTAGGCAAAGAATTGAAAAATGCTGTGAATCGTTAGAGCAGGTGGGTTTGGGTGGACAGAACGTAGTAGCTCAAGTGAAATTGCTGAGGACTGCAGGCCTGATGGTTATAAATTACTGAGGACTTTGAGAAGATCAGTTTGTTTGCAGACACATCGTTAACTTCCACAAATCAGAAAAACTTCCCAATCTATATAAACAAGCATTTAAATTCTTCTAAAAATGATGAGGCCACCAGAGAGGTGCAGCAGAGTTGAGTATTCCCAACCTGGCTAATCCATCTCAATCTTAGGGCCAACCTTGCCTCATTCTCTGGGACAGGAAGGGGAAAAATTTTGTTGCCCTCTTCCATAAACTTTCTGCCTTTGGAATAAAATAGTAAATCACTTTCATTGCCCTCTCCAGGCTCCAACTCTAACAAAGCACACTTATGGCCAGTAGATAATTAATATTTCTTGTTTGCCTGCCCCAAAAGCCAGACTTGCCCCTGTTAGAGCTTGAGCATGTGGGAAAGAACAGTGCTGGTAATCTTGGTGTATTGTATTGTCCCTGCTTAGATTGCATCAGACTATGGGAAGGATCCATCCGTCACCTCCCTGCTGAACAAAATGGACATTTTCCTTCTGGCAGTTGCAAACCCTGATGGATATGTGTTCACTCACACCAAGGTGAGTGAACGTGCCCTGTGCTTGAGCTGATTTAGAAAGCTGTCACGCTCTTCCTAGTGAAAAATAAACACGAGGGAAGTAGGGCCTGGAAATTAATTTTTTCATATAATCACAGAATAGGTTGGGTTGGAAGTTCAAACCCCCCCTGCCATGGGCAGGGACACCTCCCACAGGATCAGGTTGCTCAAAGCCCCATCCAAGCTGGTCCTGTACACCTGGAGGGATGGGGCAGCCACAGCTTCTCTGGGATAATGCTGTAAGAAGGAGTTGCAAAAGAGTTGGGCAGCCAAAAATACCAATTACTCATCCAACCCACTGTCAATTCACCAGCCCTTATGTTTTTGCCCACTGGCCCATCTTGGCTGTTGGCCCATCAGAAATAATCTTGGGCTCATGCCTAGGATTGTTTCCTGGTGAATGGCAACAATTTCTGGGTAGCAGTTGAACCATTGAATCATAATTCAATGAATCAATGACCTGAGCTGGAAGGGACCCACCAGGCCCATCCAGTCCAACTCCTGGCCCTGCACAGGACAACCCCAACAGTCACCCCATGGGGCTGAGGGCCTTGGCCAAACCCTGCTGGAATATTGTCAGGCTGGGACTGCTTCCCTGGGGAGCTGTTCCAGGGCTCCACCACCCTCTGGGGGAAGAACCTCTTCCTAATGTCCAACCCAGCCCTCCCCTGGCATCTTCCTGCCATTCCCAGAGAGAAGAGCTCAGCCCCTGCTCCTCTTCCTCCCCTTGTGAGGAAGCAGTGAACTGTGATGAGGTCCCCCCTCAGTCTCCTCTTCTCCAGGCTGAACAGACCAAGTGGCTTTACCCACTCCTCAAACAACGTCCCCTCCAGGCCCTTCACCAAATTTGTGGCCTCCTCTGGACACTCTCCAGTAGCTTGACACCCTTTTATATATAGTTTCAACACAAGGACCAAGATTTGCTCCTTTTCAAAGCTGCAGCGTGTGTTTGGTTTAGAATCGCATGTGGCGGAAGACTCGCTCCAAGAATCGAGGCAGTTTGTGTATTGGAGTTGATCCGAACCGGAACTGGGATGCAGGTTTTGGAGGTAGGAATAACATTTCTGGATTCTGGCTGTAACTAAGAAGGTGGTTCCTTTTCATGTCCCAAATCCTGTTAGAAAGGACCAGCCATTGGCTGCTTATAAGGGATCCAGAAGGAAATGGTCAAAGAGAAGGGCAGTCGTCTTTTGTAAAGATAATTTATTAATTAAATTTATTTAAATGTATTAAATTTATTAACTGCCCGACAGTAATCTGTCCCATCTAGAAGTATGTCCCTGGAGTGGTGCTGCTCTCTGAGGGTTTATCAGCACTTCAGGACTTGCTTTTGGCTGAAGAGCTGGTCTTAAGGAACCAGAGAATGACAGAATCATAGAAAGTCCTGAGTTGGAAGGGACCCACAAGGACCATGGAGTCCAAATCCTGTTCCTGCAAAGGACAACCCCAACATTCACCCCGTTGGGATGAGGGTGTTGGCCAAATGCTTCTGGAATATTGTCAGTCTTGGGGCTGTGACTGCTTCCCTGGGGAGCTGTTCCAGTGCTCCACCACCCTCTGGGTGAAGAACCATTTCCTAATGTCCACCCTAACCCTCCCCTGGCACATCTTCTTGCTGTTGCCTTGAGTCCTGTCCTTGGTCACCAGAGAGAAGAGCTCAGCCCCTGCTCCTCCTCCTCCTCCCCTTGTGAGGAAGCTGCAGACTGCAGTGAGGCTTCCCCTCAGTCTCCTCTTCTCCAGCTGAACAGACCCAGTGCCTTCAGCCTCTCCTCATGGGATTTCTCCTCTAAACCCTTCCCCAGCTTTGTGGCCTCCTCTGGACACTCTCCAGATCCTTTTTTATACTGTGGCACCCCAAACTGCACCCAGTACTCAAGGTGGGGGCCACACCAATGTGGAGAAGAGCGGGACAATCCCCTCCCTTGACCAGCGAGCGATGGGAAGCCCATCTTTGTGTTGGCCTGCTTTGACCTTCCATGAATGCCAGGTTTCCCTTTGTTCCCCCGACAGGTCCTGGAGCCAGCAGCAATCCCTGTTCTGACTCTTATCATGGGCCCAGTGCCAACTCAGAGGTGGAAGTGAGATCAATTGTTGACTTTATTAAGAATCACGGGAACGTCCGGGCCTTCCTCACCCTCCACAGTTACTCTCAGCTCCTGATGTATCCCTACGGATATAAATGCTCCGAACCGGCAGACTACGCCGAGCTGGTGAGACACCAAGACTTGGCTTTACCTTCTTCTCTCTACAGTCAAGTATTACAGTGAGATATCAGGATAAAACAAAGAGGCAAAACTCTGCTGTCCATAACCATCCACGAGAGCCAACAAAAACCCAGTGCAACGAGAAAGTCTTCAAAAGAGAAGTCTTGTTCGCGTGCAAAGCCGTGCCATCCCCACCTCTTGTTGGTTCCCTTTGCCCATCCTTCTTAGCACCACAGCTATGATGACACAGTTTAGCAGGCACGGTGGGGTTGGGCTGATGGTTGGACTTGATGATCTTTGAGGTCTTCTCCAACCTTGATGATTCTATGACATCTTTGAAGCGATACGGATCTCACAGTTTAAATGGAAAGGACCCCTGGAGGTCTCTAGCAGACAGGTTTTGTTGGCAGAGTTGATTTCAAGGTTGGATTTGGTCACCTGGGGTCTTACCCAGCTGAATTTTGATTGTTTTGGTATTTCTAAAGACAAATTTCAT
The DNA here is from genome assembly GCA_033558185.1 of Dromococcyx pavoninus. NCBI lineage: Eukaryota > Metazoa > Chordata > Aves > Cuculiformes > Neomorphidae > Dromococcyx > Dromococcyx pavoninus. Next base: position 76,805 of record JAUMJL010000058.1, on the reverse strand, counting down.
AGCTTCTTCAAGCCTTTCCCAAAGTTTCCCCGCTGTCACGGGGATTTTCTTTTTCCCTAACATCTAAACACAATTCTCCTTGTAGAAACTTGGTATTTCACCCCTTCTCCTTTTGTCCTGCACCTCCAAGAAGAGCCTGGTTCTGCTTTCTCTACAACCACCCATTATGTAGTTGAGGGGAACACAACACTGACCACTGAGTATCGGAAGATCTCCGACTGTCTTAGGACTTTTGGCTCTTTTGAACCTTCTCTTGCCAAGACAGTTGGCAAGATGAAACTGGATGATAGGAGCTACAATCTGCTATGATTTAATTCACCCACAGTGCCACCTCCCAAAAATACTGTGGAAACTGAGTGCTATCACTAGTGTGAGTGGTTGAGACGTGGATTGATTCAAGGCCGGGTTGGCTGAGGATTTGACCAACCTGATCCAATGGAAGGTGTCCCTCCCCATGGCAGCAGGGTTAGGACTGGATGGGCTTTAAGGTTCCTTCCAACCCAAACCATTCCATAATTCTATGATTTTAGTTTATTGATGGGTGTGAAAGATTGTGGAGGTTTCCCAGAGTGTGGTTTAGGTTGGTGAAATCATAACATTTAGTCTCATTAAGTGTGGCTACTTTCTAACTCATCCTTCATCTTCTCTCCAGGATGCTGTGGGAAGAGCTGCTGCCAGTTCCATCCGCTCCCTCTATGGCACCACCTTTAAAGTGGGGAGCATTTGCACTACAATCTGTGAGTATTTTCCTAGTATGGGCTCTTAGAGCTGTCCCAGGCCCCTCCCAGGGTCTCTTCCTCTTGGAAGCAGCGATGACACCACCAATCGAACATTGGAGCTGAGTGTTCACATTAAAGCCCAATACAAATATAAAAAGTAGAGCAGCAGAACTCTTCTAACAAGGGATAGGATGAGAGGAAGCAGCTTCAAATTGCACCAGGGGAGGTTTAGATTGGATATTGAGAAAAATTTATTTGCTGAAAGAGTGGTGGAAGCACTGGAAGAGGCTGCCAAGGGCAGTGGTGAAGTCTCCATCCACGGAGGGGTTCAAACAAACGTGTGACTGTGACACTTCAGGACACGGTTTGGTGGACACGGTGGGGTTGGGCTGATGGTTGGACTGGATGAGCTTGAAGGTCTTTTCCAATCTTAAAGATTCTGTGATTCTAACTCAAAACAATCCTCTGTTCACCCCTCTGGCTCTTCCCCCTTTCTCTTTCAGACCAAGCCAGTGGAGGCAGCATTGACTGGAGCTACGATTACGGCATCAAGTACTCTTTTGCCTTCGAGCTGCGAGACACGGGGCGCTACGGCTTCCTCCTGCCAGCCAACCAGATTATCCCAACTGCAGAGGAGACCTGGCTGGGGCTGAAAACAATCATGGAGCACGTGCGAGACAATCCATACTAAAAGCTGGGGTGGGAATCAGCTGCCTGCAGCAGCAAGCTCAGAAATCCTCTCTCCTAGGGGTGTTTGAGACAGCTGTAATAACATGGCACCTGGCTCAGTAAAAACCCCGTGAGCATTCCTCCACCTGTCTGTGTGTAAGAAATGGTTCACCCTGGTCTTGTTCACTGTGTCTCTGTGTGCATGGTAGAGCCCTTAGAAGGCAGCACAGATTTTAGGATTCGTTTGTAGACCACCTCAAGGAGAAGGAGACACAGTAGGAATGGGGTTAGGAGGAGGAGGCAAGATGTGACCACTTGTGGGCCATTGAGATCGTGGAAGAGAGTAGAGTCATGGAATGGTTTGGGTTGGAAGGGATCTCAAAGCCCATCCAATCCCACGCCCCTGCCATGGGCAGGGACACCTCCCGCTGGATCAGGAGGCTCCAAGCCCCATCCAACCTGGCCTTGAACACCTCCAGGGATGGGGCAACCACGACTTCTCTGGGCAACCTGGGCCAGGGCCTCTTCGCCCTCACAGGAAGGTGTGGAGAGAGAGGAAAATATGGCTCATCCTGTAACTCATGATCGCTGCAAACCCCCCTCTGCAGCTCTCATCATCTGTAAACCCAAACTGTGTGGACTGAAGGTGGTGTGAACTCTTCAGAGGTGCTGAATAATAAACTAAGCATCTGGAAAGTTAATTCCTCTGCTGCTGCTGGAGAGGAGGACATGGGACTACCTTATGCTCTGCTCAGGTAGCATCTCGTGGCTGAGAGGACAGGCAAAGAGTTCTGGTTTGTGCAAAACAGCTCCGTGTCACTGCTCTGGTAAACCTGGAGCTCTGACAGAGCTTCTGTGAGGCCATTAAAGGAGTTTAAGTTCCTTTAATAAGCTTCAGGATGCTGCCAGGGCACCAGCCTGGTTCTCCTGGCCTAATGTCCCCATATATCAGCAACCAAGAGGGCCAAGAGTGTCCTGGAGGGTAACAAGCACAGCATTGCCAGCCGGGTCAGGGAGGGGATTGTCCTGCTCTGCTCTGCTCTGGGGAGGCCCCACCTCAATCATTGGGTGCAGTTTTGGGTGCCACGGTATGAAAAGGATCTAAAGCTACTGGAGAGTGTCCAGAGGAGGCCCCAAAGCTGGGGAAGGGTCTGGAGGAGAAATCCTCTGAGGAGAGGCTGAAGGCACTGGGTCTGTTCAGCTGGAGAAGAGGAGACTGAGGGGGGACCTCAGAGCTGCTTCCTCAGCAGGGGAGGAGGAGGAGGAGGAGGAGGAGCAGGGGCTGAGCTCTTCTCTCTGGTGACCAATGATAGGACTTCAGGGAATGGCAGGAAGATGCCAGGGGAGGGTTAGGTTGGGCATTAGGAAAAGGTTCTTCCCCCAGAGAGTGGTGGAGCCCTGGAACAGCTCCCCAGGGAAACAGTCCCAGCCTGACAATATTCCAGCAGGGTTTGGCCAAGGCCCTCAGCCCCACGGGGTGAATGTTGGGGTTGTGCTGTGCAGGGCCAGGAGTTGGACTGGATGGGCCTGGTGGGTCCCTTCCAACTCAGGTCATTGTGTGATTCTGTGATATATTTCTCCAGCCCCTTTTCTCCCTCCCAGATTTGCCTGGTGGGCACAGTTAGAGGGAGGATGGAGGTGGGATGGAGCATTGTTCTCATCCAGGCTGACCAGTCCACAATCCTTTAAGAGCCTGCCCACCATGTTCTGCTGTTCCTCCTGGTAATTTCTTAGGGAATTAAGAGCAACCAGATCAGGACCACACATGGGAGCCACCAAAGGATTGGAAATTGGCAATCATTGCAACAGCAGCAGGGATTATCAATCTAACAGGTTTATCTCAATGCCTTGTGTCCCCCCAGCAGCTGGTGACTTGCTCACTCCTCCCTGAGCTTGGCAGGAGAGCAAACACACCTGATGCAGCATGGAAAATGTTGGTTCAGACTCGAAGGGCACAAGGATTTTGGTAGGGAAAGGAAGGTGAAGGTCCAGCTGAGGCTTTGGGAAGCACCACGTGGGTTTGGGTTAAATGGAGCAGTTTTGGAAAGCCAACCTGAGCGTGGGACAGCCAGTGATCCCTGCACGTGTTCCTGTCCCCCCTGCTCATGGCCCCATCTGGTGACACCTGCTTCTCAAACTGATCCACCCTTCCAAATTCCCATCCTCCAGCCCTGGTAAAACCCCGCTGATGGGAAGGGTGCAGGGCACCCAGTTGGCTCTTGGAACTGGCCAACTTGCTGTTACTGGAACAGGGACCTTACGGCAGGTGAAGGACAGGAGCTGTGGAGCCGGAGAAGCCTCTGCCAGCATTGCCTCTCGCCTCACCCTGGCTTTGAAGCTCATTCCAGTCACCCAGGTCTTGAGGCCAACTGGACCCTCTTCTTGAAAGCACATGGCTTGATGACAACTGCATCCCGTTTTTGGATCCCTGGCGCTGAAGAAAAGTGGAGTAGAACAGATGGAGGCCACCAAGAGGAACAGAAGGATGTGTCCCCTGATGGGATGGGCAGATTTGGCCTGGAGATGAGACAGCTTTGGGGTGGGAGGACCTAACAAGGATGTTATTAAGAAAACAAAGCCAAGGTCTTCAATGCAAAGCATGATGGGAGAGACAATGGCATCAGCTGAAACAAGAGATGCCCAGGCTGGACATGGGAAAATGCCTTTCCACCTGGAGGAGAGTCCAGCAGTGGGACACATTGCCCAGAGGGACCGTGCAGCCTCCATCACTGGAGGACTCCAAAACGCAATGTGGAGGACCTGGTCTGCTACCAGAGCTGGTCTTGCTTCCTCCAGAAGGTCAGATACAGACCTCCTGCAGTCCCTTTCCACCTCAACCTCCCATGATCCTGCCTCAACGGGTGGGGATCTCTACCCTGGTACCACCAGCCAGCACCAGTTCTACCTTATGAAGCCGTGATGGATCCCTGACCACAGCACACTCTGCCATCAGCACAACCAGAAAGATGACCTGGTTTACGTGGGAAAAAGAAAACCCACCATGGTTAGAAGATGCTTCCTAAAAAAATAGTTGAGATAGTCTGGGAACTTGGCCCAGGAACCCAGAGCATCCCTGTCAAGCACGGGCAGGAGTTCAGGACCATCGTAGAAAAGCACACAACAAAGACCCTGCTATAACCTGTGGAACAAAGGAGCCGCTATAACCTGTGGAACAAAGAACCCTCTGTAACCAACTGACCTTCCAAGAAGAAGGCAGCGACGGCTGCTCCAGGACCTGCAGTCCTGCACCTACTCAAGCAGCGACACCAAAGACAGAAAAATAACTCACTTTCTACCCAAAACCAGACCCCTCTTTCTCTCCCTGAACATCCCTGTGTGACCCCTCGGACCCTCGTTGGGGATTCCGGTGAGACCCATCGCGGACACTTCATCCACGGCCAGGCGGGAGCGGTTGGATGAAAGGCACCGGTAATGATTTGAATGCTATAAATTGGATTTTTTTATACATACACAGGTGTGCATATAAGTAATTAATCATAAAAATATATATTTATGTTTATTTTCTTGCCTTTCTGCCATCAATTTTGTAAAAACTTGCAATATGCACTTGTTTTCCTACTCACAATTATACTTGACTTACTAATTGTGATCTGTAATAAAGAAATTCACGGAAACAAAGTGCCGTGACCTTGCGTACTCCGAGGTCCTACGACCCCACCATCGCCCCCATCCCCTGCCCATGGGTTGGATGGTGACTGTGACCATGCCCCCTGCTCGCACCAAGCTGGGTGCCCATGCACACGTCCTCCCCAGCCCCTGAGGAAGGTGTTATCAGATCCTCCCCGATTCGGCTGCTCTTTTATCGCCTTCGCCAAATAAAGCAAACATTTGGGCTCCCGGGAGCCATTCCTGGCTTATCTCTTTGTTGCTGCTGGCTCCGCGGGGGCAGCAGATGTGGCCTTGGTGAGAAGGTCCATGAGTGCTCCTGGAGGGCTATATAGGGGGGCTGTATATGCCCTCGGGGGCTGAGGCTCATCTGCGTCCACGCACCATGAAGATCCTCCTGGTCTTCGCCGCCCTCGTGGCAGCCGCCTGCACGGAGCAGCTTTTCGTGGGGTGAGTCCTGCCGAAAGCAGAGGGTGGGGGGAACCCCAGGTGGGGACTGTGGAGAGAGACATCCGGCCCCATCTGCCCTCCTTTGGGGTCAGTGAGAAGGGTGACATCCCAAAGGAGGGAAATCCATCAGGTTTGGCCGCCTAGACACCAGGAAAGATGTGGTTTCACCCCAGCTCTAGAGGGAAGTTTTGAGCACCCTCCTGGCTTCTGCAGAGGGTGGAAATTAGGGGATGCCGAATCCTGAGAGCATCACCACGAGCTTTTCCATGGGAAGGACTAAACTGAGGTGGGGAACTTTGCTGCTGGGGAAGGGGAGGGGAGAGTTTTCTTCTCTACTGGGGGCTGTACCTGCCCCAAGGGGAGTCCAGCTGGGCTGGAGCAGAAGAAATATCTAACACATCAATAGACACAGACAGAACGTGTGTGTTAGATATTTCCTAACATTTTGGGAGCTCTCATGATCAAAGGAAGGATGGAGACCATCGTGGGCTTTCCAGCACTTGCTGTTTTCCCCATTATGGCTCTTCTGAACTTGCATTTTTCACTCTCAACACCAAACCCCCAACAACTGTTGTACTTTCCAACCCACTGAGCCGATGCAGACCTTTCTCAGCCTCCACCCAGCTGATGATGGAGCCACATCAGTGCTGGAGGCTCAGCTGCTTCCCCCCTCCTGCATGTGCCGATGGCTCTGCCTCCTTGCAGGGACCAAGTCCTCCGCATCACAGCCAGCAATGAGGAGCAGATCGCTCTGCTCAGGATGCTGGGTGAGAAGACAGAGCTGCAGGTGAGCTGTGATGGGGCCCTGAGCATCCCTCAGTGTAGAACAGAGACCTCAATGACATCCAGGGCTCCCTCTTTCAACATCACATCCAATTTCCCTTCCCATTTTGGACACATAACATTTATAGCTATGTAATATCTAGCTTGGGGCACCTTGAGATCTTCCATTTCAGATGAAGCAGGAACATCCCAGTCACTGCAGCACCGTTGTTCCCTGGCTGAGTATTCAGGTCTGAAACCATAGAATCACAGAATGGTTTGGGTTGGAAGAGACCTTACATATCATCCAGTTCCAACCCCCCTGCCATAGGCAGGGACACCTCCCACTGGATTAGGTTGATCAAAGCCCCATCCAACCCGGTTTTGAACACCTCCAGGGATGTGGCAGCCACCACTTCTCTGGGCAACTTCTGTCAGGGCCTCCACACCCTCACAGGAAAACATTTCTTCCTAATAACATCTTAATCTCCCCTCTTTCAGCTGAAAACCACCCCCCTCATCCTGTCCCTGCACTCCCTGCTCAAGAGCCCCTCCCCAGCTTTCCTGGAGCCCTTCGGTACTGGGAGGCTGCTCTAAGGATGCTTAATGGGAAACTCTTATGAGACCCTTTTGATGGTAGGGAGCTCAGCAGATGAGCACCAGTACAGGATGGCCGAGCTCTCTCCTCCACACCAGGTTGACTTCTGGCGTGGCCCCACCATCCCTGGCCACCCAGCCGACCTGCGGGTGCCGTTCTCCAGCCTCCAAGCAGTCAAAATCTTCCTGGAGTCCAATGGCATTTCCTACAGCATCATGATTGAGGACGTGCAGGTGAGGGCTGTGGTGGGGAGTGGGATGAGCTCCTGCAGTTTGATCCCAAGAGAAGGTTCAAGGTTGGCAATCATGAGGAGTAAAACCCATCAATTTGATGTTGGTTTTTTTTCCCCCTCCTCAATAGGAATTATTGGATGAGGAAAAGAAAACCATGATGAAGTCCAGGAGGCTAGAGAGAAGCACCAGCACGTTTGATTTTGCCTCCTACCACACGATAGATGAGGTACCTTTTGCTCTGCAGAGCTTTCTTGTTTCATCTTGCTGGGGTCACACTCAGCCTATGCCATGGTTACATCCATGCAGTGACATTTGTGCTGGCAAAAAGATCCCCTGGGATTTGGCTGTCCTTGGGTGGAGGTTTTAGCTCAGCCAGGAGAATGAGCATCCCTCCACAGACAGCATGGCCTATCCTGGCACCTCCCCACCTCACTGGGAGTCATCTTCAACTTGAATTTGGGGGTCAAACCCTGTGCTTGCATCCCATTTGGTGTCTGATAGTGCTGGGGCATCTCAGAGCTTTTGTCCCCCCCACCATTCATTCTGCTTTTACAAAAGCTGTTGGGAGGGGCACCTCCCTGCTCACACAGAGGCCTTCTCCAAGGAAGAACCAGGTCATCTTCAGGGAAGAACCAGCTCTTCTCCAGAGAAGCTCTGCATGTTGCATCTGTTGCTGGATACCCTAAAAAGCAAAAGGAAAGCCAGGCTGAGCCTCGTGATCCAGCAGCTCCTCCTTTTTTTAGATCTACAACTGGATGGACACCCTGGTGAATGATCATCCCAGCCTCGTTAGCAAGATCCAGATCGGGCAGAGCTACGAGAACAGACCCCTGTATGTGCTGAAGGTCGGTACCACCAGCACCCTCGCCTTGCCCAGCCCCAGGAGGGCACGGGGCTGAAATCCCCCCTCTCTCCATCCAGTTCAGCACTGGGGGATCCAACCGACCGGCCATCTGGCTGGACACCGGCATCCACTCGCGGGAATGGATCACCCAAGCCACCGGCATCTGGACAGCCAACAAGGTAACCAGGTGCCCCAGGACACAGCACCCCAATTCTTACCCCAACCCTTCTTTAACGCCTCCCCTGTGGTTGCATCCCTCATCCCTGAGGAGCATCAAGGCAGCTCCCGCTCCCCTCCCATGCAGATCGCCAAGGAGTACGGCCACGACCCCTCCATCACTGCCATCCTGGACAGCATGGACATCTTCTTTGAGATTGTCACCAACCCTGACGGCTTTGCCTTCACCCACAGCTCCGTGAGTGCGGGGACACTGCGGAGGGAAACTTGTCCCAGAGCTTGTCTCCAGCAACCACGGCTGGCAATGGTTGTTGGGTGGGAAGGGATGTCCCCACGTGAGAAAAAACGTGGTGGAGGTGGTTTCCTCCCATCCCTGGAGATGCTTGGGCAGGAGGGCATCATCTCTCCCTCCAAGCTGAAGGGTTTCTCATCCCTGTGATGGTCTTGTCCCTGAATGCTCCTAGAACCGCATGTGGCGCAAGACAAGGTCAATCAACGCTGGCTCCCTCTGCGTTGGCGTCGATCCCAACCGAAACTGGGACGCTGGCTTTGGAGGTGAGAGCCAGGCCACCAGGTCCCCATGCCAGGCATTGCTTGTACCTCAAAGCATCAAAGTCTCCTGCTAGAGGGGAGAAACCTAGGGGGTAGAAACCCTTCCCCATGGCAGTCTCTGCATGGTGCCCCCTCTACCATGTCCCAGGCTCTGGCTCCAGTGGCAACCCCTGCTCCGAGACCTACCATGGCCCTTATGCTCACTCTGAGAGAGAAGTGAAAGCCATCGTGGACTTCATCCGTGGTCACGGGAACGTGAAATCAGTCATCTCCATCCACAGCTACTCCCAGATGCTGCTTTATCCCTATGGCTACACGACAGCACCAGCACCTGACCACCAGGAACTGGTGAGATGGCCCCAAAACATAGATGTGGGGCTGTGAGCACCAGCCTTGCTGTAAGAATCAGGTTGGATCATCCCAGGACCCTTTCTGCTCCTCTCGTTAGATGCAACTTTCACATTGACGTTGCAAGATGTACCTTCCATCCACCACAAATTAAGGGTGTTTTGGGGAACAGCAAGAGCAGAGAGGGTGGGAAATGATGCTGGGCTCTAGACCATGTTGCTCCAGGGTTTCTGCTGCCCCAAGCTTTTGATCCACAAGATCTCATCTCTTTTGGGCTCTCCCTTGCAGAATGAACTGGCTAAAAAGGCAGTGAGCGACTTGGCCGCTGTGTATGGGACAAAATACACCTATGGCAGCATCGTGGACACCATCTGTAAGTGTCCCTTCCCCTTCCTGTGGCATCGAGTCCACCACGAACACTCAAGTGTTGGCATCACATCTCTCCTCCTTTCCCCCACAGACAAGGCAGATGGCACCACTGTTGACTGGGCCTACGACAACGGGGTGAAATATTCCTTCACGTTCGAGCTGAGGGACACGGGGCGCTACGGCTTCCTCCTGCCCAGCAGCCAGATCATCCCCACCGCCACCGAGACCTGGCCGGCGCTGCTGGACATCATGGTTCATGTCCTGGAGCATCCATACTGAGCCTGACGCCTCCCACGGCGTCCCCTCATCTCAATAAACAATCCTGGAGACCTTTCATGCTTTAAGGCTGGGGCTTTCATTTTTTCATGCTAGACTTTGGGGTGAAAAAGGATTTCCAGCCCTGTGGGTGTTTATTCCTACCTTGTGGATTTGGGGCTAAAAGTCTCCATCCTTTGAGGCCAATGGCCTTGAAGGACCTGGAGGGGATGGGTGGGATTTGGGTAACCTTACCCAAATTTGTGGGTTTTTCATGGAATCATAGAATGGTTGGGTTGGAAGGGACCTCAAAGCCCATCCAGTTCCAAACTCCTGCCGTGGGCAGGGACACCTCCCACTGGATCAGGGGGCTCAAAGCCCCATCCAACCTGACCTTGAACACCTCCAGGGATGAGGCAGCCACAGCTTCTCTGGGCAACCTGGGCCAGGGCCTCACCACCCTCAAAATATTTCTTTGTAGAGATCTCATCTCAATCTCCCCTCTTGCAGCTTAAAACCATTCCCCTTCGTCCTACCCCTCTGCTCCCTGATCAAGAGCCCCTCCCCAGCTTTCCTGGAGCCCCTGTTCAGTACTGGAATGCTGCTCTTCTCCTCTCCAGGCTGAACAACCCCAACTCCCTCAGCCTGTCCTCCCATGGGAGGTGCTCCAGCCCTCTAAACATCTTTGTGGCCTCCTCTGGACTTGCTCCAACAGATCCATATCCTTCCTGTGCTGGGGGCTCCAGACCTGAATGGGCGGCTTTGCCCTATTGTTGCTTCCCCAGGGGCTGGGAGGGGGTCAATGGGCACCTCCAGGGGCATCGCTGGGCACAAAGTGCTTTTAGGCATTTGCTACAGTATTATTTTCCACGCAGGTTGACCATCACCTGATCTGTCCTCTGTCCTGTGCCAAACTTCAAACCAATGTCCTCCCCACCACCACCCCGAACACGGCCTCTGTTCAGATCCTGGGCTTTCTGAGGCCCCACATCAAAAACTACATCTCACACCTTCTTTGACCAGGTTGGACGGGGCCTTGAGCAGCCTGGTCCAGTGGGAGGTGTCCCTGCCCGTGGCAGGGGGGCTGGAACTGGATCATCTTTAAGATCTCTTGCGACTCAAACCATTCTATGTTTCTCTGACCCAATTTTGACCCAGTTTTGTCCTTCCCCCCTGCCCCCACGCAGCTTTGAGCCACAGACAGTGCTGTGGGTGGTGGGAGAGACCTCCCCACCTCTCCTCTGGCCAGCAGGTGACTCACCAACAACTCAAGCTGGTTCCCAGGACAGGTTTGGCCAGGAGCAGGAGTGCTCAGAGGGGGGATGGTGGGGCTGCAGTGCCCGACCTTGGCCGGTGCCAGCCGGAGCCTTCCCACGGCCCTGGGAACGGGGACAGCTGGGGGGGCCGGGCTGGAGGCCACCATCCCGATGGGATTTAAGAGGTCCTGGAGTGCTGTTGGGACACGGGACGAGCTCTTTCGGCTGACGATGAGGACCCTCGTGCTGCTGGCTGCCCTGGTGGCAGTGGCCGCTGGCACTGAGACTTTTGTTGGGTAGGGGGGGTCCGGCTGGCGAGGGGTGGCCGGGATGGGGATGGTGGCACAGGTTGGGGCAGAAGGAGCTGGTTCAGCCCCAAGGGGACCCAAACACCCCCGGGGTGGAGGGACGGAGTTAGGCTGGATCCAGGGGGGTCAGAGCTTGGCCTCATATCCCCCAACACTTCCTGATCCCACAGGCACCAGGTGCTGCGCATCATCCCTGGCAACGATGAGGAGCTGCAGAAGGTACAGGAGCTGCAGGACCTCGAGGAGCTGCAGGTACGGGGTGCAACAGCAGGGGTGGAATTTGGCGAGGTCCCCAGCCCACGTCCCTTGCTTTGCACCCCTTATTCACACGGCAGAGCAGGAATGGGGCTGGATGTGGGACAATGAGGATCAGCTGGTGGAAAGCAAGAGGCTGGTGCAGGGAGAGCAGCCCAAGACTAGATCTGACCCCCTCCAACGTGGCTTTCTCCCTCTCCAGTTGGATTTCTGGTTGGCACCCCGTGGCCTCGGGTACCCGGTCGATGTCCGCGTGCCCTTCCCCAGCCTGCAGCCCCTCAAAGCCCACCTGGAGGCCAACGGCATCTCCTACTCCATCATGATCGAGGATGTGCAGGTCAGGAGTGGTGGAAGATGGGTGGGTGAGATGCAGGGTCACGGCGTGGCAGGGGAGGAGGTCTCATCTTGCCTCATGTCCCCCAGGCTCTGGTGGACCACGAGCAGACAGAGATGCTTCGCAGCAGCCGCCGCCGGCTGCCACTCTCCGTAAGCACCTTTGACTACTCCTCCTACCACACCCTGGATGAGGTGAGAAAGCACAAGATTTGGGGCATTTTGAGGGAAAAATGCATCCTGGAATTGCTCTTGCAAAGCCCTTTGCTTCACGAGCAGCAAGGGCTGGAAAGGAGCTGGGAATGACCCCTCCATCCCTTTCCCTCAGATCTACGCCTTCATGGACCTGCTGGTGGCCGAAAACCCCAACCTGGTCAGCAAGCTCGAGATCGGTCGCTCAACGGAGAACCGCCCCATCTACGTGCTCAAGGTGAGGATCTGGGGTTCATGGGGTGACCAGAGTGGGGAGCAGGGCCAGAACAAAGCCAATCACCCCATCTCTGCTCTTCCAGTTCAGCAAAGGGGGGACGAACCGCCCGGCCATCTGGATCGACACCGGCATCCACTCCCGCGAATGGGTGACGCAGGCCAGTGGTGTCTGGTTTGCCAGAAAGGTACAGACACCTCCAGGACACGTCTTACATCCCTGAAGTGGTCACAAGGTCCTGGTTGACCCCACAGAGAAGACAGTGCTCCAGTAGCACCAGTGAACCTCAAACTGCCATCTTCTCTAGATTGTCCTGGATCACGAGAATGACAAGGATCTGGCTTCCATCCTGGACAAGATGGACATCTTCCTGGAGATTGTCACCAACCCAGATGGTTTTGCCTTCACCCAAACCCAGGTATCTCTCCAGCTTTCCTCTCCCTGGCTTCTACAGCTAAGCTTGATGGGGCTGAGGAGCAGGATTGAGGTGCCGCACATTGAGGTCCCTGAAAGGTCAAAACCTCCTTCTCTGCATTTCCATGCGATGGGAAGGGGTCCACCATAACCTGTTAGCCCCCAGGATGTCAGGCCCTCAAGGCTGGTGGAACTCCAGCCCTGGATACCAGCTCAGATGGCTTTGCCCTTCCAGAACCGCATGTGGCGCAAGACCAGGTCCAAGCACTCGGGCTCCCTTTGCGTCGGAGTGGACCCCAACCGCAACTGGGACGCAGGTTTTGGAGGTCAGAGCTCTCCCATTCACCTTGGGGGGGGGGGGGTCCACCCTCCAGGTGGAGGCTCTGAGGCCATTTCTGCCTCAAAGATCCACTGATGTCTCCTGGGGAAGGGATGGGATTTGCTCTCCATGGCAGAAACGTGGGTTTGGGCTCCAGCAGAGTTTTGGTGTCCTCTAGTGACCAGTATGGTGGAATTATAAATGAAAGCCATCATACAAACATCTAGGAATAGGAGCTCCAAGAGCATTTCTCGCTGCCCACCAAGCAACTGAGGGGTGGAAAAAGCTCTTGGACTTGGAAATGGAAAATGCCCTTTCCCTTTGTAACTCCCTGAGCCACCCAACTGCCACCAAAGCCACTAAACACCCACACTGTCTTTTCACCGGACTTCTTCCACCCTCCACAGGGTCTGGAGCCAGCAGAAACCCCTGCTCGGAGACGTACCACGGACCCTACGCCAACTCCGAGCCTGAGGTGAAGGCCATCGTGGACTTTGTGAAGAACCATGGGAACATCAAGGCTTTCATCTCCATCCACAGCTACTCCCAGCTCCTGCTCTACCCCTACGGCTACACCAACACCCCAGTGCCTGACCATAAGGAACTGGTAGGGAGGATGTGGGGGTTTCAAGGGGGCTGGGAGGATGCGAGGATGCTCTTCTACTCCAAGGAGGAGCAACCTCCACCACGCCCCATGGAGGGGGCATGGGCAAGCTGGGAAGAAGCCCTGGCTTCTTGGACTCCCTGAGGCCAAGGCTACTGAGCTTGCAGCATGAGTGGAAAAGCTCCCTCATCGGGTGTTTGATGAGCCCCTTCTTTAGCTCATCTTTCTCTCTTCCATGTATTCCCAGCACGAGATCTCCGAGAAGGCAGTCGCAGCTCTGTCTTCTCTGTATGGCACCAACTACAAGTATGGCAGCATCTTCACCACCATCTGTAAGTAACAGGGGGCAGCAGCAGCTCCTCCCCTACCACAATCATCGCTTGCACCCCAGCGTAGACAAAAGGTCCTGAGAAAGGACCCCACCAACAAGGTCCTGAGAAACAACCACGTGATGTGGAGCAACCGACGTTTTGAGTCCCTCCCGTTGTTTCCCCAGATCAAGCAAGTGGAGGAACCATCGACTGGACGTACAACCAGGGTATTAAATACTCCTTCACCTTCGAGCTGCGGGACACGGGGCGCTACGGCTTCCTGCTCCCTGCCAAACAGATCGTCCCGACCGCCGAGGAGACGTGGCTGGCGCTGAAGGTCATCATGCTGCACACGCGGGACCATCCCTACTAACCAGGACCAGGGCCTGAATCAGCTGTGTGGGAAAAAAAAAGAAGGCAATAAATAAATACAAAGAAGGACAAGAAATGTATTTGGTTGTTTCCCTTTTTCCCAGGGGTTTGGGTGGTGGACTCGGCCCTGCTAGGGGTGTGCACAGCAGCCACCAACGTGAATCCAGAGCCCAAAAAGGGGATTAAAGGGACATGAAAATGTCCCAGGCTGCAGAAGCTGTCCCAAAAGCATGGCCAGCAGGGCAAGGGAGGAGATTATGCCCCTCCAATCCTCTCTTGTGAGATCCCACCTGGAATCCTGTGTCCAGTTCTGGAATCCCCAGCTTAAGGAGGATACAAAACAGGTCCAGAGGAGGCCACAGAGATGATCCAAGGGCTGGAGCCCCTCTGCTGTGAGGACAGGCTGGGAGAGGTGGGATTGCTCAGCCTGGAGAAGAGAAAGCTCCAGGGAGACCTCATAGCAGCCTTCCAGTACTGAAAGGGGCTCCAGGAAAGCTGGGGAGGGACTTTTTCCAAGGGCCTGAAGTGAAACAACAAGGGGAAACGGCTTTCAATTGGAAGGGGGAAGGTTTAGATTAGACATTAGGAAGAAATTCTTCACAATGAGGGTGGGGAGGCCCTGGCAGAGGTTGCCCAAGGAAGCTGTGGCTGCCCAGGTTGGATGGGGCCTTGAGCAGCCTGGTCTGGTGGGAGGTGCCCCTGCCCATGGCAGGGGGGTTGGAACTGGATGACCTTTAAGGTCCTTTCCAATCCAAACTATTCTATGATTCTACAAAAATAGTGGGACACAAAAGGAAAGTGCTTGTTCTCCCTCTGCTCTGGCAGAGGGCGGAGAGGAAAGAGGTTCAGTCACTTACTGGGCAAGCAGAGGCCTCGGAATCCAAGGAGATCCCGCAGCAATCCAAGGGGGTTGGAGGAGCTCTTGGACGTGAAGGATTCATGGTTTATTCTGCGTATTTTTGTGGCTAAACACCAACTTGCAGCACTGGTTGGTCCCTCCTCACTCATGGAATTGTGCAGGGAAGGGGAGCCAAGCCCCTGCCAAATCCCAGCTTCTGCTCCACGCTCTCCTTAGCTGTCCCAGCTCAAACTGAAAGGAAGCACTCAACCATACAGCGTCATTTCCTCTCATCCTGTCACTTGTATCAGAGTTCCTCTGGTTTAAGACTCACACAGACAACAATAAACACTATAAATGTGCATTTTCATAAGACTGGACACCCCTGAGCACAATTTCTCCCACCTTGCCCTTTCACCAGAATTATCCCCTGATGATCTGCACCAGGGGAGAATTCTGAGGTCTGTTCAGGATTAATTCTTTACTTCAAAAGGTGGGAAGAAAACCCCCAGAACCCAAAAAGCCATGCACAAAACCCCACAAACCTGAGAAGCCAAAGTGGGACCAAGCTGAGCAATCCTGTAGGGAAGGGCTAGAGAGCAGGATCTCTCTGTAACCACCTACTTGTCTCCAGCAATGTTGCTTTGTCCCTGGGGAGTTTCAGATGATTTCTACATCCCCCAGCTAATACTGACTTGATGAAACTTTGATACTCGTTTTCTATGAAAGCTTCACGCCCTGTTCAGCCACCAGATCCATGGTCCCTGCTAAATTTAGGGACCCTGGTGAGAAGGCAGAAGAAAATATCCCTTCAGCCACCCAGAAACATTCGTAAGGGCATAACTGGGAATAAACTCCCAGCCTCTGCCAGGCACTGGAACTGCAAAACTCTTTGCTGCTTCACTGAAGAACACAGTTTGGTTCCAAGTATCACAAAGTATTTTATAAAGCAAGATGACATTCTGCTTCCTAAACTTGAGTTGCAGCAGCCTGGAAAAGGTTAGGGAAGTCAGCCTTGCCAGCAGGAACGCTTCTCAACAGATGGCATTTCCTGCAGCTCCAGTGAGCAGCAACCTGCTCTGGCAAGTTGGAAAAGGAGCAAACCATGGTGCATGGCCAATTAAGTTGATGCTCTGCCTGCACACCAAGCGGATGGGCACGGCCCCCAGTACCTGAAGGGGCTCCAGGAAAGCTGGGGAGGGACTTTCTACAAGGGCCTGTAGTGATAGGATGAGGTGGAATGGCTTTTAAACTGCAAAAGGGGAGATTTAGGTTAGACATTAGGAAGAAATTCTTCACAATGAGGGTGGTGAGGCCCTGGCACAGGTTGCCCAGGGAGATGGGGCTGCCCCATCCCTGGAGGTGTTCAAGGCCAGGCTGGATGGGGCTTGGAGCCTCCTGATTCAGTGGGAGGTGTCCCTGCCCATGGCAGGGGGTGGCACTGGATGGGCTTGGAGGTCCCTTCCAACCCAAACCATTCTATGATTCTATGGTTTTGCCCTAAGACACATCAACAAAAACCCTGCTCAGCACATCTTGCAGCCTTGCACTTGCATTTAAAACAAAAACCACCACACAGGAGTGACCGGTGACCACAGCAAGGAACAAAGCAGAAAAAGCAGAGTTAGAAGCCAAAGCTTTTAGACATCAAGGGAGAGGGAAAAGACAGTTATTTTCTCCTCCAATTGGCCTTTAAAAACGTAGGACTGTTTCACAAACTGTCTGTGAGTAAACACAGCTGCGAGGTTACAGTGCCACACTGGGTGTTATTTCCCAAAACATCTTTATTACATAATTTAAAAACACACCTCAAACTTTGGGAATCCTCTCTCCAACGCTTTGGCAAGTTGCTGAATATCTGTATCTCTTCTACACCAAAGTCTTTGCTCATAGATGATTTCTGACCCTTTTACCCCCACGTGTGTTCTGTGGTTCCAGACACAGCACAGGGAGAGTGGTTGTTACAGACACAAATCCACTCATCTGAACTACAAGCTTGGAACATTTCTACTGGTCATGGGCTTTGCTACCAGTTTCCTCCCTCCCCTACAAAATCAGTTGTATCATCTCTGTCCTGATGCTGCACCTAAAAGTCAGCCTTGCCAAAGTGACACCATTCCTGCTTCTATGAAACAGCTGCTCCAGCTCCCCCAGCCTTATCCAAGCTGTCATTTATGGAACGCTGCTGCTTTTCTCCGTGGATTCCTAAAACGACAACCAGGCTGCACTGCTCAGGGTTCCCAGAACCCAGACATTCACTTATTCCCTGGAAGAAGACCCTGCTGCTTATTTCCATGGCCTGTTTTGGAGGCTGCTCTTGCTGATTGAGCGGGCGGTGAGGGATCCCATGTTGCCAGCGATGCTGGAGAGACTGGAGCTGCTCCTGGCAGATGACACCTTGGAATTGCGGCCTGAAGAACCACGGCTAAGGCGGCCTGTGGAAGAAAAAAAGATCAGAAGCTGTGTGGGTGATGGGAGCACAAGGGCACACAGATGTTCTGTTCTATTCTGCTCTTGTGAGACCCCACCTGGAATCCTGTGTCCAGTTAGGGAATCCCCAGCAGAAGGAGATGGAACTGTTGGAATGGGTCCAGACTATGAAGATGATCCAAGGGCTGGAGCCCCTCTGCTATGAGGACAGGCTGAGAGAGTTGGGGTTGTTCAGCCTGGAGAAGAGAAGGCTCTGGGGGGACCTTAGAGCAGCCTCCCAGGACTGAAAGGGGCTCCAGGAAAGCTGGGGAGGGGCTTTTTACAAGGGCCTGGAGTGACAGGACAAGGGGGAAACAGCTTTAAATTGGAAGAGGGAAGATTTAGGTTAGACTTTGGGAAGAAATTCTTCACAATGAGGGTGCTGAGGTCCTGGCACAGGTTGCCCAGAGAAGCTGTGGCTGCACCATCCCTGGAGGTATCCAAGGCCAGGTTGGATGTGGTCTTGAGCCCCCTGATCCAGTGAGAGGTGTCCCTGCCCATGGCAGGGGGGTTGGAACTGGATGGGCTTTGAGGTCCCTTCCAACCCAAACCATTCTACGATTCTATGATTCTGTTGCCCATTGCTGGCTTTCCAGTTCTCACTGTAAACATTACAATCTATCAACAATTCAGCAGGAGGTTCTGTTGTGATCCAAACTTGGACATATTCCAGGCAGTCTCTCTCTAGTTGTGCCAGCCTGAGAATCTGAAACACCTCCAAGTCACCAGGAAAACCTAAAGACATTTAAACACACTGGGCAAAACGGTGCATGTCCACCCTCTGCAGACCCAAGCAGCTATCTAAGATTTAAGTTCTCTGGGATCAGGATAGAACAGATTTTGGTGGATCTTCACAGAACTTTTTGGGTTGGAAGAGACCTCAAAGCCCATGTGATTACAACATCTCTGTCACGGGCAGAGACACCTCCCACTGGATCAGGGGGTTCAAAGCCCCATCCAACCTGGCCTTGAACACCTCCAGGGATGGGGCAGCCACCACTGCTCTGGGCAACCTGTGCCAGGGCCTCACCACCCTCACAGGAAAATATTCCTTCCTAAGATCTTATCTCAATCTCTCCTCCTGCAGCTTGACACTGTTCCTCCTCATCCTATCCCTGCACTCCTTGACAAAGAGCCCCTCACAGGCTTTCTTATAGGTGCCCTTTCAGTTCTGGAAGGCTACTCTATGGTCTCCCTGGTGCATTCTCCAGGCTAAACAACTCCACCTCTTTCAGCCTGTCCTCGTACAGGAGGTGCTCCAGCCATTGGATCATCTCCATGGCCTCCTCTGAACTCACTCCAACAGATCCATGTCCTTCCTGTGCTGAGGACTCCAGAACTGAACACCGTGCTCCAGGTGAGGTCACTCAAGAGCCACGTATAGGGCAGAACCACCTCCCTCGACCTTCTCAGATAGTTTAGAAAACAACCCTCCCTCCATGAGGTGGCTGGGAGAGAAGACAGCAAAGCAGAGAAGTGCTGCAGGCCAGGTTCAGCAAGCGGCTGCAGCGTTTGTCCCGGAGCCTTACTGGCAGTGTCTGAAGGAATGCGTTCCTCTTCCAGGTAGTACTTTATCTTCTGTAGATCATCTGCAGAGTATCTCCATTTATTCTCAGCATATGCAGGTGGCATTTTGGGAGAGGTCTTTTTTCGAGCAGATCCAGTAGGAGCCGCCACTTGACAGGACAGAGGAATTGTGCCGGTGACCAGACCTTCTGGGATCTTCTGCGCAAGAACCTTCAGGCCTGCGGGCACAGAGATCACACGTTACCGGTGACAACTGGGATGGGATCAGTGATTTTACCAGTCACAAATAAAACACTCAAAGCTGAATATACAGCTTTTTCCAATCTCCAGCTCGCACAGCCCTTGCTGTCTGCTCTCCATCTGTCCATCCGAGATCTCGGGGAGTCCTGCCCGGCTCCGCTTACCTCCAGATAACATGAACAAGTTCTCAAAGCCCCTCTCACACATGGTGGTCGCAGCCTGGCTCGCTAACCTCTCATCGTTGTCATACACAATGATAATTTTCCCATGGGCATTTTTCTGATAGGATGAGCTAAGGAATCACTTATAAATTTAAGGTGACCGTTAATACCTTTTAGAAGGACAAAAAGAGACACAAACATGACTGGAGACTGAAAGAAACCCTACTTGATTTGAGATTATCAGGCAGGAATGCCTTCCCTTCACCTGTGCTTGAAAATGGATTTCTCATTAGTTGGGGGTCACCAGCTGGGAAGGACACGGCCTAATCCCAACTGGAAAGCAGCCCCTGCGGGAAGCGTCCACCACCGTTTTGCAGGCGAGTTTGGAACTGTCAACAGAAGCATCCTCATTTACAGCACCCCCTCTCCCCTGCAGCCCTCACAAGCTGAAAACCTGGAAATGATCAGCCTAATCCTAGCTAATAATCCTCTTTCTGTCCTCCAGAGAAAATCTAATCCCTAGCAAGGTGCCAAGGGGAACCCAAAGGATCTGACGAACACATCCCGCAAGAAGCCCAGCAACAAGCAGGAGAAATGTGCCCAACCAGCACAGCTTTGCCTTTCAGCAGCCAAAATCCCCCCAAAAAGCCAAATTCAGGCAGCTCCCACCAGAATCAAGACACGTTATAACCTTGAGAAACAAAAATCTGGCATCTGATGGTGGTAGCAGAGCCCCACCAGGTAACCACAGCCAGCACAATGGACCTTCCCCTCCTTGAAATCCCCAGGTTTTGTTGGTTAAGCATTGTCCTGGTCACAGCAGCTGCTTGAGTTCCAATTGTTTTGGGAAGCTCCCACCAACATCCTCCCCAGTTTCTTTATCTTTTTAGATTCCAGCATTTTATATATAAAGGATACGTATTCCAGAATATTATTGGTATAGGGGTTCATGGTCCTGGACAGCGTTGCAATAGGGTAGGAATAAGCTGCAGAGGAGGGGAAAGAGAGAAAAAACATACAGTGGCTGAACCAGCCATCAAACAGCTTGGAATGAAACCAACACAGACTTGTTAGAGTTCAGCAGACCTGAAAACCCACAGAATAAAGAGATCAGTTGAGTCCCTTCATCCCTCTTCCAGGAAAGATAGCCAAGAAGGCCAACAGAACCCTGGCTTGGATCAGCCAGGGTGTGGCTACCAGGACCAGGGAAGGGATCATCCCCATGGACTCAGCACTGGTGAGGCTGCACCTCAAATCCTGGGATCGGTTTTGAGCCCCTGACTCCAAGAAGGACGCTGAGGTGCTGAAGTGCATCCAGAGGAGGGCAACAAAGATGGGGAAGTGTCTGGAGTCTTACGAAAAGCAGCTGAGGGAAACTGAGATTGTTTAGCCTGGAGAAGAGGAGGCTGAGGAGAGACCTTTTCACTGTCTACAACCTGAAAGAAGGGTGTAGCGAGGTGGGTGTTGGTCTCTTCTACCAACTAACAAGTGATAGGACAAGAGAGAGATGAATATATGATCCCAGTGGACACCAGGCTGGGAATGGTGTCTGGAATTCATCCTCACCTCCAACAATGTGACACTGGTCGTACGCATCTCGGTCTCGCACGTCCAACAGCAGGAAGGGGCAATCAGGATAAGGCATGTCTTTAGTCTGAGCATCCACTTTCTTTGGAGTGTCCTTTTCTATATCCATTTCACCAACACCACTTATCACACTACAAGAGGAAAGAGGAGGTTATGGTGCAAGCTCTCACTCTGAAGACCTCTGTACCTCCTCATTAGGTCAGAGTGCTTTTCCATCACCTGTTCCAATAGTCTGTTTAGGTTCCAGTACCACCAGACACCACAGAAAAACAGAAACAATCTATTTCAGACTTTCAAGAACATCACTAGAGACCAATTTCATTGTTATCAACATAAAAACAAAAAAAAGAGTACAGCTCTGCTGTGCAAACATTCCATGCTTTTCTGGATCAAGTCAGATCCAGGAGTTTTATTCCGTGTCCTAAGTGACTCTGATGTGAAGGAGAATAACTCTAAGAAGCTGCCAAGGTTGAGATCTCAGCATGTTGGACACAGTAAATAACTGTCAGGAGCTTACAAAGCAGCTGGAGAAGGACTGTAGTGTTAGGATGAGGGGAAATGGCTTTAAACCGAAAGAGGGAAGATTTAGATTAGGTATAAGGAAGAAATTCTCTGCTCTGAGGCACTGGCACAGGTTGCCCAGGGAAGCTGTGGCTGCCCCATCCCTGGAGGTGTTCAAGGCCAGGTTGGGTGGAGCTTTGAGCACCCTGATCCAGTGGGAGGTGTCCCTGCCCATGGCAGGGGGATTGGAAGTGGATGAGTTTTGGGGTCCCTTCCAACCCAAACCATTCTACAACTCTATGATCTACAAGCAGTGCTATGCAGAGCCATCCCATTTCATCATCAGATTGGACATAGGACATGAACAGAAACCTCCAGATGCTCTTAGCAGTCATTGAATCGGTGGCTTTGATATGTGATGGCCAAGCCCTTCAGGCTAGCATCACAGTTCTTCTGTTAACACCTGCAGAGGTAAAGCAAGGGAAGAGCTGAGATAAAGCTTCCCCTTGCTGCATCTTCCTGGTATCTCTGACCTTGACTAATGATGTGCTGGGTTTGAAAACTGGACTCTAATTCTCAATCATATAACAATTGGTTAAGATCATCAGGAAATCACATTACTGAGTTCATCAGAGCACTTTATAAGGTGGATTTTTGAACCCAGGACCTGGATCGACTCCCACCAACATATTTCCTTGTCAGTCATTTAGACAACCACAGTGTTGGGTTACAGCCTCAAAGCAAAGTCATTCAGACAGAAAACCTGTCAACCCTCTCTCTCCTCACATTCACAGACCTGCAAAGTCAGGTTTTAATGGGAAATACCAGATAAAGCCACACAGTGGCAATTTAAGATAACTAGCTGGATAAAAACATCTGCTAAGAGTGGAAGAAAATTGTGTATTATCATCAGGCACCTCTGCAGAGTGGACCGACAGGATTCCCCAGCTCCTGTGTCATTTATGAAGAGGACTGGACTTGGGGTCCCATCAGGGCTCCCTTTCCCATTTGTCCCTGCTGGGACTTCACCATCGGCATCTGGAGCAGCAGAATCTCCATCTGGAGAGAAAACAGGGCAGGAAGTGTTAAAATCCTGCAGGAAATGGACAAACAAGTTTTAATCCCAGTTTCTATTTTTAGAAGAAAGCACATCTCTTAAAGGCAGCCTCACCTTCATCCTCTTATGGGACTGACTTACTGAGCACCTCGTATTAAAAATAAGAGAGCCACAGATTTTGAAGGACTCAAGATCTCATTTTAAGAATAAATTAAGATGTCATTCCTGATGCCTGATACGTACTGATTTACTATAATAAACTCAGTAGCACAGGGCCTTTCTTATATGCACATCTTTCTGTCTTAGGACTGTTTCTGCCCCAAAACTGGAATGGCTGCAGCCCACAGGTTATTTTTTACCTCCTGATGAAAAGACTTGCTGAATAGTCAGCTCTCTGTCAGGACCCAGTTCACCACATGACAGCTCTTTGTGCTTACAATAAATATTGTTACCTTCCAGCTTGTGGATCTCCTCATTTGTCACTTCTAATGTTTCATCTGATCGAGAGGCAACCTGGATGACCTGCAAGAAACAAAAGCAGGGAGACAGACTTGATGCACATGAACCAGTGTCAAAGAAAAAGACAATATCAAATACCAGAATGTCTGTTGATATTTATGAAGCTCAGGCACTGGCTGCAGCTGAAACACTTCAGAGCATACACCATAGCAGCTAAAACACACACAGTTAACCAGGCTGAGAGAGCAGACCTGAGATATTCAAGTATTAAATCAGCTCATCACACCAGTGAGAATCATGGGATCGGTCTTAATCCAAGGGAACTAAAGGTATTGATTCTGCAGGAACCCTCTCCTTCAATATCTGCAAGTTCAACCTTCCCTCTCCTTCTCTTATCATAGAAATGGTTTGATTTGGAAAGGACCTCAAAGATCATCCAGTTCCAACCCCCTGCCATGGGCAGGGACATCTCCCACTGGATCAGGCTGTTCAAGATACCATCCAACCTGGCCTTTAACACCTCCAGGGATGGGGCAGCCACAGCTTCTCTGGGCAACCTGTGCCAGGGCCTCACCACCCACACAGGAGAACATTTCTTCCTAAGATCTCATCTCAATCTCCCCTCTTTCAGCTTAAAACCATTCCCCCTTATCCTATCCCTGCACTCCCTGATCAAGAGTCCCTCCCCAGCTTTCCTGGAGCCCCTTTCAATACTGGGAGACCACTATGAGGTCTCCCCAGAGCCTTCTCTTCTCCAGGCTGAACAACCCCAGCTCTCTCAGCCTGTCCTCATAGAGGAGGTACTCCAGCCCTTGGCTGCCCTCTTGTGAGGAGAAAGTTTGTCTCTCTTTAGTTTTTACTGATTTTCTTGAACCAACACATAAGCAACACATAGCTCTTTATTTACTGATCAGATTCTCAAGACAGAAAGCCTTGAAGTCACAACTTTTCCATCTTCTGCAGTAAAATTGCTATCAGGGAGAGGTTTGGGCTATTTGACACAAAGCTTGGTGAGTTCAGATTTGAATACTACTTCACAGAGCCCTTTTCTTTTGTAAGAGGCTTGAAGATCTTAAGTTAAAGGAAATAAAAAACAGGAAACCAATTCAAAAGAAACACTCTAAACTTCATTTTGCAACTAAAAGCACTGGACTGCAGTGAAAAGATTGGCCTGGATGAGTTGTTTTTAGTAAGTGAAATCTATGAGGGCAGGAAGAAGGCAACAGAGAATTACAAACTAGGGTTATCTGACTGCACAGACAGCTTTAGATACAGGCAAAATGCTGTTTATGAAGGATAACAACTTCCGGAGGCCAGAGAGGGAATTATACATACCAACTGGGCAAAAGTAGTCACTTTCAGTCTTTTAAACAGCTCGTCCTTCTTATACCTGTAATCTTCAAAAACAAAAGAGAAGAGGACAATGTAAATTTGCAGTCATTGCCCAGCTTTCAGAAATACCATGTGACAGGTTTAGTTCCAGCTGCTCTCATAGATTCTCTTGTCCAGCATTGTTCTGGATTTCTGAGCACTAAGCTTGCGCTGAAGGATCGGAGCAGCAAACCCAAAGGCTTTGTGAAAAGCAAAAGCGTTCAGAAAGAGAGATCTGGTCCAGATATGATACAAGTGGAGAGATTTAGTTACTATTAGGCTCAAATCTGTATTATTTTGTGCTTTCAGTGCTCACTGGAGGACAGAAGCAGCTCCATGAATTTATCACCTTGGCCGCTGTTCTCTGAAGCCTCCCATGGTCACAGCCTCTTAAACCAAAAGATTTAATCTACCTGATTTTTTAATTTGTGTGAATTACAGCAGAATTGGAGCATAGGGACACTGTGTCTCACATCATCTTTTCAAATATTAAGCTAAACATGTATGTTTAATTTTACCAATTGAAATGCTCCAGGTTTTCTTACTTTACCTGACAACTACATTCCGATTCTTACAATTTGCCAATACGAATACCTAAAGGAATGGAGAATTAACAGAAGGTGCTTAAGATAGAAAACCAAGCTGATATCCACACCAATCTGCTGCTCAAAGCACACCTAATTGATATGGGGAGACTGGACTAATTGAGTCTTAAAACTGAAGACAAAGCTTAGGCAGCAAGAAAACAGCGGTGTTTGGAACGGCTGCAGCCAACTGGAGAAGGGATTAACGGTGCTAAGTAAGTGATGACAAGGATGGAAGTCTGATTGCACACAGATACTGGAGATGTGTAAACACCAGGAAGAGAGAAGCCTTCTAGTGTGAAACAAAAGGCATATGTAGTAGGAGACAGAAGCTGAGTATCAGTAGGAACATCTTGATACCAAACAACCTCCCACGGGAAGTAACGGAAGCCTTGTCCTTTGGGAAATTTATGGCTAGAAAGAAGACAGCAGAGG
The DNA here is from genome assembly GCA_033558185.1 of Dromococcyx pavoninus. Taxonomy (NCBI): domain Eukaryota; kingdom Metazoa; phylum Chordata; class Aves; order Cuculiformes; family Neomorphidae; genus Dromococcyx; species Dromococcyx pavoninus. The sequence continues at coordinate 51,374 of JAUMJL010000058.1, read as the reverse complement.
AGGGGGGAAAAAAATAGATCAGTCCTGCACTGGCAGGGAAAGGCAAAGACAACAAACAAAATTCCTTCTGTGTCAGGCACTGCCACTGTAACTGAGCTCTGCAGGCAGCTCTTGGAGCCATGTTTTAATGAATCTAAGCTGCCTCAAAAAATAAAATCGCTCCTCCTTTCTTTTCCTTTTCCTCCCTCACCAGGCTCCATCTGCAAAGTCACCAATTTTAATTTTTATAAGAAGAATAATGCTTTGCATTTTTTTGCTTCAGTGGCTTTTGGAGGATATTCCAGACTGGTCTCTCTCCAGTTGCCCAGCTAAGAGGGCTAAAAACCGAGAACAGGACCTTTATCAAATCCAGCCAGTTAAGCAACCCTAAATCCTCTAAAACCATCTGCTGAACGTCCACAGCTTAAGCTACGAGAAGGGCTAAGGACTCCAATCCACATTCCTGTAACCACCACACACAAAAATACCACAGAATTAGCTCATGGAAACTCTCAGGCTGACGTGTGTTTAGAGAAGGAACCAGGCTGAGATCTCTTCCCAATACAAGCAGTGATCACACGTTTCCTGAATCTGTTCAGAGCAGATTCTCCCTGTACACAGCCCTTGGGCACATTCTGGTAGCACAACAGCCACAGAAAGAAGAAGTTTTCAGCTCTGGAGTTTTTATTCCTATCCCTTCCCTCTTAAATACACTTCCTGAAGAGTGAGGACAATTAATTTTCAGCATTCAGAGCAAGCAGAGTTCCCAAATTCAACATCCTGCCGCATATAATATGTATTAAACTGAAAAACAAGTGCCTATTTGCTACTAAACAACTTGCCTTAGAAAAAACAAGCCCATCCAAAATACCCCAGTGCACTGCAGCTTCCAGACCACAGGTCTGAAGTATAAGACCATGCATAAATTGGATTTCACAATGTCAATTCACATGGAAACCACCCTCACTGTTCTTGCAAAACCACCTGGTTTAAAGCCTCAAGTTCAGGTCACTAAATCTTCCTTAACTTATCAAAACCAGCAATAACTACCTTCTTTACAGCCCCTTTCACCTGCCCAACACAAAAACAACACATAGTCCATGTCCAAATGATTAAAACTCCCCAGCACAGACAAAAAGAGCCTTTCAATCATGCAAAGAGAAAGAAATAAACCTAATTTAGAAGCATAAATAAAAGCAGCAAGGCTTATGAAAGTGCTGGAAGCAGACATAAACACTGACAGAGCAGAGCTGTTGTCACAGTGTTCCTACAGACAGCTGCTGGATGTTTCTGCCCGCCTCAAGGAAGGATTATTTATCCCAGAACAAGCCTTTATGACCTAGATCTTGCTTTTACCACCCCAAATTATTTCTATCCACAAGAAAAACCAAACCAGTCGTTACTGCAGACCTCAACCCGGAGCAGAGCAATCTGAAGGATTGCAGGAGCCTCCCAACAGTTATCAGACAGTTCAAAAGTGTTGTTTCTGATTACAGAAGCGACGTACCCGGCTCTGTCCTGGAAGGTCCATTCGGATTTTCAGACATGTTTCACTTCAGTCAACTGCTCTGAAGCTGTAATTATTGTGTACTCAAGGATGGGCTCCTCGGGACTTCAGAAGTGAGTAAAGCAGCACCAGAGAAAGGGAAGAGACTTAGTGGCTCTCCTCAAGTTAATCCTGCACAGAACAAATCATCCTGGTTCCAGCTCTCTTATCATTTTTGATTCCACTGTGGGCTCACAGTGTCAAGTCCCACTCTCTCATATTACACAAGACACAGAGTTGACTGTACTGGGTATTTAAAATCGTGTCCAAAGGGTGTCATCTATCCATGAGAAATCAAGAGGGAGAAGCTTCCAAGCTGCCTGGGAACACAAGGTGCCCATTGAGTCGAAATATAATGAGAAAGTTTCAACTGGACTCCAGAACCACAATTAAACAAAAAGAACTCCTATGGGAAACGAAGTCAGCTTCGCAGCAGAGACTGAAAACCAAGCAGACCCATACAACAAGATCTTCAGGACGGATAAAAAGCGATGGCAATCCAGCACTGAGGACTGAAATCTTAGTCACGGGGTTTTGGAAAGCAAGGTCACGTCTCTCTTGATTTTTCCAAAGACCTACGGTGTTTAAAAAACCCCAACAAACAAACCAGCAACAAAGGACCATTTTGCACAAAGCCCAGCACAAATATCCTCATGTGGCAGATTAGTGACCTCCCCTATAATCTGAACATTACCATCTCAGACCTGTTTACTGCACTCCTCTAACAACTAAAATTGAACATTCAAAATCCTAATTAATCCTCATTAACAGGGATCTTTCACATTGCTAAATGGAGCTTTGGGGTTTAAAAGCTTTCCCAGCTCTCTCTGTGAAAATAATCCTGACGGTAGCTGGAAATAAAGTAGCAAAACATGAGTTTTATTGGCAAGACTTTCTAAAAAAGCCCAATTCCAGTGGGAAAACAGGATGAAATAGAAAGCAGTTTGGTTTTCATTAGCCTGAATGACCTAAAGCCTTCAAAACAGCAGTGTTCTTCTGCTAAAATCAATGAGTCTTACAGGAATGAGCCACATCTTTCCTGGAGTGTTCGGACAGAAACTTCATTATGCTAAAGTCATAAACAAGTACAAGATCTCAAGCTCAATCATTTTGTTACCTAAAAGTGAAATTAAGTGTCAGAAGAAATATTTTCCTGTAATGCTGAGGAGGCACTGACTCTGGTTGCCCAGAGAAGCTGTGGCTGCCCCAACCCTGGAGGTGTTCGAGGCCAGGCTGGATGGGGCTTGGAGCCCCCTGATCCAGTGGGAGGTGTCCCTGCCCATGGCAGGGGGTTCGAACTGGATGGGTTTTGAGGTCCCTTCTGACCCAAACCATTCAATGAGTCTAACAGCAGTCTGAGTCTTCCCGGATGAGCCTGGTCTGGTTTCCTCATTCCAGGAAACTACTTCATGTCTAGTTTTCATTAATAATAAAAATTCCATAAAGAAAGATCTGGAAAGACTCCTAGACCTGCGCACCTGCTTTCTTAAGGTCAATCTGTGAAGCACTTCGAGAGACAGAGAAAGAAGAGGCAGGAGAGACAGGAAGGTGCCCAGCAGAGACTCAAGGTAGAAGCAACTCTGTAGCCTACTGCTACGTGTTTCTATAGTTAATTCCTATAAGTGGCTGCAGGAATCACCAGAGTGGAGATTTCCAAGCAAAGGGAAGGGCTGGGATTCAATCCTGCTCCTTCATGCTCTTCCAGTTCTGAACTAACCCACGTTACATCCTACTCCTCTCTGGATACTCACTTCTTTTGATCTCTTCCAGCTTCTCTGTGTATTTGGACAAGCTGTTCCCTGTAACAGAAACAGGAAAGCCATAAATCAAAAATATCCTTATTTTCCCTCACAAGGAAGGCTGATCTAAAGAGTATAGTCAGTCAAGGCCTTGCTGGATCCCAGATGTGAGCCACTTTCATGAACAGGGCAGCATTCCATAGCTTAAGGCCTCCACTGGAGAGGAGAAGTCACCGTGAATACTCACGATCAGGAATTCAGATATTCTGTTTACACCCACAGTGCTGTTTCAGTGCTGCTACAGAACACACCAGAGCTTTATTTTACACAGTTTTCAGTAAGGGATATGAAACTCCCCCCCAAAAAAAGCCTTGCAGCATCCTTCCCATTTACAACTCCCTCACCAAGCCCTTTCTACTCAAAAACATAAGTAGTTTTGATGATGCTCTGGAGAACAAAGCCATCACCTTCAGAAAGTCACTACCTAACAGTATAGACTCTGCACGCTGCAGCTTCCTCTCTGAGGGAGCTGCAATCAGGACCTTGGAATTCAAATCCTGCTTCAACAGTGGCCACACTGTCCCTTCCTCAAGGTTTTGGGGGAGATACAACAGACAGGCATCACCGGATAAAATCCAACCATTTCAAGAACAAAATACACCCAAATAATTATCCTGACTCATATCCCTGTCAAGATACGAGTTTGTACACAAACAGCCCACAGATGGAAACTCCAAGACCAGGAATTTCTATGGAACCTGTCACAACGCAGCCTCAGGAAGCAAGGTGAGACACATCTGAATCGCAACGAGAATGCTGATGTAGCTGTGCAGGCTCTGGGATAAATGAGCTCAGGACAGAGGCAGTTACAAGATCACAGAATCGTTTAGGTTGGAAAAGACTTTTAAGATCATTGAGTGCAACTGTAAACCCAGCACTGCCACCTCCACCATTGAACTATGTCCTTAAACACCACATCCACACGGCTTTTAAATCCCTCCAGGGATGGAGACTCCACCACGGCCCTGGGCAGCCTCTTCCAACGCTTGACAGCTCTTTCTGTGAAGTAATATTTCCTAATATCAAGTCTAAATCTACACTGGTGCAACCTGAGGCTATTTCCTCTCATCCTATCACTTGTTCCTTAGGAGAAGACATCAGCATCCACCTCACTACAACCTCCTTTCAGGTAGCTGTGAAGAGCAATGAGGTTTCCCCTTAACATCTTCTTCTCCAGACTAAACAGCCCCCCAGCCCTCAGCTGCTCCCCTGAATCCCTGGGCTCCAGACCCTTTCCCAGCTCCGTTCCCTTCTCCAGACACACTCCAGCCCTTCAATGTCTTTCTTGGAATGAGAAGACCAAAACTAAACCCAGGATTCAAGGTGTGGCATTACCAGTATCAAAGACAAGACAAACAGCACTAGCAGTTAAGACATTCAGGATATTTTTGGGCACTCCTACACTCCCATTTCACATTTTTACCCTAAAACTATTTCCCTTACCAGTATCAAGGCGGGTTTTGATATGTTGGTATTTGGGATTCGGCGGGATGCGCCTGGTTAAGTACTGTTTTAAAGGGAAAAGAGAAGGGGAAGTCAATATACAGCCAGATATTTGTTTAAAAGAAAAAAACCATTAACAGAATAGCCAATCAGAAGAGCGCTAAGAGACAGTAAAAGTGGAACAAGATCACAGGTACTGCTTGGACATCTCTGCTCTCAGGCAGAGGGAAACACCTCTGAATCTCCACCTCGATAATTAAACCCCACCAAAAGGCCAATTTTAAAAAGGTTTCCTCTCCATTTCTCTCCTCGCCTGCAGCTCACCCAGCTCCAGGATCCCAGAAACCCTCTCTCCTACCATCTCTGGTGGCCGCATCAGACCACAGACCCCCCCAAGCCTCCAACGCACGACCCCACAGTGCTCAGGGATGATCCGGCTGATGGGGACTCTGCACCCCGTGACCCACCTGGGGCTGCCCCCTCTCAGAAGACCCCCCTCCTCCCCTCATTCCTTGACTGGGGTCCTCGAGCCCCCTCGGTCCTCGAGCCCACTCACCCCCGCTCCCCAGACGGAGCCCTCCCACTTCCCAATCCGGGCCCCCGACTCCGCGGTCGGAGTCCCCCGAGCTCCGCCCCCTCTCCCCGCTCCTCTTCCCTCTGAGAGCCCCCCCCCGCTCCCTGCAGCTCCCCCATCCCCTGCTCCCCGGCCCGGGTTTCCAAGACCCCCCCTCTGCTCTCCCCAGACTCCCTCGCTCCTCCGTCTGGGTCCCCGACCGGCCCCGCTCTCCGGGCCCGAGTACCCCCCGCTTTCCTTGGCCCGGACCCCCGAGCCCCCCCAGTCCACGAGGCACTTCCCCGAGTTGCTTTCCCGACACTCCGAGCCCTCTCTGCTCCCCCCAGACCCGTCACTCCCCGGGCCGGTTCCCCGCGTTGCCCGAGCCCCACCCCCGCTGCCAGGGCCGGGCAGGGTCCCCCACAACACCTCCGGGTCCCCGACGCTCCTCCAGCCCGACATCCTCCCGCTGCTCCCGCCCACCCGCCGGCCGCTCGCGCCCTCCCGGCGCCGCAATAAGCTCCTCTCCCATTGGCCGCCCGCCGAGCCCGCAGCCAATCAGAGCGCTGTGCCTGTTGCCGGGCGACTCGGAGGGGACGCCGCGGCCGCACGCGCCGTGACGCGCGGGAAAGGCGGGAGGAGGGAGGAGTGACCCACACTGCGCATGCGCGGAGACGGGAGGGGCGGGAGGGCGTGGCGCTGGCCCCACCCCCTCGCGGCGCGCGGCGGAAGTACCTGAGCCAGGTGAGGCGCGCGCGCGCGGCCCCGCCAGGGCGCGGAGGCTCCGCCCACCGCTGCGCGCAGGGGGGGGGTAAGGGGGCGTGGCTTGTGCCCAGCCCTTAGGGGAGGGGGCGCACGGAGGGGAGAGGGCGTGGCCTGCTGCGCCCCCGGAGGGGCGGGACCGGGAGGGGCGGGGCTGATGTTGGGCAGGGCTGGGAGGGGCGGGGCTTGGGTTGTGGGCGGGGCTTGGTGTGTGGCCTTGGGGGGACCCTCCTGCCCGACCCTCAGCTTCCGAGGGTCCAAGGACCCAATCCTCGGACTGGGGATACGGTCCCCCAGTGGGGTCCATGTCCACCCCCTCAGACCCCTCCTGGTGACCACATCCGTCCCTCCCATCCCCAACAGAGCCTTGGACCCCCGTGGGGGTCACACCCCCTCTCAGCTCCCTCATGGGACCATGTCTCCTTGGACCCCCAACAGAGCCACATGTTCCCCTTGGAGCCCCAGTGGGGTCACAGACCCCCCTCAGCGCCGCCGTGGGTCTGTGTCCCCTCTTAGAGTGGGGACCAGATTCATCCCTCAGACCATAAATGGGACCAACATCCCACTCATGTCCCCCCTCAGGCCCCCTAAGGGCCCACGCCTCCCCTTCAGACACCCTTTGGGTCTCTGTCACACCTCCAGTGGGTCCATGTTCCCCGTCAGACCCTCAATGGGGCCCCTTGTCTCCCCTTGGACCCCCTTCAGAACCTCAGTGCAACCCAAGTTCCCCCTCAGACCACCTATGGACCCATAACCCACTTCAGACCCCACTGTGTGCCCACACTCCATGTCAGACCCCCAATGGGACACGTTTCCCCTCAGACCCCCTATGGGCCCACATCTCCCTTCAGACCCATGTGGGATCCATGTCCATCCTCAGACCCTTGACCTTTACATCAAAGATCACCTTCTGTCATGGACTTGCCACCCCAGGGATGTGCAAGATTATGGGGGGGTCTGGGGACACGGGGGTGCCTTAGGGGGACACGTGGGCTGTAGGGATGTGGTGGGACAAGGGGATGAGAGGGGGGTTATGGGGACATGGAGGTGGGTTCTGGGGATGTGGTGGTGGGTTATGGGAACCTGGGGGTAGGTTATGGGGACGTGGGAGTGGATTATAGGGATATAAGGGTTTTGGGGACATGGGGGTCATGGAGCAAACCCATGCCCAGGTGCCGCGCTCTCTCCCACAGGATGAGGGAGTGGTGGGTACAGGTGGGGCTGCTGAGTGTGCCCCTCCTTGCCGTCTACCTGCACATCCCACCCCCCAAGCTTTCCCCAGCTCTCCTCTCCTGGAGGTCCTCTGGAGGCTACTTCACCTACAAGAACCAGAACATCTTCTACAGAGGTGATGGGGCTGCCCTGAGTGCTGGTGACACCTTGTCTGTCTTGGTGGCACCGGGGAATCCCCAAGGCCAGGCTGGGTGATGGCAAATCCCAAAATGTAACAGCTTTAGCAGGAGCCACTGCGTGGATCCAGGCACAGGACGGCTGTTCGTTATCAAAATGTTTTAACTGGGTGAAGCCACAAAGGTTGGTTCTTGTGAGGTTGGTTCTTGGCAGCACCTTGGTGTTAGAAGGGAAGGATCTGAAGAGCTTCCGATGGGTCATAGCAAGGAAAAGAGTGGAAACCCCTTTTTGCTGCAGGAGTTTTTACCCATTGTGGCAACTCAGAGGCAGCAGTAATTAATTTGTGGTAATTAATTGCTTTGCACCAAGCAGCCAGCACTGGTGGCCATGGTGGCTTGTCTGGTTGGGTTTCCAAAGCTGTGTGAGCACCAGGAAGCCGCAGGGCAAGTCAAACCCACACTTGGCTTTGGGGGAGCAGGGGGAGAGGTGACACCATGCTGATGGTTGGGCTCAGAGGGAAAAGCTGACCCTGAGGCACCTCCTTCCCTCCTCAGATTCGACTGGTGCCGTTGGCAGCTCCGACATCGTCATCCTCCTGCACGGCTTCCCAACCTCCAGCTACGACTGGTGCAAGGTGAGAGGAGAGAGAGCACCAAGGGGTTGGATGCTGTCAGCAAACTCCATGGTTACTCTCTCCCAGGATGAGCAGACGGATGCAGGTGGAGGGTTCGGAAGCTCCAGAGGAGCTGGAGTAGCACCGTGCTCCGGGATATCAGCTCTGCTCCTCTCCTGGTGCCTTGCATGGGAGCCAAGCTCATGTCACATCACCTTTTTGCCACACTCAAGCCCAAAGCAGGAGGAAAACGGCAAGAGAAGGGCCCTCCCAGAGAAGGACAACAGAGCTGGGGAAGGGGATGGAGAGCAAGTCCTACGAGGAGTGGCTGAGGGACCTGGGGTTGTTCAGTCTGGAGAAGAGGAGGCTGAGGGGAGACCTCATCCCTGTCCACAACTGCCTGAGAGGAGGCTGTGGTGAGGTGGGTGTTGGTCTCTTCTCCCAAGTGACAGGAGATGGGATGAGAGGAAATGGCCTCAGGTTCCACCAGGGGAGGTTCAGATTGGACATATCATAGAATCGCCTGGTTCAAAAAACACCTTTGAGATCATCGAGTCCAACCACACCTGTCCACTACTAAACCAGATCCCTGAGCACCTCATCTGCCCATCTTTTAAACCCCTTCAGGGATGGGCATTCAGCCATCTCCCTGGGCAGCCTCTGCCAGGGCCTGAGAACCCTTTCAGTGAAGACATTTTTCCTGATGTCCAATCTGAACCTCCTCTGGTGCCATTTCCTCTCGTCCCATCACCTGTCACCTGGGAGAAGAGACCAACACCCACCTCACCACAACCTCCTTTCAGGGAGTTGTAGAAAGGGATGAGGTCTCCCCTCAGCCTCCTCTTCTCCAGCCTAAACAACACCAGGTCCCTCAGCCCCTCCTCATAACCCCTGTTCTCCAGACCCTTCCCCAGCTCTGCTCCCTTCTCTGGCCGTGCTCCAGCTCCTCCAGGGCCTTCTTGGAGTGAGGGGCCCAAAACTGAACCCAGGATTCAAGATGCAGCCTCAGCAGTGCCCAGTCCAGGGGCACAATCACTTCCCTGGTCCTGCTGGCCATAATGTTTCTGATACAGGCCAAGATGCCATCGGCCTTCTTGGCCACTTGGGCTGGCTCATGTTCCTTTTCCTTTCTCTGCTCCCATCAGCCATTTTTTTAGTCACAGAATCATGGAATGGTTTGGGTTGGAAGGGACCTCAAAGCCCATCCAGTTCCAATCACCCTGCCATGGGCAGGGACGCCTCCCACTAATGCTATTCTTCTCTTTCCAGATCTGGGAAGGGCTGACCCAGCGCTTTCACAGGGTGATTGCTCTGGATTTTGTAGGATTTGGTTTCAGTGACAAACCCGTAAGTGCCCGAGTAGGGGATTTTTGCAGTTGTTTTTGGCCCAGAGGTTGTTCCTGCTGTGCCAGTATCCTCAGAAAATTGGTGTTTGCAGCCCAGTTTCTTCTCCCATTTACATCTGGAAAAGGAATAAGACATAATAACAGTGGAAGGTATAGGGAAGGTCCGTGGTGGAGCTCAGCTCTGTTAGTGTCTTGCCTTTACTTGGCTTCGTGGTGACTCCCTAGAATCATAGGATCACAGAATGACCTGAGTTGGATGGGACCCACAAGGATCATCCAGTCCAACTCCTGTCCCTGCACAGGACAACCCCAACATTCACCCCGTGGGGCTGAGGGCCAAATGCCTCTGGAATATTGTTGGGCTTTGTACTGGGTCTGCTTCCCTGGGGAGCTGTTCCAGGGCTCCACCACCCTCCGGGGGAAGAACCTTCTCCTGGTGTCCAACCCAACCCTCCCCTGGCACATCTTCCTGACATTCCCTTGGGTCCTGTCCTTGGTCACCAGAGAGAAGAGCTCAGGCCCTGCTCCTCCTCCTCCCCTTGTGAGGAAGCAGTAGATGGCAATGAAGTCCCCCCTCAGTCTCCTCTTCTCCAGATGAGCAGACCCAGTGCCTTCAGCCTCTCCTCAGAGGATTTCTCCTCCAGATCCTTCCCCATCTTTGGGGCCTCCTCTGGACACTCTCCAGTGCCTTGATGTCATTTTTATCCCATGGCACCCAAAACTGAACACAGTATTCGAGGTGGGGCCTCCGAGACACAGATGACTCCAAAGCACACCTTGACCCTTTGGGCACATGGGCAGTGTTTCTGGAGCCTTGTGGACGTAACTCTGGCCCAGGACATCCCAACCGCTTGGTCGGGCATCGCAAACTGGTCTCCACCCCATATTCCTCCATTTGGGTGTTTATTCTGGAGTTGGTGGGCTCGTGGTGGGTCAGGTTCTCACTGTATCCTCTCCTGCTTTCCTTCACAGAGGCCCCACCACTATTCCATCTTCGAGCAAGCCAGCATCGTCGAGGGGCTGGTGCGTCACCTCGGCCTCCGCCGCCAGAGGATTAATCTCCTGTCCCACGATTACGGGGATACGGTCGCACAGGAGCTCCTCCACAGGTCACTGCAACGTTGATGCTCTGCCTGCTCTTTGTTATCCCCATCAAGATGATTTTCATCACATAAATGGGAGGATGTAGTGAGGAACCTCCTTTCTTCTGTATCTACAGCTGTAACGAAGGCTGGGAGGCCTCAGGGCTCCTCCATCGAAAGCAGATCTGAGGCTCCCATCCATCTGGAAGGGTGTTTAGCTTCCCTCCTGAAGTCTTCTTATCAAACTGGGGACAACAGGAGAGCAGAGATGATCTGACCCTGCCGCTTGGTCACTCCTTGAGACCTCAAGGTATTGTTGTCCTTCACTTTCTTCTCTTCTGTCCCCAGGTACGAGCACAATAAAACTGGCAGCATCTTGATCAACAGTCTCTGTTTATCCAATGGAGGTAAGGTTTGCCCAGTGTGGTGGGATGGGAGGGATGGAGATCCATGAGGTGGGATGGCGATCCATTGGTTGGGATGGCTTTCCTGTCTCTGTTACTTGAGGGAAAGCACCCTCTGAACCCCAAGCAAATTGCAATTAAGGTGCTGTAATTAAGGGTGCTTCAGTCCTTGGGCTGTATTTCTGGCCCTTGCAAAGAAGGGAAGAAACTGGGAGATGGAAAACAACCTCTCTGCAGCGTTACAGACTTGGAGAGGAGTGTCTGGAGAGCTGCCTGGAGGAGAAGGCCCTGGGGGTGTTGGTTGGCAGTGGCTGAACCTGAGCCAGCAGTGGCCCAGGGGACCAAGAAGGCCAATGGCATCTTGGGCTGTGTCAGAAACAGCGTGGGCAGCAGGAGCAGGGGGGGATTGTGCCCCTGGACTGGGCACTGGGGAGGCCACACCTCGAGTACTGGGGGCAGTTCTGGGCCCCTCAGTACAAGAAGGACATTGAGGGGTTGGAGAACGTCCAGAGAAGGGCAATGAGGCTGGGGAAGGGGCTGGAGAACAGGGGTTATGAGGAAAGGCTGAGGGACCTGGGGTTGTTTAGGCTGGAGAAGAGGAGGCTGAGGGGAGACCTCATCCCTGTCTACAACTCCCTCTAAGGAGGTTGTGGTGAGGTGAGTGTTGGTCTCTTCTCCCAGGTGACAGGTGATGGGATGAGAGGAAATGGCCTCAAGTTGCACCAGGGCAGGGTCAGACTGGATATCAGGAAAAATTTCTCCACTGAAAGGGTTCTCAGGCCCTGGCAGAGGCTCCCAGGGAGGGGGTGGAGTCCCCATCCCTGGAGGTGTTTAAAGGATGGATAGATGAGGTGCTCAGGGATCTGGTTTAGTAATGAACAGGTGTGGTTGGACTCAGTGATCTCAAAGGTCTTTTCCAACCAGGTGATTCATTGGTTCTGTGTGGAGCAGAACCCCTGTAATGTTACAACTCTGTTTTCTGACGTCCTTGCAGGGATCTTCCCCGAAACGCACTACCCCCGCTTCATCCAGAAGGTGAGCTGCTCCCTGCTTCAGTCGTACTGAATTGTCCCTCGAGCAGAAGTCTGGCTTTGTGAGTTTGGGGGTTTTCCTGGCCCAGATTCCTGCAGCTTTTCCCACTTTAGTAATGGCACCTGAGCTGCTTAGAGGAGACTGGGAGAGGCAGTGGCTGCCAGGATGTGGCTCATCTCATCCAAACATCCCAGCCACTTGCTGATGTCTCACTGTTGAGGACTCATGTGCATCAGAAGAAGTGTGACCAGGAGGTGAAGGGAGGGAATTCTCCCCTTCTCTGCTCTCATGAGACCCCCACCTGGAGTTCTGCATTCAGTTCTGGAGTCCTCAGCACAGGAAGGACATGGAGCTGTTGGAGCGAGTCCAGAGGAGGCCACAAAGATGATCCAAGGGCTGGAGCACCTCCCACATGAGGACAGGCTGGGAGAGTTGGGGTTGTTCATCCTGGAGAAGAGAAGCCTCTGGGAAGACCTTAGAGCAGCCTTCCAGTGCTGAAAGGGCTGCAGGAAAGCTGGGGAGGGGTTCTTGATCAGGGATTGCAGGGATGGGATGAGGGGAATGGTTTTAAGGGGAAAGAGGGGAGATGGAGATGAGATCTTAGGAGGAAATGGTTTCCTGTGATGGTGGAGAGGCCCTGGCACAGGTTGCCCAGAGAAGCTGTGGCTGCCCCATCCCTGGAGGTGTTCAGGGCCAGGTTGGATGGGGCTTTGATCACCCTGATCCAGTGGGAGGTGTCCCTGCCCATGGCAGGGGGTTGGAACTGGATGGGCTTGGTCCCTTCTATCTCAAACCATTCCATGATTCTATCTCAGCAATACTGAAGGTCAGGGCTGAGCTGGGAAATCGCTGTGATATGGAGAGCTGAGGGAAAATCTCTTGAGGGAGGCAGGATTTACCCATTTGTGTGATACCAAGTGGTGCTGTCTCCTTTCTTCCTTCTACTGAAGATCCTCAAGGATGGGGGTTTGCTGTCCTCTGCCATCACACGGCTGATGAACTTCTTTCTCTTCTCCAGAGGGTAAGTGGAGACCCCGTGCTGATGGGCACAGTCTGTACCAGGGGGGTGGGAGCCAAGCAGGGAGGGGGCTGACATAGGAATTAATGTAGCAGGTATTTGGCAGGTGAGTAGATCTCCTGGCACTGTCCCAGCAGAGATTTGCCCCTGGATCTGAATGACCTTGGTCCTCCAGGTCGTTCCCTCTCCAAGTTGGCAAACCCTAATAATAAACCACAGGGCTTTTCCCCGTGCGCTGAACTTCTTCTCTCCGAAGAGTCCTGGACCCAGTGGGAGTTGTCCCTGCCCATGGCAGGAGGGGTGGAACTGGATGGGCTTTGAGGTCTTCTGCAACCCAAACAATTCCATGAGTCTGTTTGCCCTCAGGTGGTTTTTGAGCCCTACGCTAACACAGCTCCTGCCGCGCTGCTCTGAACTCTTCTTTTCCAGGCTCGGGGCAGTCTTTGGGCCCTACACACAGCCTTCACAGGCAGAGTACTGGGACATGTGGACAGCAGTGAGGACCAACGATGGCAATCTCGTTGTTGACAGGTACGTCCCCCTTAATGCTGATGGATGAGAAGCTCAACAGGAGGCAGCAATGTGTGCCACAACCCAGAAACCAACCCTGTCCTGGGCTGCATCCAAAGCAGTGGGAGCAGCAGGGAGAGGGAGGGGATTCTGCCCCTCTGCTCTGCTCTGGGGAGACCCCACCTGGAGTCCTGTGTCCAGTGCTGGAATCCCCAACAGAAGAATAATATGAAACTGATGGAACAGGTTAGAGGAGGCCACAAAGATGCTGAGGGCTGGAGCACCTCTGCTGTGAGGACAGGCTGGGAGAGTTGGGGTTGTTCAGCCTGGAGAAGGCTCCAGGGAGACCTTAAAGCAGCCTCCCAGTACCTGAAGGGGCTCCAGGAAAGCTGGGGAGGGACTTTTTCCAAGGGCCTGAAGTGATAGGATGGGTTTAAATTGGAAGGGGGGAGATTTAGAGTAGACATTAGGAAGAAATTCTTCACAATGAGGGTGGGGAGGCCCTGGCCCAGGTTGCCCAGGGAAGCTGTGGCTGCCCCATCCCTGGAGGTGTTCAAGGCCAGGCTGGATGGGGCCTTGATCAGCCTGGTCTGGTGGAAGGTGTTCCTGCCTGTGGCAGAAGGTTGGAATTGATCTTTGAGGTCCCTTGAAGCCATGACCTCTCTGGACAACCTGTGCCAGGGCCTCAACACCATCACAGGAAAACATTTCTTCCTCAGATCTCATCTCAATCTCCCCTCTTTCAGCTTAAAACCCTTCCCCCTCATCCTGTCCCTGCACTCCCTGATCAAGAGCCCTTCCCCAGCTTTCCTGGAGCCCCTTTCAGTACTGGGAGGCTGCTCTAAGGTCTCCCTGGAGCCTTCTCTTCTCCAGGCTGAACAACTCCAACTCTCTCAGCCCATCCTCATATGGGACGTATCTCCAGTCCCTTAAATGTTGTGAGTCAGAGTACTGGTACATTTATTTAAGGTAACTTTGCATCCTTTGAAGGCTTTTCAAAACCAAACTGACTTGATCCTGATGTTTAAAGTGTGAGCCTCAGCCCTCAGAGCTGTCCTGAAGCAAAGAGTGCTGGCTGGGGCCAGGAGCCTTCAGCAGTTCAGCTTTCACTGTTAAGACCTGACCACTGCCAATTTGTCTCCTGCATTCCTCCATGCTTGGTACTTCATGCTTGGTAGACCTGACTCTTCCTCTCTAGAGCACTGAAACGGTTTCAGAGCTGCCCATGAGTGCTCAAGCCTCCGTGTTGGTTTTCAACAGACCAATTTCTGCCTGGAGGTTTTGCAGGAAGCAACTGCAAACCCACTTTTTTTCACTGCTGCTCAAGCAAATCAGGATGGAATTTGTTAAGGAGGCTTGGAGGACCCCAACTTTTTTGGTGTTCTTTGCTGGCTCCCTCCTCACCCCATTTTACAACTCAGTGGCATTTGCTGGGGAGCAGAGGACTCAAACTTGCTGCCATCTCAGCTGGGAAGGATTTAAACCTCAATCCTCCCACCTTCCCAGATTATGGGCTGCTTCCTGGATGAACTGGGGTTATCCTCCAGCAGGACTCTGAGCTGGACTCTGCACTTAGAGCTGGCAGAGATGACACCTGGAGCCACTGTCCTCACCTCATTTGCACTTTTATTTGCTGACTACCTAAATAAAAGATCAAACTTGGGCAGCTCACTAAGCTCAGAGAGGGCCAGCAGACTGATTTTGTCTTGCTGCTTCTCCAGGGAGATGCAGATTCCACCTTGTTTCACGGGTGTGCATTGTCCTGAGAGCAATTCCCAGCAGCTCCCTAACAACACGTTTCTCTCCAGTATTTTACAGTACATAAACCAGAGAAAGAAACACAGAGACCGCTGGGTTGGGGCTTTGATGTCCACCTCTGTCCCACGTGAGTAGAATCTGTTCTCCTTGATTTACTAGTCAGGATGTTGGGAATTACCCCCTTCACCTGCAGGAAGTGAGGTGTTGGTGCTGCCTCTTTCCACTGATTGCTGGAGCCTCTTGTTATTCTGATGAGGACGATTTGGCTCAAATCCCTTCTGTGCAGGGGGTGGCATCACAAATTTAGAATCACAGAATGGTTTGGGTTGGAAGGGACCTCCAAGCCCATCCAGTTCCAACTCTTTGCCATGGGCAGGGACACCTCCCACTGGATCAGGGGGCTCAAAGCCGCATCCAACCTGGCCTTGAACACCTCCAGGGATGGGGCAGCCACAGCTTCTCTGGGCAACCTGTGCCGGGGCCTCCCCACCCTCACAGGAGAACATTTCTTCCTAAGATCTCATCTCTGTTTCCCCTCTTACAGCTTAAAACTGTTCCCCCTCATCCTATCCCTGCACTCTCTGATCAGGAGCCCCTCCCCAGCTTTCCTGTAGGCAAAACTTCCCTGCTCCAGTTCGAGGCTCACAGAGAGCTGTGAGCTTGTGAGAGGAAAAACAAGTTTGTTCCACTGAGCAGAGAAAATTCTCCTTTAAAGGCTGGTCCTCAGCCTCTGATTTCTCCAGCTGCTGCCCCAGGGAAACTGAGGTGCTTTTCAAGCTCAAGAGAAGGTGCAATCAGTCAAGGAAAGGTTTGTTTGCAGGAGGGTTGGAGGCTGTGCTTGACCCCAGGGCACATAAGCAAGAGCCCTTTCAGCAGCTGCTTTAGTCAGTGCTCTGCTGAAAGCTTCCCAAGAATAACAGAATCATTGAGGTTGGAAAAGCTCTCTAAGCTCATCCAGTCCAACCATCAGCCCAACACCACCGTGCTCACCAAACCATGTCCTCAAGGGCCACACTTACACATTTTTTGAACCCCTCCAGGGATGGAGACTCCACCCCTGCCCTGGGCAGCCTCTTCCAGTGCTTCATCACTCTTAGTAAAGAAATTTTTCCCAATATCCAATCTAAACCTCCCCAGGGTCAAGCACAGCCTCCAACCCTCCTGCAGAGGCTGGTCCACAGCTGCCCCAAGGAAGCTGAGGTGCTTTTCAGATTCCTCTTGTCCTATTGCTTGTTAACTGGGAGAAGAGACCAGCACCTGCCTGGCTCCAGCCTCCTTTCCAGGCTAAACCCCAGGTCCCTCAGCCACTCTCATAACCCTTGTTCTCCAGCCCCTTCCCCAGCTCCATTCCCCTTCTCTGGACGTGCTCCAGCCCCTCAAGGTTTTCTTGGAGCAAGGGGCCCAAAACTGAACCCAGGATTGGAGTTGTGACCTCACCAGTGCCAAGTCCAGGGGAATGATCCCTTCCCTGCTCCTGACTGCCACACCATGGGTGATCCAAGGCAGGAGGCTGCTGCTGGCCTTCTTGGCCACTTGGCCACCCTGCTGGCTCCTGTTCAGCCCCTGTCAATCAACACTCCCAGGTCCTTTTCCACCAGGCAGATCTCCAACTGCTTTTCCCTGAGCCTGGAATGTTGCCTGGGGTCGCTGTGACCCCATGCCCTTGGCCTTGTTAAACCTCATAGAATTTACCTTGGCCCACGGGTCCAGCCTGTGCAGATCCCTCTTCCATGCTAGGAGGGAATGTGTCTGCAATAGACTTCCTTGGTTTCATTTAGGGTTGTCCATGGGTATAAAAGCTCTCTGTGCTTCTGTCTTGCAGTGCATCTCATCTATGGGCCCCTGGATCCTGTGAATCCACATCCAGAGTTTCTTCAGCTTTACAAGTAAGGCAATCCCAGCAATTCCACCACAACGTGGGAACAGGCAACTGGGATTTCATTTTGAGGGAGATTTTTGTCTCAGACTTTTCCTAGATAAGAGAATGACCCGAGTTGGAAGGGACACACCAAGGATCATCCAGTCCAACTCCTGTCCCTGCACAGGACAACCCCAACAGTCACGCCCTGGGGCTGAGGGCCTTGGCCAAATGCTTCTGGAATATTGTCAGGCTGGGACTGCTTCCCTGGGGAGCTGTTCCAGGGCTCCACCACCCTCTGGGTGAAGAACCTTTTCCTAATGTCCAACCCAACCCTCCCCTGGCACATCTTCCTGTCATTCCCTTAGGTCCTGTCATTGGTCACCAGAGAGAAGAGCTCAGCCCCTGCTCCTCCTCCTCCCCTGCTGAGAAGGCAGTAAAGAGCTCTGAGGTCCCCCCTCAGTCTCCTCCAGGCTGAACAGACCCAGTGCCTTCAGCCTCTCCTCATATGATTTCTCCTCCAGACCCTTCCCCAGCTTTGTGACCTCTTCTGGACACTCTCCAGGGCTTTGATGTCCTTTGGATCCTGGGGTGCCCAAACCTGAACACTGTACTGGAGGTGGGGCCTCCCCAGAGCAGAGCAGAGCAGGACAATCCCCTCCCTGGCCCGGCTGGCGATGCTGGGCTTTTCCTTCCATTCCTTTTTCATCAAGGCTGGTTTTAATTCCCACCTGTAACCTGCACAGTCAGAACCTTCTGCAGTTTGGAAACTGCTTCCCCATTTGTAGGCAAAGTCACAATTCTCAGTCAAATCCATCACACATTTGTAAACCCCCTCAGACAGAGGCAAGATTTATTGACTGAGGTAGTGTTACCTCTTCAGCCCCTGAAGAGTGGTCAACTGAGGCTGCTACAGGGTTGGGTTTTTTGTGCCAAAATCATGTTATGGGCAGAATCCCAGCTGTGCAAGAGGGTTCTGTCCTCCTCACTGGAGGCATCTGGCTGGCTGCTGGCTGAGCTGCAGCTCCCACGTTCAAGCCTGGCTGTGTTCTTCCAACAGGAAGGTGCTTCCCATGTCCACGGTGTCTGTGCTGGATGATCACATAAGCCACTACCCACAGCTGGAAGATCCAACAGGCTTCCTGAATGCATATCTGAACTTTATCAACTCCTTCTGAGCCACTGCAGCTCGGTTCTCACTCTCTGTTGCAGAGTCAGGCTTTGGAGGCAGGAAGAAAGCTTGATTTTTATCTCCAGATCTAACAATTTTGCACGAACACCCTCACCTTTGGATGCTAAACTGCTGATTTATGCAGTCAAATCCTTTGAGGGCCAGAAAAGATGAGCCTGCAGGGAGGCACGAACAAATCTGTCACCCAAAGGAGAGTTACAGGATGCTGACAGTTCTTCCAGCCTTGTGCTCACGTTGCTTCCTGAATGGCCTCTCTCTGTGTTAATAGAACAGAATCATAGAATGGTTTTGGTTGCAGAAGACCTTTAAGATCATCGAGTCCAACCACCGACCCAGCCCTGCTAAGCCTGCCACTAAACCCTATCCCCAAGTACCTCATCTACTCATCCTTTAAACCCCTCCAGGGCTGGGGACTCCACCACCTCCCTGGGCAGCCTCTGCCACGGCCTGAGAACCCTTTCAGTAAACAAATTCCTCCCAATATCCAACCTAAACTTCCCCTGGCACAACTTGAGGCCCTCTCCCCTTGTCCTGGCAGAGAGACCAACTCCCATCTCACTACGACCTCCTTTCTGGGAGTTGAAGACAGGGATGAGGTCCCCCTTCAGCCTCCTCCTCTCCAGGCTAAACAACCTCAGGTCCCTCAGCTGCTCCTCATGAGCTTTGTGCTCTAAACCCTTCACCAGCTTTCCTGTCCTTCTCTGGACACATTCCAGCCCCTCAATGTCCTTATTGGAGTGAGGGACCCAAAACTGAGCACAGGATTTGAGATGCAGCCTCACCAGCGACGAGTCCAGGGTCACAATCACCTCCCTGCTGCTGCTGCTGGCCACACTATTCCTGATGGATGCAGGTCAGGATGCTGTTGGCCTTTCCTGGCCAGCTGGGCCACTGCTGGCTCACATTCAGCCGACCATCAATCAACATCCCCAGGTCTTTTTCTGCCAGCTGCTCCTCTCCAAGCCAAGTTTAGGGCCAGGAGGCTCAAGGGAGAAGAGGGACACCTAAGAGGAGGCAGAGCACATCCAGAAGTCTTTACTTGCCACGCCCTATGCCGACAGGACCACCAGCAGCCAAGGGCTGATGCCCATATTCCCAATAGGGAAGTCAATCTGGTTTTTGGGTTCCTGTGGAGGCAGTTTAAATGAGATCCCTCTACTTAGTGTGACACTACTTGGCCAGCTTGTCAAGTCTAAACAATTTGAAACTGAATTTGCCAACACTGCACACAGCAGGAGAGCTGGATCTGTCATTCCCCAAGCAGGCAGTGATGCTCTGCACCCATAAAGGGGCATTTAGGTACTATAATTACATCTTCATCAGTCTCTTTTTCATGGCCAGTTACCCAAAGGAAAGCTCTAAACCTTACACTTTCCCCCCAGCCCTTGTTTCTCTGATTTTCAGTTCAGCAAGCAGAGCTGCTCACTGATGCTGCAGCCCTGGGAGTGCTTCAGGAGCTCTGCTGAGCACCACGCAGCTCCTCCAGGGCAGGCTCGTACCTGTTTCACAAGGTGACCACTGAATGCTGGCCTTAGCAAAGGCCAAGGTGTTCTTCTCAGCGACAGCTATTCCAGCCACAGGGATCTGAGACAGATGCTTAAATCAGAATTAAAATAGGATTCTTTCCTTCCTCACCCTGACCTGCCAATTAAAGAAACCCCAGTTCATCAGCAGAGAGATGCAGAACATCCCTCACAAGGGCGTCACTGCAAGGTCCCTCCTTCCCCCTCAATTCCTGGCTTTTGAGAGAGAATATTTCATGTCTTTGAGCCGAGGAAGAGGCCAAAACTGCACTGTCTGATGTGAGGCTCAGAGAATGGAACATGCCTTGATAGGCAGAGATCAATCTCTCTCTCTGTACCTTGAATTTTCTGTGTGGAACAGAGATGATAATCAAGAAATTATAAATTTGCAGGTTGTGTGTGGGTTTTAGCTGCTTACATTTGAAATTTAATAGCACCCCTGGAGGACTGAGAGGCTTCTGCTGAGCAAACAGCCATTATGGGCTACTTTTTCTGTACCGAAGCAGAGAGAATTAGAACAAGAAATCTCTATTTTATTAACAGTAATTCAAATGAACTCCACCATTTGGACAAGTGTTTATTTTCTGTTAATAAAAATCTGTTTTGACAAAAGCCTGATTCCTTTTTCTCACCACCTGCATCCTTTCTCTTCCCTGCTCTACCACAAGTGGAGAAGTAATAAGTTAGATGGGAATGTGTGAGTGACAACGAGGGAAGGGACAAGGCCGAGGCTCAGGACCAGCCACGACTGTAACAGCATACAAAATAGTTACCAAATTGAGGAATAAAAACTACATGCAGGAGGACAGACAGGCTGCTTGATACCCAGCAAATACCCAGAGGAGTTTTTCACCGCAGTCGAAGCGCCGGAAGGCTCAGCCTACGGAAGCCAAGATGACGTCTACAGGTGTTTCCTTCTTGCTCCGAACCGTCACCTGCATGGTGACACCGTCTCCTAGCGCAAGCCTGGACCTTAGCAGCACATCACAGCCACCTCTGTACACACCTAGGGACAAAGCAAGGCTTCAGAGGTTACTGTGAGAGAGGCTCAGTGACCCCAGAGCCATCAGCCTGGGGAGAGTGAGGCAGATCCAGGCTATGGGCAGCTGTAGAGATGGGGGAAGTGACAACAATTACAGAATCGTGGAATCATCTGGTTGGAAAAGACCTCCAAGATCATTGAGTCCAACCATACCTGTCCACTCACTAAACCATGTCCCTCAGAAACTCATCTACCCGTCCTTTCAACACCTCCAGGGATGGGGAACTCAACCACCTCCCTGGGCAGCCTCTGCCAGGGACTGAGAACCCTTTCAGTGAAGAAATATACCAAAGCCCTCAAATCCCCTAAGTTCTTGAGGCCAAGACTGAAGATTATGGATACTGCCCTAATCAAACAGGGCCAGCCAGTGTTTGCTGGAGAGCCAGGCTGATATGAACAGGTAGAAACCAGAAGCTCACTTCTGGTTTGAGGAGACAACACATACTGTAATCCGGCCGTGAAGGCACAGACCGTTGGCTCAGCACCCTTGCATGAAGGGAGGAACAGTCCTCTGATGCTTCTAGAGGGCTTCAAGTGGTGCTCCTGGAGGCAATTCAGACTGCAGAATGAGCCATCTCCAGTCCCACTTCAGCACCCCAGTCCCACTTCAGCACCCATCCAGCACCACTTAAACATCTCTACACAGAGCTGGAGTTACCAATCCTCTGCCTGAAATAAACTGAGATTCAACCCTTCCATTGGACCACTGAGTGCCACATTCATTGGGATTTTGCTTTAACCACTGCAGGCAAGTTTTGCAGAGCACTTCCAGGGAAAGCCCAAAGCCTGGAGCACAGTCATCATACAAGAAGCTGTGGGTCCTGCAGGCCAATTCAGGATGAGTCTTTAACAACAGGAGCCTGAAAACAAGAGGGTCCAAGGGATCCCCTTCTGAGATAACAACGGACAAGGAGTTAAGTGTCTGCTCTGGAAGTTCTTCATCTCAAGGATTCACCACCATTCCCACAGGTAGAATACCTATGTCTGAGAGAGACAGAGCCAGCCCAAGTACAGCAGCAACAGCAGGCTCCAAATCAACCCCAGCTGTGTTCAGCTTGCTGGTTCACTTCAGCTTCCTATAGAGACAAACTCTCTATAAGAGACCAGAGTCTGTTAACCCATTTCCTTTCATTTAAGAAAAATCTGCGGGGATGGAGAAGAAAAGAATAGTTTGGGTTGGAAGAGACTGGGAAGCATCGAGTTCAACAGCACAAATACTCACCAGCTAAGTAGAGTGTGTGAGAACTTTTGTTCTCGGGCACTTTATCTGATCTCTCACAGGGCTGCAGGCCCAGGAACTTGATGATGTTATTGACAGCCTCTGCATTCAGAGATGGAAGGAGAAAATTACCTCCAGGTTGATGCCAAGCTTTCCATGAGAATTAGTTTGCAATTGAGGAACATTCTCTAAGCCCCTATGTGGTTTAAACAATCCCATTTGTCATAGAATCACAGAATGGTTTGGGTCAGAAGGGACCTTAAAGCCCATCCAGTTCCAACCCCCCTAATGAGGCCTCATCACCCTTGCAGGAAACCATTTCTTCCTAAGATCTCATCTCAATCTCCCCTCTTTCAGCTTAAAACCATTCCCCCTTGTCCTACCCCTGAACTCCCCGATCAAGAGTCCCTCCCCAGCTTTCCTGGAGCTCCTTTTAGTAGTAGGAAGCTGCTCTAAGGTCTCCCCAGAGCTTTCTCTTCTCCAGACTGAACAACCCCAACTCTCTCACTCTGCCCTCATATGGGAGGTGCTCCAGCCCTGGGATCACCCTCATGGCCTCCTCTGGACTTGCTCCAACAGATCCATGCTGAGACTCCAGAACTGAATGCAGGGCTCCACGTGGGGTCTCACAAGAGCAGAGCAGAGGGGCACAATGCCCTCCCTTGACCTGCTGGTCACACTTTTGATTACCTTGGTTGCAGCCCCACCAACACAGCCACCTTGCCACGTCCTTTCTGCTGCTTAACAGCTGAGAAATGCACCCCTTTCCCTTTCAGAAGGCTCCTTGAGCTGCCAAACTTCCACTCACTGTAATCCCAACACTGCAACACAAAGCCTTGTTGCTTGGACATAATGTCACGTTGGAAGGCACTGAATTCCCCTCCCACCACACTAAATATATCCCCAGCATGGCAGATTTACTGGGATTACTATGTAGGTCATCAATAAACAAGGAGAGATGATCTCACCATCAAGGGTTTTAGTTGAACTAAGTGCAAAGGTTTCTTCTTTCTCAAAGTCATCTCCCACTTCTTCCCACGCAGCTGCAAAGTTTGGCTTTAAAACCTTCTGGATGTGATCAGACACTGTCACCTCCAAATCTTCCAACTGGGAGAAAAGGAAGGGAGATTTTCAGCTTCCACTTATAGAAACAATCCTAATCTTAGAAAAGGGAAGAAAGATGAAGAGAAACAGCAGAATTTTGGCAAGACAACTCTAGCATGTGTGGCTTTAATTTCAGGGGAAGCACAATAATAACAGCATCTAAAAAGGAGAGAGGAAAACCAGTGCTTATGGTGATCATCTGTAAAGCTTAAAACAATGTACACAAAATCATCAGCGAGACTAAAGGAGAGCAGAAAATGGGCTGATGGTTTTGTGAGTCAAAGCCTCACTTGGCATCTGAGGAGAGAGGCTTTTGCAAGATCCAGGAGCCTTTAATTCCTCCAAAAGGCAGGCACTTTCATAGAATCATGGAATGGTTTGGGTTGGAAGGGACCTCAAAACCCATCCAGTTCCAACCCCCTGCCATGGGCAGGGACACCTCCCACTGGATCAGGGGGCTCAAAGCCCCATCCAACCTTGCCCTGAACACTTCTAGGGATGGGGCAGCCACCACTGCTCTGGGCAACCTGGGCCAGGGCCTCAGCACCCTCAGCGGAAAGAATTTCTTCCTAATGTCCAATCTAAATCTTCCCCTTTCCAATTTAAAGCCATTTCCCTCGTCTTATCACCACAGGCCCTTGGAAAATGTCCCTCCCCAGCTTTCCTGTAGCCCCTTCAGGTACTGGAAGACCACTACAAGGACTCTCTGGAGCCTTCTTTCCCACGTGACAGGTGACAGGGTGAGAGGAAATGGCCTCAAGTTGCACCAGGGGAGGTTCAGATTGAACATCAGGAGAAATTTCTTCACTGAAAGGATTGTCAGTCACTGGCAGAGGCTGCCCAGGGAGGTGGTGGAGTCCCCATCCCTGGAGGGCTTTAAAAGACAGGTAGATGAGGTTCTCAGGGCTCTGGTTTAGTAGTGGACAGGTACGGTTGGACCTGATGATCTCAAAGGTCTTTTCCAACCATTCTATTATTCTATGATACTCTTCTCCAGGCTGAACAACCCCAACTCTCTCAGCCTGTCCTCACAGCAGAGGTGCTCCAGCCCTCGGATCATCTTCACGACCCTCCTCTGGTCTCATTCCAACAGTTCCATATCCTTCTTATGTTGGGCATTCCTGAGATCTGACTTGTCTTTTAGGATTGATGACAAACAGATACAGAAATGTTTGTAGAGATGGAGAGAAAGACCAGGCCACATTTCTGAAAAAAGACACTGGAAGTTATTCCTGTCCATCCCCACAAATCCTTTCTCCACAGAGCACTATGAAACAAAACTATGGGAAGAAACAAGGTTTGGGGGAAGCACCTAGAGTTACAAGCTGTCATGTGTTGGAAATGACATTTCAGGCAGACCTGCTGTTCTCTCCTACTGGTTTGAGATCAGAAATGATACCACCAACCCCATGGCCATGTGTTTTCAGACTTAGTGACAAGAAAAAAGCCCACAAGAGTCCTGAACTCACCACGTACTCATCGTCATAGCCATCTTCTTCTGGCACGCCCGTGTTCGGGTCGCAGTCTCGAACAGTGAACTTCATCGTGCAACTGAAAGTACAGGCAACTGGGGAGGAGAGAAAAAGCCCCTCTAGGTTAGCACTGTGGTTTATCCCACTCGAGCCCTCTCTTCCCAAACAGAGACTGGAAAGAAGATGCATTTGCTTCGTCCAAGGAGCTACGGCACGGTCGCACTGAGCACGTTTCACCTTCACAAAGTTTCTCCCCCAGACTCTAAGATGAAGACCACGAGAGGTTCACCAGGGAGGACTGTGCCAGGGCCACGGTGTAATGAGCACAGGGGCACTGCAGAGCCACCAGGAGAAACCTGGCACAGGTTTCTGACAAGTGGACTCTGATTCAAGATCAAAGTTAGGGAATTCTGACTACTTCTACTCCTCTGGTATTAAAGTGACAACCCAAGAAATCCACCCCACTGGGTGAGCTGAGTGACACCAAACCAACTGCAAGTCCAATAGAGATTCTTCTAAATGTGAATAATAAAAGCAAGAAAGGGAAGTTTTACGCCCAAGAAAATCTGTAATTCTTATATTTCACAGTCACTTCACGAGGTTCAACAAGGCCAAGTGCAAGGTCCTACACGTGGGGTGGGGCAATCTGTAGTTTGAATATGGGATGGGGAAAGATGTGATTGAGAGCAGCTCCAAGGACAAAAACTTAGGGTGCTGGGGAATGAGAAGCATGACATGAGCTGCCAACGTGCGCTCAGAGCCCAGAAACCAACCCTGTCCTGGGCTGCACCCAGAGCAGTGGGACCAGCAGGGCCAGGGAGGGGATTCTGCCCCTCTGCTCTGCTCTGGGGAGACCCCACCTGGAGTCCTGTGTCCAGTTCTGGAACCCCCAAAAGAAAAAGGATATGGAACTGTTGGAATGGCTCCAGAAGAGGCCATGAAGGTGATCCGAGAGCTGGAGCACCTCTGCTATGAGGACAGGCTGAGAGAGTTGGGGTTGTTCAGCCTGGAGAAGAGAAGGCTCTGGGTGGACCTCACAGCAGCCTTCCAGTACCTGAAGGGGCTCCAGGAAAGCTGGGGAGGGACTTTCTACAAGGGCCTGGAGTGACAGGATGAGGAGGAATGGCTTTAAATTGGAAGGGGGAAGATTTAGATTAGACGACAGAAAGAGATTCTTCACAATGAGGGTGGGGAGGCCCTGGCCCAGGTTGCCCAGAGCAGTGGTGGCTGCCCCATCCCTGGAGGCGTTCAAGGCCAGGCCGGATGGGGCTTTGATCACCCTGATCCAGTGGGAGGTGTCCCTGTCCATAGGAGGGGGTTTGGAACTGGGTGGGCTTTGAGGACCCTTCCAACCCAAACCACTCCATGATTCCAGTATTCTAATTCTCTAAAGAGAAGAAAAATTGCATCAGAGAGACACGTAGAGGCCAAAACTACCAACCTTTTTTTGCCCCTACTTGTATTTTCCTTTTAGTGATTCCATTCCTGACTCCTCCCAAAAAACATCCATGTTTTGAAAGGTGCTCCTTTCATTGACTCAAGATAAGAAACACCTTTTCCTGTATTATCTGCACCTTCTCCAGCCCTCTTAAACACCTCATTTTTAATCATCCAATATTGTTAATGAGTTAAAAAGCGTGCAGACTGTTTTGTGCAGACAGAGGTTCTACATAAAAGGCAGCACATGTGGGACAAGAGAAACAGCTCTAGAATCTCAGTACGCACTTGCAAATCCAAAAGCCTAAACATCATTATCTGTTCTCCAAAAACCCCATTTGAGGGATTTGTGGCACAGAACTGCTCTCTCCCAGTGGGTACCTGCAGTGGGGTCATCCTTGGGAATCCGGACAAGGGTGTAAGAGATGCCTGGCTGGTTGTAAGGCAGGCTGGGAGCTGGGATGCAGCAGATGACATCGTAAGCGTCCGACGGCTCCACCTGCACGGTGACTCTCTCCAAGAGTTGATCGTTCAACGTGTTCGTGCAATCAAACTGCAGGAGAATAAACCAAAATGACTCGAACACAGAACATTTCTAATCAAGGACTCTGCCCCAATCTACTCATACAATCGTAGAATGACCTGAGTTGGAAGGGACCCACAAGGATCATCCAGTCCAGCTCCTGGCCCTGCACAGGACAACCCCAACATTCACCCCGTGGGGCTGAGGGTGTTGGCCAAACGCTTCTGGAATATTGTCAGGTTTGGTGCTGGGACTGCTTTCCTGGGGAGCTGTTCCAGTGCTCTATCACCTTCTAGGTGAAGAACCTTGTCCTACAATCCAACCCAACCCTCCCCTGGCATCTTCCTGCCATTCCCTCAAGCCCTACCACCGACCATCAGCAAAATCAGTGCCTGCTCCTGCTTCTCCCCTTGTGAGGAAACAGTAGATGGCTCTGAGGTCCCCCCTCAGTCTCCTCCAGGCTGAACAGACCAAGTGACTTCAGCCTCTCGTCATACGATTTCTCCTCCAGACCCTTCACCAGCTTTGTGGCCTCCTGTGGACACTCTCCTGGAGTCTGATGTCCTTTTTACCCTGTGGCACGCAAAACTGAACAAAATATTCAAGGTGGGGCCTCCCCAGTGCAGAGCAGAGCAGGACAATCACTCCACAGCAGCCACTCCACATCTTTGATCAAGCTGCCACTCTCACTAAGCAGCTATAACCATTCTATGATGCTCTCCAATTTTATCAAAATGCTTTCATAATCCTGATCCCTTTTTGATCTCTACCACACAACTCCCTTAAGAGCAAAGCCGTCCTCTCCAGGGCACAGTAATGACACTGTTTATGCTACACGTAGGCATTATTGTCCCTGCCCATGGCAAGAGGTTGGAATTGGATGATCTTTAAGGTTCCTTCCAACCCAAACCATTCTATGATTCATTCTACGATCATGAAGGGCCAAGTCCTATATTACCCTGGCAAAAGCACTTAACTTCTTACCTGGAAAACGATGTGATTTGTGAACACGTGTTTAATACAACGAACAAAATACTCTGTTTCTGCTTCTGTGAGCTGCACTGGTTCTGATGACTTGAATAATGGACCCAGGCTCTTAAACTCTGGAACAGCTGCCAGTTGTTCTGCACAGACAGGAGAAGATGACAGCACTTAATGACAGGCTCGTTTATTGGTCCTATCTGACCTGGAGATCAAATCTCCCATCCATGAAGGTGATGAGAGAGCTGGGCTTGTTCAGCCTGGAGAAGAGAAGGCTCCAGAGAGACATCACAGTGGCCTTCCAGTCCCTGAAGGGGCTATAAGAAAGATGGGGAGGGGCTTTTTACAAGGGGCTGGCGTGAGAGGATGAGGGGAAATGGCTTTAAATTGGAAGGGGGAAGATTTAGATTAGACATTCAGAAGAATTTCTTCACAATGAGGGTAGTGAGGCCCTGGTACAGGTTGCTCAGGGAAGCTGTGGATGCCTTGAGGAGTTCAAGGTGTTCAAGGCCAGGCTGGATGGGGCTTTGAGCCCCCGATCCAGTGGGAGGTGTCCCTGCTCATGGCAGGCGGTGTGGAGCTGGACAGGCTTTGAGGTCCCTTCCAACCCAAAGCATTCAACAATTCCATGGCCTGTGGCAATCTCCCCACTCTTCAAGCATTGGACACCCACTGATCTTTTCGCATACCTTGGAATATATCTTGACGTGAAGGAGCAACTTTCTCAGGCTTGCTGGTCACTAAGGCAATCTCTGTGAAGAAAAAAGCAAAGATCTAGTTCTGTCAACTGTAACGTGCAGGAGTTTTAATGCCTTTGCATGTCCACTAAAAATTCTTTAACCTGTAGCATTTCACACATTCTGCTGTGAACTGTTGCCAGTCTGGTTCCTCAACAACACTGTGTGATGCTCCAAGCTTGGGGAAGTGTGGCTGGAAAGTTGCCTGGTGGAAAAGGACCTGGAGGTGTTGGTCAGCAGCAGCTGAACATGAGTCAGCAAGTGTGGTCCTGTGGCCATGAAGACCAAGAGCATCCAGGCTTGGATCAGCCATGGTGTGGCCAACAGGAGCAGGGAAGGGATCATCCCCTGCACTCGGCACTGTGAAGGTCGCACTTTGAATCCTGGGTTCAGTTTTGGGCCCCTCAGTACAGGACATTGAGAGGCTGGAAGATGATCAGAGAAAGGGGATGAAGCTGAGGAAGAGGCTGAAGCACAAGTATTACAAGGATCAGCTGAGGGACCTGTGGATTATTTAGCCTGGAGAAGAGGTGTCTGAGGGGAGACCTCACTGCTCTCTGCAACTGTCTGAAAGGAGGCTGTAGTGAGGTGGGTGTTGGTCTCTTCTTTCAATTAATAAGCAATAGGAGAGGAGAAAAACGGCCTCAAATTGTACCAGAAGAGGTTTAAATTGGATATTAGGAAAAATTCATTTACTGAAGGAGTGGTGAAGCACTGGCAGAGGCTGCCCAGGGCAATGGTGGAGTCTCCATCTCTGAAGGAATTTAAAAGATGTGTAGATGTGGCACTTTGGGACATGGTTTAGTAGGCACGGTGGTCTTGGGCTGAGAGCTGGACTCAATCTTAGAGGTCTTTTCCAACCTCAATGATTCTATTCTATGATTCAAACACACTGAAATATCTTTTCTGCCAGGCAGTGCAGGATTGTGAGGAGAGGTGTTTGAGTAACGATGAAGAGGTCACATTTTACTCTAGAACAGCCAGAAAAAAAACAAGCTGGAAGAAAAAGAAGTTGGGGGGAACACCCACAACCTTTTCTTAAGGAGTTGTACAAACTCAAGAGTCGTGCAAGACTCACAGAAGAAAGCCAGTGAGGTGACAAAGTGCTTCTGGAATGTGCTTTCTTCACGATGGACCGTGAACTAATCAATTCTGATGACGTACAAACTCCTCTTGGATAACAAGATTAGCAAAATGAGTAATGACATTCCTGCCAATCCATATTCCTTTGGAAGAGACACTGTCCTTTATCCATGAAGGTGAGGCAGGGCTGCAAAGCCAGTGACACTATAACTGTTATGGCATCCAGTTGAGGCACCTCTGGTCCTCGTGTGGCCCTGCCAGGCCAGCAGCCTGTTTACAAGGACAGCAGATGTCAAGGATGCAAGCATCATTATGGCCACCTGAATGCTTCCATCTTTGCCTACAGCCACTGAAATGAAGCCCAAGCATTACCTGCTTTCTGCTCAAAGATTGGTGCCGTAGCCAGTGGAACTGTTTTCATATCAAAAGGTTTGTCAGAAGGCTCCAGGGTATATTGGTGCAGGGCTTTCTCCATCCCAGGAACAGACACTGTTAATCCTGCAAAGCAGAAGCACACAACGTCAAGTTTGATAGCAGGAACTGTCAGAGGACTCCAGGAACTGCAATAATGGGTTCACAGTGAGGATTTTGGATTGCTCACTGCACCAAAAGCAACAAGATGCCAGTCTGACAAACCTATCTGCATCTCAATTACCTCCTTCTTGGTACACAAACAAGGAAGATTATTTAAAGACGTCTTCTCCGCTGGTTCAGGTTGCAGAGAAAAGCTCTCGTGAGGAACTCCAGAGTTTACAGCTGGACAGATACAGTTTGGACTTTGGCTCATTAAAAAAATGATATAAGCACTTTAATTTCTCAGTAAACACAAAATACTAATGCTAAATACTGCAAGATACTGGACAGAAAAAAGAAACCTGCTCTGAAAATGACACAGAAAGTTGCCATTCTGGAGGGTATTCAGCCTCAAGAGTCCACTCCTGAAAAGCCATCTTGCAATAGTCTTAAATATGTTAAATACTCTGCTTGCATGGACTTTCAACCACAGACCATAGAACATTTTTATAACCAAGATGCTGGGCTATAAAAGGTCTTGGCAATAAGATGTGTCATCCTCATTCTGTACGGAAAAGGTGGAGCAAAGGTTAAGAAAACTGTCCCAAGAAAAGGAAGAGGCAATGATGAAAAAGCCCAACCCATGCTCCTGATCCATTTCTTAGACATTCCTCCCCTTATTTTGCTCAGTCTGCCATTCTCATTGAGCACAAGTACATCACGGGAGAGCGCCAGGGCCAGACGCAACACTCAGTTCTGCCCTTTTGAGTTATTCTGACCCAAGTTCCATTGCAGAAAACTTTTGTTACAGCAAGAAGGCCCACCCAGAACAAAGAACATGAAGTAACAGCTCAGACTTCTTTACTTTCTATCACTGACCATTAAAAATATAGGCAGCATTCAGCGCTATCTGTCTCTGCTGCAGCACATTCAAGTAGAACGTTGCTCTGTCCCTAACTTCGTCGTCGCTGTCCATCATGCACCTGATTTGGGAAACAAGAGGACAGCACTCAGTCAGCTCAGGACACCACGAGAGCAGAGCTAAACATAGAATCATAGAATAGTTTAGCTGGAAAACACCTTTGGAATCATCAAGTCCAACCGTACCTGTCTGCCACCACAGCACCTCATCTGCCTGTCTTTTAAACACCTCCAGGGGTGGGGACTCAAGCACTGCCCTGGGAAGCCTCTTCCACTTCCTTCTCCTTTTGGTGAAGAAATTTTTCCTTATATCCAGTCTAAACCTCCCCTTCCCTGAAATGGGAACTCCTGAGATCACTACTCAACTGTACACAAAAGTTATGAGTAACGTGGAAATACAGTTTCTTGTTTCAAGAGCTCCATCCCAAGCAGTGTGGTCACCAGGGTGAGGGAGGGGATTCTGCTCCTCTGCTCTGCTCTGGGGAGACCCCACCCAGTGTCCTGTGTCTGGTTCTGGAATCCCCAACATAAGAAGGATATGGAACTGTTGGAACAGGTCCAGAGATCACACAGATGATCCAAGGGCTGGAGCCCCTCTGCTGTGAGGACAGGGTGAATTGGGGTTGTTCAGCCTGGAGAAGAGAAGGCTCTGAGGAGACCTTAGAGCAGCCTCCCAGTACCTGAAGGGGCTCCAGAAAAGCTGGGGAGGGACTTTTTCCAAGGGCCTGGAGCGATAGGGTGAGGGGGAATGACTTTAAATTGGAAGGGGGGAGATTTAGATTAGACATTAGGAAGGAATTCTTCACAATGAGGGTGGGGAGACCCTGGCACAGGTTGCCCAAAGAAGCCATGGATGCCCCCTCCTGGGAGGTGTTCAAGGCCAGGCTGGATGAGGCCTTGATCAGCCTGGTCTGGTGGGAGGTGTCCCTGCCCATGGCAGGGGAATTGGAAGTGGATGACCTTTAAGGTCCCTTCCACCCTAAACCATTCCATAATTTTATATTTTACCCACTGAGGAATGTTCTCAGAGTGGGCTACTATCAGATGTTTTCACAACTAATCACATTTGCCTCTTTCCAGCAGTGCTATGCTCCTTCCAGCCAGGAAGGAAGGGTGGGAGACATCCACCTCCCGCCTCCTCTAACCGGGTTCCAGGGACCACCCCAGTGTAAGCTCTGACTGGACTTACTTTGCTTCTTCCGTGGAGCGAGACCACCCAGTGTCACCCACACAGTCACCACGTGCAAGGCACAGCTGTACCCACTCACCTCTGCAAAAGCACCAGGATGCTTGGAAGGAGACTCTCATTCTGGGCACCAAACTTCGCTAGCGCGCTTACAGCAGCTGGAAAAGAACCCAGGGAGATGTCAGAGGTGCTTGAGCTGGAGGCAAACACGTTCCTAGAATCATCACTGAAAGCACTACGTGCACTGTGGTCCTGAAGTTCCAGTTACACAGGTTTCCACTTTCCATAAAGCTTTTAGTATTTTCAAATGGAAATAGTTTTGTGCCAGGGAATAACAGAACAAGATCAACTTAACTTCAGCTCTGCTCAGGCTCAATCCAGCTCCATGGCTCATTCCAGTTGTTGGCCCCTCTGCCATCAGCTGCAGCTCAGCCCCCCAGGGAAATCCATTTCACACACCATGGTGACACCCATCCAGAGCCTCTGCAAGGAGCTGAAATCCCTCAGCAACCACTTTCTGCTGCCTGTCCAAACCCACCTAATTTCAGCTCAGCATTGGCTTGAAGAAATGCCAACTACATAGAGAAAGCTCTATGAAGAAGTACAAGCTTTTGGTTAAATGATGATCTATATTTTTAGGATGACAGTGCTTCTAGACAGTGTACGCTCTCTGAGGATGCTCTTAATGTGCTCTTGGGTCACAATTAGGAAACTGTGACAAAAGAAGCTGCCATCAAAAATCAAATGCAATCTAGACTGTACTGTGGGTGTGAGCTCGTTTTGCCTCCTCCCTCTCAGCAGTAATTCCTCTTCCACCACGTAGGAGATCAAGCTGGCACTGATAGCTCCCCATGAGTGACTAAAGGCTGGGCACTCTAAAGGGTTTGTTGAAAAGCCTCCACAGGAAGGAAGTATCAGACTGCAACACGCTTCCAAGGAGGAATTCTTACCTTGTGTGTGGGAGATTTCCATAGAAAGGGATAACAGGTTGCCTTAAAAGTCCCTTCCAACCCACACCATTCTATGATTCTGTGTAGCAGACAATTATGTTAAACAGGGAACTGGCAGTGTTCCCTCCTCATGTATCACCTCCTGACTTCTAGGAGACATTCAGAAGGACCAGAATCTAATCTATTGCTTATGCTCAGTGAAGCAGGAGGGCCAAGTGCTGATGCTGGGATGATACGAGGAATTCAAACACACTGCAGGATAGAAATCAGCTTTACAGCTGATGCAAACCAGTTTGGTTGGACTCAATGATCTCAAAGGTCTTTTCCAACCAGGTGATTTTATGATTCTAAGACCTAGTTCTTCACGTTGCCTGTGAAGTAACCATCACCACCCATCCCCAAACCCAGCTGCAGCCCTGAGATTTCCAGCAGAGCTCAGGCACAAAACCCTTGAGTGTTTTGAGATGAACTTACCAGCCCTCACAGCCTCGTTCTCCAGCACCACCCTGTTGAATATGAAACGGATGTACTTGGATGGGGATGGAGTCCTCGGCCCCTCTCTCCCCAGCAGGTGCAGGATCTTTGTGGCCAGGACAGTATGTTCGCAGTCTTCGATGAACTCGCAGAGGTGAGCCAAGCCAGATTCCTTACTCTCAGGATTCTCCTCAATGATGCTGATTATACAGTCCACAATGGCTCGTTTGTACTCAAAGCCACCCTGGGAAGGGAAAATCAAGGACACTGACCCCGCAGGCAAAGTTCAGTCCACAGTGCTGCTCAGTTCCCCTCACGCTTCCATTACTTCTTGCCATTGAGAAAAATAAGCATTTGTACAAAAAGAGAAGGTGTGTGGGGTGACCTAACAGGGTCTTCCCAGTGCCCCCTTACCCAAATACCCAGAGACATCACCCAAATATCTCTTCAGACCCGTTTTTGATGTGCCAGCTCTAACTCACAGGCACATTTCAGACAGGTCTGACCCATCGTGTTCAGCTCTGGGCCCCTCACTACAAGGACACTGAGGGGCTGGAGCACATTCAGAGAAAAGGGCAACAGATCTGGGGAAGGGGCTGGAGCACAGGGCATATGGGGAGTGACTGAGGGTCCTGGGGCTACTTAGTCAGGAGAAGAGGAGGCTGAGGGGAGATCTCATCACTCTCTGCAGCTCCCAGATAGCAGAATGGAGCCAAGTGGGTGCCAGTCTCTTCTAACAAGTGGCAAGTGATGAGAGGAAACAGCCTCAGGTTGTGCCAGGGGACGTTTAGATTGGATACTTGGAAAAATTTCTTCACTGAAATAGTGCAGAAGCACTCGAAGAGGCTGCCCAGGGAAGTGGTGGAGTCTCCATTGCCTGAGGTGTTCAAAAACATGTAGACATGGCACTTGGGGACATGGTTTAGTGGTGGCCTTGGCAGCGTTAAGTTTACAGTTGGACCTGATGATCTGAGAGGTCTTTTCCAACCTCAATGATTCTATGATTCCCTGAGCTAAACAAGGTCCTGGCAATGAGTGAGGCCCCGTGACTGCTGCATAACCACTGACACCAGGCAGAAGAGACCCTTTGTGCTGTCAGAGCTACCTGCCAATAAGCACACAAAGAAGGTTCACATACATCATCCCTCAGCATATTGGAGAGGAAGGTCATCATGACACTGTGCTTCCGAGGGTATTTCTGGCACAAAGCACTGACAGCCTGTACTACCACAACCTGCAAAACAACAGAGAACAACATTAGTCACGTGCATTTATTTTTTTTATTAAAAATAGAGGCTTCTCACTACCTCGAGCTGTCACCTTGATAGATTAAATTCGTGTACAAGAAGGATACAAATCACGTGGTGGATTCTCAGCATAAGTGCATTGACAGCCTTGTGCTGTTGTGCTGCAAGGGACAATAATTTAGGATGGATGACATTAATTCAAAGGCTTCCCTTCACTCCCTCTGTCCAATGACAATCCTGACCTAATTAGAACTTACCTAGTTACATTTTGTCATTAAAACACCTTGCAATTTTAAACTTCTCTAATATTTATTTCCTTTCTTCATAAAACAAGTACAACAGTGGTCACTGACTTTGTAGAGCTATGATATGCTCCTCAAGGCAATTCCATGGTGTAAAAGAGATGGATACACAGGAATTACCATCCTTAACCAAGTTATTAACTTAGTTTATAGTGTCTAAACTTGACCAATGAGGTAGAAATTTACAGTTCACACTATTTCCTAACTGTGTATCAGACTGAAGTAATAAAGACTCAGACAAGAAGTTAAAACACCTCTGCCTCTCCAAAGAGGTAACTAGAAGGCAGTTCAAGGTTTTGGAAGATATTACACCAGGAATCCACAAAATTATGTTTATCCTTTCTTGGAGTGGTGGGAGGAAATGGCACAGTATATTTAAGTTGAAAAGCAGAGGACTACACCTTCTGAATTTCAAACTGGCTTTGGTTTATCACACTAAGTGACTGAAGCATTAACTAATGGGAAAAGCTTCATAAAAACAAGAATGGGAGAAAAACCTGCAGCTGGAAAGAGCAGAGGCCTCCAATGCCACACCTTAAACTCATCTGATATTTCTGACACGAAGGAAGAGATCTGTTTCATGAGCCTGTCTACACTGCTCTCACTGCCTGTCTTCAGCAGGGTGGTGATGGCGAGGGTAGCGATGCTGCGGTTGGAGTCGGTGATGAGGTTTTCCAGGTCCAGGTTGCAGGCAGTGACCGCAGATGGATGCTTCATGGCCACCTGGAAAGGACAGAGTTCCAAATTATATGGGAGTAATAACATACAACAATTCAAAGCTTTTGATGGGGGAAGGATTAAAGCTCCTATTTTTCTCAAACACTGGTGCAACTAAACCGACATCACACAACTGCTGACAAGACGCAACCAAAGCTCAGTTTCTTTTGTTCCAGCGTTTCAAATGAACTCTAAGTTACAGCTCATGGGCTCAGCAGTCACAAAATGCTGCTCTTGTGGTGCAAAGCTTTGAAATCAGAATATTAGGGGGCCTAAAAGAAAGCTGGGGAGGGGCTCTTGATCAAGGAGTGCAGGGATAGGATGAGAAGGAATGGTTTTAAGCTGAAAGAGGGGAGATTGAGATGAGATCTTAGGAAGACAATCTTTACTGGGAGGATGGTGAGGCCCTGGCACAGGCTGCCCAGAGAAGTCTTGGATGCCCCATCCCTGGAGGTGTTCAAGGCCAGCCTGGACAGAGCTTTGAGCAACCTGATACCACGGGAGGTATCTCTGCCCATTGCAGGGGGTTGGAATTGGATGATCTTTAAGGTCCCTTCCAACATAAACCATTCCATGAGTCTACGATTACTTCCTTCACACACATCCTATTCACACTTTTGCAGCACTGAATATCTGAGACTCTGCTTCCTTACAGCTGAGAGCTCACAAGTCATCAAACTACACCTTGTTACAGCCCTGTGGTCCACAAATGGGCAAACATAGCCTGAGTGCAGGAAAGAGTTCTTTCTGACCAGGAGATCTGGCACAGAAAAGTTGATTCTCCAGCATGGAGCATTTCCAAATACCGTAATCACAAGAGTAGTTACACTACTTCAGGTACCACACCATCAGGCACTGTAGTCTGGCTTCCTCTGCTGCTCACAGATTTATGCCTGTTTAGAGGTTTTGGAAGCACTCACTTTATTAAGGGTCCGCACCGCCGCGTATCTCAAGACAGGTTTGGGAGAACTACAGAAAAGCTGCAGCACTGAAAATAAAAAAAGAAAATAATCAAGAGAAGGAACTCACAACAAAATGGTACAGAGTAGAGACAAAACACCAGCTCTCAGTACTGCAACTCCAGGCAATTGTAACGTCTGGAGAGCAGAGGTGAGAGCCCTCACGATCAGTCCAGGTGAGGAAAGGGAGTTGCCTTGTGGCAGCACTTGGGTATTGAGGGGTGCAAATAGTTCAATCAGAATTCACAGCAGAAAATAAGATAGGATCTCTTTGAAAGAAAAGGAATAGAGAGGAAAATGTAATGTATGCACATTCAGCTACACGTTGCTAAGTGTTCGTGTGGCTCTATTAATAATTAATCACTAGTTAAAAATATCCTCCCAGTTTTCACCTTACATCAATAATAATGACATGAAACTGGTGGCAGTTGTTGACACTCTGGAGGGCAAAGAGGACCTGCAGAGGGATCCAGACAAATTTGCTAATCGCATGAAGTTCCACAAGGGCAAGTGCCAGGTTCTGCACCTGGGACACAGCAACTCTGGGTGTCCAGACAGACTGGGGAGGGAGAGGCTGGAGAACAGCCCTGAGGAAAGGGACCTGGGGGTTCTGGTCAATGGTAAATTGATCATGAGCCACCAGTGAGCCCTGGCAGCCAAGAGGGCAACCGTGTCCTGGAGGGCATCAAGCCCAGCATCACCAGCCGGGCGAGGGAGGGGATTGTCCCGCTCTGCTCTGCTCTGGGGAGGCCCCACCTTGGGGGCAGTTTGGGGCACCACAGGATAAAAGGGACATCAAAGTACTGGAGAGTGTCCAGAGGAGGCCACAATGCTGGTGAAGGGTCTGGAGGAGAAATTGTATGAGGAGAGACTAAAGTCACTTGCTCTGTTCAGCCTGGAGAACTCATGGCAGTTCACTGCTTCCTCACAAGGGGAGGATGAGGAGCAGGGGCTGATCTCACTGGTCATCAATGATAGGACCTAAGGGAATGGCAGGAAGATGGGCCAGGGGAGGGTTGGGTTGGACATTAGGAAAAGGTTCTTCACCCAGAGGGTGGTGGAGCACTGGAACAGCTCCCCAGGGAAGCAGTCACAGCCTGACAATATTCCAGAAGCGTTTGGCCAATGGGGTGAATGATGGGGTTGTCCTGTGTGGGGACAGGAGTTGGACTGGATGATCCTTGTGGGTCCCTTCCAACTGAGGTCATTCAGTGATTCTATGGTAACAGGCAGTTTGTGTAGTCACTGTGGCACATCTGCACTACCAAGTTCTCCTCTACCTTCCCTCTCACCCCAGCTTCCTGCAGCTGGAAAAGAATGATCGCCATGTGCCACCTTTAATGCCTGTTCTCTAAAGCTGTGGATCAACCAGGGAAAAGCAATCAATGTGCTCAGGATCCAAAAATGATCCAGAACTTGGGCACAAGCAGAAAACCTAGGGTTTGATCCAGTATTTGTGTTGTGCCGTGCAGTCTCAGACAGGTTTTACCACCTTTTGCAGCTGCATCAGTGGTACAAAGGATTCCAACCAACCTGAAACGGCCGGTGCGAGCTCCCTGGCTGTGCAGTTTGGGAGGTGAATGATCGCAGAGGCGGCCTCATAAATAACCATTTCATGCTTATTCCGCAGGCAGCTCTCGATGAAGTCGAACAGAGGACTTTCATGGCTGCAAACAGAAGACATTTCACTGCATTACACACAAACCACATCTCTGAGAGCTTGAGAGAATGCACAGCTAGAGCAGTGGCTTTCATGTTTCCTACACTTCCATACTGCTCAACTCACACCTGGGCTCTAAACTTCTTCTTAATCTTATTCAAGTTAGAAGCACTGCATTCCAGAATACAGATTTTACTCCTAATCATGTATCACACACCATTAACAAAAATTCCACTGGTAAAAGAACTCCATCAAGAGGGGAATTTCTCAGGTAACTGCACCCTCCCCTGATGGTACGAGATCACAAAATCATCAGCTTGGAAAAGACCTTTGAGATCATCAAGTCCAACCACACCTGCCCACAACTAAACCACATCCCTGAGAACCTCATCTACCTCTCTTTTAAACACCTCCAGGGATGAGGACTCAGTCCCCTCCCTGGGCAGCCTCTGACAGCACTTGACAACCCTTTCAGTGGAGAAATTTTTCCTGATGTCCAATCTGAACCTCCTCTGGTGCAACTTGAGGTCATTTTCTCTCGTCCCATCACCTGTCACCTGGGAGAAGAGACCAACCCCCACCTGGCTACAGCCTCCTTTCAGGGAGTTGTAGACAGTGATGAGGTCTCCCCTCAGCCTCCTCTTCTCCAGCCTAAATAAACCCCAGTTCCCTCAGGGGCTTTTTGCAAGATTTATTCTCCAGCCTCTTCCCCAGTTCCGTTCCCTTCTCTGGATGTGCTCCAGCAACCCAATGTCCTTCTTGTACTGATGGGCCCAGAACTGACCCCAGGATTCAAGGTGTGGCCTCACCAGTGCTGAGTCCAGGGGCACAATCCCCTCCCTGGTCCTGCTGCCCACGCTGTTTCTGATCCAGGCCAAGATGCCATTGGCCTTCTTGGCCACCTGGGCCACTGCTGGCTCAGGTTCAGCCCCTGCCAACCAACACCCCCAGGCCCTTCTCCAGGCAGCTCTCCAGCCACTCCTCCCCAAGCCTGTAGTGTTGCATGGGGTTGTTGTGTCCCAAGTGCAGGACCCGGCATTTGACCTTGATTAAACTGGATATTAGGAAAAATTTCTTTATGGAAAGAGTGGTGAAGCACTGGCAGAGGCTGCCCAGGGCAGTGGTGGAGTTTCCATCCCTGGAGGGGTTAAAAAAGTGGCCATGGCACTTCAGGACATGCTTCAGTAGGCAGGGTGGGGTTGGGCTGACAGTTAAACTGGATGATCTTAGAGATCCTTTTCAATGTTAATGATTCTATGACTCTGGATCCCTGTTGCATTTGAAATGCTTCTAACAGACAAAGTACAAAATATTTCCAAAGATTATTCTGCAGTTTTAATCCTACTTTCTGGTGGTACAGAGACAAAACAAAATCCCAAACCCCACCCCATGACTGCCACACGTACACCTCTCAGTTCACACTGGCATTTCTCTTCTCTCTGCACTGTTTTTAACCCCACAGTTCTCCAGATTCCCACAAAATTTAAAAATGCCAGTTTTCTAGCTACTGTTTAACAGAAACTCCAATTATTTTGTAATTCTGCCTCTCACTCACCCCTCTTCAGATTCCTTCAAGAGTTTGCTTGCAATTCGGATCAGCATGCAGTAGGCAAACTGGGATTTCAATCCGGATTTAGTGAACTTATTCAACATCTTGGAGACCGCAAGGCGGTCGTTCTTCCTAAGGTGATAGAGCAGCCCCAAAGCATGGTACTAGGAAACAAGAAACAGAGATGTGCAGGGATTGAATACAAACTGTAGTTGGAAAAGTCAGACTGTAAGACAAAAAAAGAAGGCTAATAATGGGTGTTTCCAGGCAGAAATACATTCTAACCTCAAATGATCTGAAATTCAGACAAGTTATTAAAGATATGTATTTCCTTCCCCTCCTATCCATCATAAGACAGCCTTAAGATATTTCAGAAGATCAAAAGAGCCATGAAGTTAGTTCATTCCCTTTCCTCCCCACTAAATGTCAGAACTTCAAAGCCTTCAGCTTACTAAATTAATACTGCAGAATAACACTTGCACTTCGAGTACACTCAACATCCAGGATATCCCAAGGCCTTTAAATGACAGCTGACCTTACAAAAACCCTCAAGGAATTTATGGTACCTGTCAAAGTACAAAGCAACATTTCTAGTTGCTTGCCAAGTTGTTTTGCCATAAGAATGATTAAGGCTTAATTAGAAGCTGCTAAGAGGGCAAGAACAAAGCTGATTTTAGAGCTTCATTTCTGATCGTTAGTCTGTAACAATGACTGAATGTACAGAATAATTTCCTTTCCACAACTGTTTGGAATATTCATGCAAAGGTTTTGCAAATATGTAAATTTTACTGATATTCAGGCTAATCTCTGCAGTTCTGGAGCAACTGGGAAACATTCTGAAGGTCAAAATGAGAAATTATGGTGTTCTGGGAGGCAGTGAGATAATTTCTTAAGCTTTCTTGCAAACTCAGACTCAAAGCTCTTCTACAACAGCTACTGGGAACCAGCCAGTGGCATCCCAGCTATTGGAAGGTTGGCAGGAAAAGGGCAGAGGACAGCACAGAAGAGCCAACTCTTAATTAAAAACCTTGCACTGGGATCACGGAGAAACTCGTGATTTTCGGAAACAATCAAGTTGTTTCCCTCAAGTCACAATTCTTGGTTTTGAAAGTGTAAGGGAGAAAAAGGAGAAACCAGTTACTTTTTCTAAGGTTATTGTAAGAACTCACAGAACACCATTAAAACTTCACAGTGTTTAGAGCTTCCTGGGGGCCACCACCACCCTCAAACATACCTGTACCATGACGTTGTCACCGGAAGCTGCTTCTTGAGCTTCGTTGATCCACCGTTTGACTACGTCATAATTGATCTTCATCATGTGCTGGAAGAAACCACAAACTGAGACTACAGTCAAGCTGACACCAGAAGCACAGTGAAGCACCATGAGCCTTGCCTGCAGTTTTTAAGTTTAAAGACTCTGAGACAATTCAGGGCTTTGTTGGGAAGACCTCATCACTGTCTGCAACTCCCAGAAAGGAGGTTGTAGGGAGGTGGGTGTTGGTCTCTTCTCCCAAGTGACAGGTGATATGACAAGAGGAAATAGCCTCAAGTTGCACCCAGGGGAGGTTCAGATTAGACATCAAGAAACATTTCTTCATCAAAATGGTTCTCAGTCCCTGGCAGAGGCTGCCCAGGGAGGTGGTGGAGTCCCCATCCCTGGAGGGGTTTAAAAGATGGGGAGATGAGGTACTCAGGGATCTGGTTTAGTAGTGGACAGGAACGATTGGACTCAATGATCTCAAAGGCCTTTTCCAAATGATTCCATGATTTTATGGTATTACAGGTAACAAACAGTAACTCCCAAATATGTAGTTTGTATGGATGCATTTGTTTTAATACAGAAAAAGTAACTCAGCAGTTTTATTTATGTTCAAAGAGGACAGGAGACAATATAAGGACATTCCACCTGCCTCCAGTTGATCCCACAGGAAGACTTCAGTTACCAGGACCAGCACAGCTTTGTTTGCACCCTCAGGGTCCTCTACTCCACCTCATCAGCCAGACCTCTTGCCTCCTGCTCAGCCTTCTCAATTTACCAGTGCAGTCACTTTCTTTTTCCTATACAACTATAAACTGCTGTTTTTCATAGAATCATAGAATGTCCTGAGTTGGAAGGGACACAAAAGGATCATCAAGTCCAATTCCTGTCCCTGCACAGGACAACCCCAACATTCACCCTGTGGGGCTGAGGGTGTTGGCCAAATGCTTCTGGAATATTGTCAGGCTGGGACTGCTTCCCTGGGGAGCTGTTCCAGTGCTCCATCATGCCCTGGGTGAAGAACCTTGTCCTAATGTCCAAACTAACCCTCCCCTGGCATCTTCTTGCAACTACCTCAGATCACCAGAGAGAAGAGATCAGCACCTGCTCTTCCTCCTTCTCTTGTGAGGAAGCTGTAAACTCTGATGAGATTTCCCCCTCAGTCTCCTCTTCTCCAGGCTGAACAGACCGAGTGACTTCAGCCTCTCCTCACACAACTTCCCCTCTAAACCCTTCACCAACTTCATGGCCTCCTCTGGACACTCTCCAGTAGCTTTAGATCCTTTTTATCCTGTGGCACCTAAAACTGTCCCCAGTGCTCAAGGTGGGGCCGCACCAGTGCGGAGCAGAGACAATTCCCTTCCCTGACCAGTTAGCAATGCCATGCTGGATTCACCCCAGGACACAGTTGGTCCCTTTGGCTGCCAGGGCACTGTTG
This sequence comes from Dromococcyx pavoninus, assembly GCA_033558185.1. NCBI lineage: Eukaryota > Metazoa > Chordata > Aves > Cuculiformes > Neomorphidae > Dromococcyx > Dromococcyx pavoninus. The sequence goes on along the minus strand of JAUMJL010000058.1, from coordinate 8,834 downwards.
GCAGTTGGCACAGAAGAAGTCTTCAGAGTGGTAATAAGGGCACCAAAAACGATAGCTCTACATTGATGTTCAAATTCCTACATCTCTCACTTTTCTTACATCTCAGTCTCAGACTTCCATGCTTTCACTCTCATATTTTAACCTAAATATTTCACTCTCATATTTTAACCTAAATATTTCACTCTCATATTTTAACCTAAATATTTCACTCTCATATTTTAACCTAAATATTAACCTAATGAGATATTTTCCAGCCTTTTCTCCTGAATAAGGGAGAAAAAAACCTAATACTAAGTATTAGGAAAAATAATCTCAAATTGCAGACTTTTCAGGGCAGCAATTCCACGGATTTGTCTTCTGCAGAGCTTTTATTGCCTGCTCTTTCAGTCCTCAGTGTTAGCTCCTCCACAGAACAGGCTGTTTCTTCTTGCCCTCACCAAACTGATCAGCACTTTCACGTCATCAGTTGTGCTCAACTTTTCAAAACAGACAATGCTCTTCCCCAGAGAAATTAATGTGCTATAACTGTAGAGAGAGATGACTGAGAACTCTGCACCTAAAGTTAATACAGTTGATGTACTCTGAGGCAAGAGAATGTTGAGTTTGAGAAGCAGAGGCTTCTTGAGAGAAAGCAATACCTCCAGAGAATGAGATTCCACATCTCTGGGCAGGCGGTTCCAGTGCTGTGTCACCCTCAAAGTAAAGAATTTTTCCTCATGTTCAGATGATTCTTCCTGTGCTCCAGTTTATGCCCATCACCCCTTGTCCTGTCACTGGGCACCACTGCAAAGAATCTGACCCCATCCCCTTGACACCTGCCCCTTAAGATAATTATAATCATTGATAAAGTCCCCTCTCGAGTTTTCTCTAAACAGAACCAAATGTCTCATCAACCTTTCCTCATGAGAGTGATGCTCCAGTCCCTTAATCATCTTTGTTGCCCTCCACCGGACTCTCTCCAGTACTTCCTTGTCTTTCTTGAACTGGGGAGCCCAGAACTGGACAAAATACTCCAGATACATCTTAACTAGGGCAGAGTAGGGGGGAGGAGAACCTCGCTCAACCTGCTGATCAATCTTCTTAATGCACCCCAGGATTCCACTGGCCTTCTTGGCCACAAGATCAAACTTCTGGTTTGCTGTCAACTTGTTGTTCACAAGTGAATGCAATTCACTCCAATTCAATTCAATGCCTTCAATGGCATTTGTTGAGGTTGAAGTCCGATTGAAAACTCTCCTAGAAATTGTTTAACTTCTGAGAAATAAGCTAGAAAATAGGTGAGGAGATCACATCACAGGAAAAGAAGATGAAGAAAGAACAAACCCTGTGTCCCAGCACAACCCAATGCACAGAGTTCCAATAATCCACTTCTTTACTTACTAAGGAAGACACCAGGGCAGAACTGGACACACTGGGAACTTTGTCCACAATGGCTTGCTTCATGTATCTCTCAATGGCTTGCAACATCGTACCCTACGGAAGGGAAACAAGGAAAAGAGCTGATGCTCTGAAACCAGCACATAAAAGCAGTACAAGGCAAAAACATCTGCACAGCATGTCCAAGAGGTTCTTAGAAAAGAGCTGGAATGCATAAATCTGTCAAGGGAGACATGAATACCAGCTGCTCACTCCTGAAGGCTCAACGATCAAAGTCTACAGCAAAGCAACTTCAGATCAGAAGTCAGAGCTCCAAAGCTTCTGCTTTCCAAGTCCTCGTTTGCGGTGCTGCAGCTCCACAGAGCTCCTCACAGCTGCAGAGCAGCTCTCCCTGAAGCAGCAGCCTCATCGCTGCTGTAATAATACTGCTGCAAGCACAGTTCTTCTGTTGGAAAAGCACTCATCATCCCTCCCACAACAGAGATCTCATAGAATCATAGAATGACCTGAGTTGGAAGGATCATCGAGTCCAACTCCCATCCCTGCACAGGACAACCCCAACATTCACACCACGTGTGAGAGCATCGGTCAAACCCTTCTGGAATATTGTCAGGCTGGGACTGCTTCCCTGGGGAGCTGTTTCAGTGTTCCATCACCCTCTGGGGGAAGAACTTCTTCCTTACATCAAACCTAACCCTCTCCTGGTACATCTTCCTGCCATTCCCTCGGGTCCTATCGCTGGTGACCAGGGAGAAGAGCTCAGTGCCTGCTCCTCCTCCTTTGTACTCACATCAGTGATCCTGCAGAGTGCTCTGATGGCTGGGCCTCGGTACACATCCTCCTTCCCTGTCATGTCTTTGGTCAAACTAAAACAAAGACACCCTGTTAACACTTCTTTATATTGCATTATCTTTGTCCTTTTGTAACATTCATCTCATCTCACTCAGCTCTTCTGCAAGCTGCTACCACACAACTGCTAAGGTCTAGGATTGGCTAGAAACAACTTCTTAATAATTAGCTATTTTGTGGAAACACAGAACATTACAAAATGCACAGTCCAAAATACTGCTTTGCCATAGGCCTGGTTTATTCAGCTCAGCCACCCTCCTTCTTAGAGGTGTTGTTCTTTCTACCACATGAAATTCTGGTTTATATAGCAATGAAGTTCAGTTTGCTGAACAGTTTTAAAAAATATAAAGCAAAACAACTGCTCAGCATGTGCCACAGGTCTGATTTTTGCTCTCACAACAACTACAATGTCTATTCTGCAGTCAAATAAATTGATAGTCCAGTTGGTGACCGAATAGAGCTTTGCTCTACTTTCTCTAACTGCTCTGACAGCCAAGGGAAACAGAAGGCAGGGCTGAAGCTTTCATAAGACCATCAAGCACCAATAATTAAAATAAAATCCAACAAAAAAACCAAAGTAGCAACTGATTGATAAACTGCAGGCATGCCTCTTGCTTTTAAGTAAAGTAACACCACAGTAAAATCACTGAATGGTTTGGGTTGGAAGGGATCTCAAAGCCCATCCAGTTCCAACCCCCCTGCCATGGGCAGGGACACCTCCCAACAGACCAGGCTGATCAAGGCCCCATCCAACCTGGTCTTGAACACCTCCAGGGATGGGACATCCACAGCTTCCCTGGGCAACCTGTGCCAGGGCCTCACCACCCTCATTGTGAAGAATTTCTTCCTAATGTCTAATCTAAATCTCCCCCCTTCCAACTTAAAGCCATTCCCTCTCACCCTATCACTCCAGGCCCTTGTAAGAAGTCCCTCCCCAGCTTTCCTGGAGCCCCTTCAGGTACTGGAAGGCTGCCATCTGGTACCTCCAAAGCCTCTTATTCTCCAGGCTGAACAACCCCAACTCTCTCAACCAGTAGGAGGCTTGTAGGAAGAACTTAACATTTCATTGGGTGACACATACTCTGTATTGTGGAACATTGTTTTCCCTTGTTGTATCCTTTATAAGGCTTAATTACAGAAAACCATAACAGCTAAAACACATCCAGGTGCAGTTACTCATTGTAGAGCTCTGATGCTGTTTTCTGTAGGTTCCTCTACCTGCTCGTGACAATGATGACGTCCTCAGAAATATTGGCCATCTCTTTGATAGTGAGGTAACACATTCTTCTCAGGGTTTGCTGTAAAAGTGATGTAAAAAATCATTAAACCCAATGGCAATTATGAATAAACACTTCCTACGTGTTTTAAAGATAAATATTTAAGTATAAAAGTTAAACTTTTGAACAGAACACCCTCTTCTCCACTTTATACAAAGTTACAAGCACACAGGTAAATCCATATTCAATATCTGGATAACAGCCTCACTCTGTCATCAAACCAACAAGGAGAAGAAGAATCACAGAATCAGGGAATGGTTTGGGCTGGAAGGGACTTCAAAGATCACCCAGTTCCAACCCCAAAGGGACACCTTCAACTGGCTCAGGTTGCTCAAGGTCGAACCAACATCCAGGAAGGGGGAATCCTGGGCAACCTGTGCCACTGCCTCAACACCCTTATTGTGAAGAAATAATACATGTATATATAGTAAAAACATAACACTAAAAAATCCACATGCCTCATGAAAGAAGCAGTAACATCACATCTGTATACAGAAGCCTCAAAATAATCAGTTAAAAGCTTTAAAACCAACTTCCTCTGATCTATTTATCATTGAAAAATAGAAACATGCAAAGAGCTCCAACACTTTAATTCTCTGAAAGCAAATGGCAGCTTTACTATTTAAAATGTAGATATGAGAAAGGCCTCAAACACTGTACTTCCAGAATTTTCATTTCATCTTTAAACAGTTGCACACGCCACCTTCCTCAACCAAAACCCTAAAAATATGTGCCAGATCATTTTTAACAAACATCAATGAGAGCCATCAGATAAGGCACACTCAGTTCTAATGCTCTGTAAGAGAGAACTTAACGCTGGGCAAAGTCTAAAGGTTAATTCAGCATTTTTAGGATGTTCTCATGCCTTAACTAGGCCTTAACTCAATTCATGAATTGAGCAAGTTGTTCTAGGGAATTTAGCACTCCATCTACAGGCAACTTTTAAATTCTATTTTGAGTTAAGCAGATGGGGGTTGATTTGCAAGTGTCAGAAACAATCACAAAATTATCCTCATTTGGATATTAAGGCTTTCTATCATTATTTGCATTCTTTATAATTGTAATTAACTCATAAAACAAACTCCACCACCAAAATCAACCTGCACAAGTCACTGTATGTTCGTGCTCAAGTCCTTTGTTTCCAAACCACAAACTGCCTTCAGCAAGCACTTTGCATGCAAAGCTTGTTCTCTGGAGTGCCTCACCCTCCGCCCACATCCCAGTATCCAACTGTTTTGTAATTACTGCAAATCCAGACAAAACCAGGAAGGCAGCAAGCAGTAAACAGCAGGTACTTACATCATTAGATTGAAATAATCTGGTCATTGCAAAAAAAGCTTCTGTGGCTTCAGTGGTTCCAAAGTGTTCACCCTGAAAAGAGCACAAAAGCAGTGAGAGCAAAACCAACATCATCATCTGTTTGCCCTAAACTTTCAGTCCCCATTACAATACCTATTCACACATGAAGAAGCTTTTATTTGAAGGCTTTTCCTTGTGTGAGAAGCAGTCCCTCCCTCACCTTGTGTCTCCTAGGGAGTGCACACCAAGTTTACCACACCAAGGGGCTCTTTAACTTGGTTTCAACAATGGTGGAATTGTCTGACAAGATGCCTGTGCTGCCTTCTTTGACATCTGTGTGTCAGCAGCTGGTTCTGTGTTGCACTTGTTAATCAGAAGGATCCACTTTCTTGAAAGGGATCTACTTAGAGACCAGGGGATGCTTAGATTGGATATTAGGAAAAACTTCTTCACTGAAAGAGTGGTGAAGCACTGGCAGAGGCTGCCCAGGGTAGTGCTGCAGTTTTTACCCCTAGAGGGGTTTTTACTCCTAGAGGGGTTCAAAAAACATGTAGATGTGGCACTTCAGGATGTGGTTTAATAGACACGGTGGTGTCTATTAAACAGTTGGACTTCATGATCTCAGAGGTCTTTTCCAACCTTAATGATTCTATGATTAATGATTTTAAGATGATGGCACAGGTTCCTCCTCACTGGACATGCAGGAAACATGATCTATGTGGATGCCTAAAAAAAATCTCCTTCCTTATCTTGCTTCCAGTTTCTCCCCAGACAAAAACCCACCACTTCATCACCCCCTGGCCTGTTTTCTTACCTCACCTCAGTTATTCCTACGTCAGCTGGGCAAACACAAGCAGCTCTTTAACTGCACCGTGCTGTGGTGAACACAGACCAAACAGCAGCTCTCACTGGGCACTCAGAATAAAGCCTTACAAGCTTCACTGACACTCATCTCGCTCACCTCAGCAACAAAATTGGAAGGCAGAACATAATACTACACTGTAAACATTCCATTTTTAATCTCCTTAAAGTTACCTCCCAGGTCTGATAGGAAGAGGTATAAAACTTTCCCACTGAAAGTGACCAGAAATTCACTTCAGAAATATTCATTCCAGCAGTTAACAGTTACCTGGTTCAGCAAGTAAAGGATCTTGGTGAGGATGTGCAGGCATCTTCGTGGATTTATAGGTGTCTCATTAAAGATACGAGCCTACAAACACAGCATAAACACTGTGTTACAGTATAAACCACCAATAATAATTTCTCTTTCACCATATAAAGCAATTTGGTTTTTCAACCAAGTATTCATAACATTTTTCACTCTAAAAATTGTCTCAAAACACTCATTCTTGACATTAAGCTCATGCTGGATGGGCAACAACCCAAAGGACAATGACTTTCTTTACCACCTGGAAACAGCAAAAATACTTTAAAATAAAAGCATCATAACTCAATTCTTCCCACAGCATCTGCAGCCCAAATTCTACTTATCACAGTCTGTAGGAGCATAAAACTGAAATGATTAAGTTCCTACAAGTAGATTAAGTGCTCAGGGTTATGGTTTAGTAGTGAATAAGTATGGCTGGACTTGATGACCTCAAAGGTCTTTTCCAACCAAGTGATTCTACAATTCTACACTTACAGCCCTTGGCACCCAGCAAAATCCCCCACTATTTAACCACACATTAAACTCATCACTTGCAATCATTCTCTGAGCACACACAGAGAAGGAGGAAAGCAAAGTACATGGAATGAGCACAGGAAAACCAGCAGGTCAGCTTCTCAAAAAGAGCACAAGGAGATCCTGCGTGTCCGCAGGGAAGGCAGAAGCCATGTGTAACCTAATCACCACACAGAAACCCTTCACAGAACAACTTCATGTGCACTCAATTTGCACACCCTGTCATTTTAAATTAACTGCATGAATTCAGCCATTCACATTTCTGAGAGTTGCACTGTAAAACTTCCTCAACTGCTAAGACTCCCTGAAGGATAAAGAGCTAAACAGTATTACACCATGATTATTCAATACCTCCTGAAGCACAGCACTCTTCTCCAAATGTTGGAAAGGATTAGAGCCACTACCTGAGGAAGAAAAGAGACCTCTTAGATAAGGAAATGCAGGAACAGCCCCTAAACTTTACAAAACCATCTCAATGCTACAGTGGCATTCCTCTTAAAATAACCAGTGTTCTCCACAAACAGCCCTGAATCCACTTCCTTAAGTTGAATATAGAGTTACAAAAAAAAAAAGAGGGAGAGGCACTTTCAACATAGCTGGAAGGTGAGGAAGAAAGCTGTTTACAATGAAAGCTGGGAGGGGCTCCTGATCATGAAGTGCAGGGACAGGATAAGGGGGGATGGTTTTAAGCTGAAAGAGGAGAGATTTGGATGAGATCTTCGAATGAAACATTTTCCTGCAAGGGTGGTGAGGCCCTGGGACAGGCTACACAGAGAAGTGATGACTGTGCCACCCCTTGAGGTGTTCAAGGCCAGGCTGGATCGGGTCTTGAGCCTTGAGCCCCCTGATCCAGTAGGAGGTGTCCCTGCCCATGACGGGGGGGGGGGGGGGGGGGGGGGGTGTTTATGCTTTTATTCCTCTGGGCACAGAAAGCACCAAGCACATCAGGACACAGATGCTGGTCAGGATGTAAACCAGAAGTCTATTGATCAATGCACCACACTATAACCACTGAGTGGAATGGTTTGTGTTGGAAGGGACCTTAAAGATCATTTCCTACCTCCCTGCCATGTGCAGGGACACCTTCTACTGGATCAGGTTGCTCAAAGCCTCATCCAAAACGGGCTAGACAGCACACTGAAACCAGTCTGGTTGCTGCACATCACAAAATCGTTAACTCCAGGCCATCTTCTATAACTGCACTTTCCTCAGACTTTTAACAGCCCAGATCCAGCTGCTGTGAGCAATGAACTTCTTGGAGATGACACTTGTCTGTCAGCAGCACACGGACGAGAGCAGCCTTCTGATCCAGCCCTCACAGCCACCTTCACAGACACGTAAATCCCTCCAAACCCTCACTGCTGCTTCTGACCCTTTTCCTCCAGTGTCACTTTTCATTTCCAGTCCATTCATTCTTCAGTTTTCACATCCCAAGCAGAAAGAAAACAAGAACAAAATGAAACTCAACCCAGCTGGGCACATCTTGTGGCTCAGAAGACCTCTGAGCAGCAGCAGAGAATGCAAAATGGCATCAGCCACCACAGGCAACTTGAACTTAAGTTCCTGATGACTGGAGAACTGGTTCCCTCCTCTGAGTAGCAGCACCAAAGAATCCAATTCAGCATCAGCCACTATGGGCAAACCTAACTGAATTTCCTGATGACTGGGGAACCGGTTCCATCCTCTGGGAAGCAGCAATGGAGAATCCAAGATGACATCAAACACTGGGAGCGGCAGGTGGGGAAGGGGCACGGGGGAGTGGGAAACGGGGGGGGGCACGGGAAGAGGGAAACGGGGGCAGGGGGAAAAGGGAAACGGGGGCAGGGGGAAGAGGGAAACGGGGGCAGGGGGAAGAGGGAAACGGGGGCAGGGGGAAGAGGGAAACGGGGGCAGGGGGAAGAGGGAAACGGGGGCAGGGGGAAGAGGGAAACGGGGGCAGGGGGAAGAGGGAAACGGGGGGCACGGGGAAAAGGGAAACGGGGGGCACGGGGAAGTGAGAACGGGGGAACACCGGGAAGCGGGAAACATGGGGAGGGGATAGGGGGGAAGGAGGAGGAAACACGGGGAGGGGAAAGGAAACGCGAGGAGGGGGAAGGAAACACGGGGAGGGGGCAGGCGGGAACTGCTTCCTTCCTGGCTTCCTCTCCACCCCCCAAAGGCCGATCCAGGACGCGGCGCGCACTGAGCGCCCCACGATCACTCCTCTCGGGTCCCCGCCAGCCCCCAGCTCCCTCCCCGCCACCGCACCGGACTCTTCGTCCTTCTTGTCAAACTTCTTGATCATGGTCGCCGCCGCTCAGCGCCCTCCCTTCAGGCCGCACCGCCCCGCAGCCCCAGGCGGAAGACCCACC